>JAGFPH010000235.1:604095-664093 GCA_018207615.1 Philaenus spumarius | reverse complement strand
TAATGGGGATGAACCGTTGAGTCACGGAGTCCATTACGATAATGATGATATCGCAGGAGTTCTGGAGGTGTGAATTCAGTCGAGCAGAATCGGATCTTCCCAAGAGAAAGCAGTAAGAGTCGACGCACGACGCACGATGTCGGGTCTAGTGTTACGGGAACAAGATACTTTGTGTCCGCATCAGATAAGTTTAGTCGGAGTTCCCACAAGCTTGAGCTTTGTATCTTATTCAGAAAATCCTGACTAGTTATTACTAGGTGAGATCCAAACCACCTTGCCTCCCCTTCACGGTACTACAGGACAAATGTAATATTTGTAAATACCAAAACATGTTTACAAAATAAATGTGTTCTAGTAGAATTTTAAAGATTTACAACACACGCTGACATTTAGTTTAATCAAAATCGATCACTATTTATAAAAATACATATTGCAGTCTTGTGATGATTTTGCATCCTCAACAAGGTGTGTTTATGGGAACATAATGAAAGCGTTGATTGTTATAAGTATCGTGGAGTAATGTTTAATACGTATATAAAAAAACACGCAAATTAATTTATTAATTTAAGCATCTTAGTGAAATCCTAAATATTCAAGAGCTGAAACTATCTTACTAAGCATATTGTCAATCATTATTTGTAGGAGGCCTAATAGCCTAGGGGGGGGTGCCTCTAAATCAATTCTTGTACCTCTTCACATAATTCAAAAATGTGCACTTAAAACTGCATTGCGCAAAGGCCGTTGTTTTTCTACTGAGACCCTTTTTAAGGAATTTAAGGTTATGAATCTAAGACAAATCCATGTCAAAACTCTTGCAATTTATATTTTTAAAAACTACCGAGATATTTTCGAAATTACCAAAAATTAACGTTTAACACGCAGATCAAAGTCGCTTGGAATTTTAATTAAAAACTAAGTAAGACTTACTCTGCCACGAACATAGCTCATGTTTTATATAGGAATCTTCCTAATAACTTACGTATGTTTAACAACTTTAAACTTCAGACATTTAAGAAATATATTACCAATTTTTTTCTGGATTGGGAAAGGACGCTATTGAGAATGTCATTGCATCCATCTACAGGTAGCAAATTTATTTACCCTCGTTTATTAATATATCTTATCTCGATTACTAATTTTGTGAATACTCAGTGTGTTGATGCAGTAATAATTTGTTGGCCCTAGTTGTTTTGGTACCGATATTGACTTGGATTCCTCCGTTTGGCACTTCCCTCTCAACCTGTTTTATACTAAAACTTTCTTAATGTAGAATATGATTTCCTTGTTGTAACTATTTCAAATGCGACTCGTGCCCACGCAAAGGCTAATGCCTATGTGGGCACAATTTCCTTGTACTTGAAATGTATTTGTTGTATTGTTGTTATAAGGAAATAAAATTAATTGAATTAAATAAATTGAAATAAAAAAGTCTACACTTGTTGTAAGCCGTTCTAACACCATGTTTCATTGCGTGCGCACTATAATTAATTGTTGTTGGTCTATTTTAAATCAGTTACCCAAAATCAAATAAAATCTACAAATTTTAACATTTTTATGTGGACAAATTTTCAAATGAGATTTAAAAATATTTGTTTATTTTACGTAAGATGTTGCAGCACGTCAAGTGTTAAGAGTTTGTGTCAACTGGGAGTTAGAACATTGTATCAGTGTAACATTGTATAATTGAAAAAGTATATCAATATATCATTACATCGTCTTATTGGTGTATTAGCATATCAGTCAATCATTTAAACTTTCTAACAGTGTATCATTGTATCAAAATATTATAATATTTTTCTGTCTTTGTATCATTCTTTTAAAGTATCAGTTATGATTAAGCTATACCTAATTATCAGTAATACGATAGTTCTATCAATAAATAATCCTGTTAGCGTATCTTTGTGTTCTTGTAACTTCGTACCAATGATTGACCACGTCATGCTTTATGCAAAGACTAGACTGAATAGACTCTAACACAGTCTGAATAAAATTCTGTGCCAAAAATGTAACCACAAAGAAATTTACATACAAAACGGAACGGATCGGTTCGATAAGTTATCCACCAAAGAGAAATCCAAAGTAATAAAACATTTGTATTATTTTTAATGGCAGTTGTACGTCACATATGGTTAGAGTTGGCATCATATTATGATACTACATCGAGGCGAAGTCTGCTGGTTTGTCGCCAGACCGATTGAGATAATGTGCAAAATAACTTTATTTTGGGGAAACAATACGATAAAAAGCATTCATGTAGTGCTTCAATGAAATTAAAATGAAACGCAAATGTAACATTATATGAAAATATGTTGTATTCTAAAAATGCCAAGTTGCATAGGTTTTCACAAAATTGACTTAATTTATAATTATTTTTTAATGGTGTTACAATTTCAAACTGCCACTCCTTATAAAAATAGTAGAGCTGTAAAAATATAGCATATTCTTTAAACTGGTAAACATTTTTAACAACCTATACAGTTTTATTTCACAAAATTATTTTGGCTCTTACAACCATTTTACACGTAAGAGGAAGTGGCAATATATCATTTTTTTATCCGGATTGACTAATGCTTATATTTCAAATTTATTTAGTAAACTTATTACAATTTCAAAGGAATTTGTGGTCTACTTTAAAATGATTTAGTTGTTCTTTTTTCTAAACCATTCAGAAGGCTTAATTTGTTTACGAAGAATTCCTTATACTGTCAAAAGCCCGACGTCGCTTAAGACTATATTAGTAATTTTATTATATCTCACTTCAGTGCTAAAGTGTAGAGATAAAATAGGTGTCGATAGAAAAGTTAAGGTACAACATACTAAAACAGTTTGAGGGGTTGAGTTTGTAATATTTTTATAAGAACAGTTTTTTTATCCCAATTGGACTTGAAATGAAGATAGCTTCATATTCATGTTTGGTTGGGTGATTTAGAACTATACGGCAATGTCTCGGAGCTTTCATTCTATAGCTAAATGAATGCCAAGTAGGCCTATGAACTCAATCGGTCAAACATTTCTCTAGATATAGCCTAAGTTATTTTGTACAACAAACAAAATGGCGGATATCTGGAAAACGAAATATTTTCGAGCCTATGTTTATATGAACTTTTTTCTTATGTTTAGCTATAGAATGAGCTGTCGCGTAGTTATGAATCATCCTGTATATTGTTGAAAAGGGCAAGAAACGACAAAATCAACAAGGTATATAAAATTCGCAATAATTCTTTAATTATTATACGAAGATCTAGTGCAAGATCGTGTGTGATAATTATTTGAAATTTGTGTTTTTTTATTTTTTCAAATTTTTTGAGATATCGAAATTAATGAGGGTTTATAAGAGGGAGGTTGAAATTTTAAAACAAATATAAACTTGAACTGTTGAGTCTCACAATACAAGGGGACATAGTTCACCTATTTCCCAAAAAAACAGTCTTTTGAAAAGGTACTAGTGTTTCTAAACACACAAAAGAATGAAGACAGAGAGATAATTAAATTGACTTTATTTTTGGGGGAGTTGATGACTATATATTTAGTCTTCTCTTCCACTTAACCTTCAAAACAAGAAATTGCAAAATTAAATTATTTCAACAAATTTATAATGTAAGAACAAAATACGCTTCAAATGCAAATACTATTCAACAAACAATAATATTAATAATTATAAAATAAGTAAGAAGGAGAGAGATAGGCCGATGGTTTGGATATGTCGGATAACTTAAGTTTTTTAACCTAAGTTGATAACTTAAGTTTGTTTATTATTAATAGTCTATTTTGTCTCTATTGAAAGGTTATGTATTCTGCCTCAGTCGTCCACACTTGTTTTTACTTGGGTGTATTTTCAGAATTTTTTTTATCTTATCTTGATTTCTTACTCTCATTTTTGAAAAGCGTTTCTGTGAAAGCGTTAGCTGTGTTTATTGGATATTTTTAGCTTAATTTTATTATTATACCTTTCTTTCACATAGGATTAGAACCCTAGCTTTGTGTTTCTGTAGTTTTAACAATGAATAACGAACTTATAAGAAGCTTAACGCCTATGTTAAAGACTCAACCTAGTTTTATTTGAATCAGGCAAGCTTAGCTCGGCAGCGCTAGGTAGCTAGAGCGCTACTGTCGACGGTACGGCAAGAGTGTGTGAGACAGTGAATGAGCCAGTCATTCTCTGTCTCACTCACACATGACGCGGAGGATTAATGAGTCACAGACGGGTGGAAATTTTCAGCTGGCGCAGCCTGGCGGGTGCCGCGCTAAGCTCGATTTGGCGGCAACCAACCGGACTGACTATACTCCATAACCGTAGAGCTTCTTATAAGTTCTGTATTCATTGGTTTTATTTATTTGATAACTGGTGTTGATTCATATTCCCGAAACGTCGTGTATTGTTTTAAGATATAAATGATGGAAAATGTTCAAATAATCACTAATAACAGGAATGATGACTATGATGCATTAACATACCTGTGCGTAACCACTGAACCTTACGTCACCAATCTTTTGAATGATCCAAGGTAGCTTTATATTATGGTGAGCATAGTCTTAGCAGAAGGTATACTAAAGGTTCTTGATTTTAAGCTCGGTTGGCTTTCTATTTCCTCATGTAGGCCCATGAATTAGGACATAGAAAGTAAAAGGACAATTATAAATCAATTTCACCGATCATAGTTGAATATAAGGAGGATTGGTCAACATTAACATTAGCCCCATTATACGGTGGTGTAAGTGTTTTCACAAAGTAGTGGCTTGCTTATTTATTGTTGATTGTAGAATCCTTACCCAAGTAGGACTCATTTTTCAACACATATTTTGTCCCTACATTAAATACTAATACAATTTTGTTTCCGTATCTATTTTTCTCATTCATCATGCACATTTTTAAGTGTGCCCATCAACTCATTCAAACCAAAAGTTGTTCATCAAAAGATAGGTAAGAGCTTGACTCATAGGTTCAGTACAAGTACATCTTTGCGTAAAATGTTCTCAGAAATCCCTTATGGTGTGAACACATCAGTTTCGCTTCTTTCAGATGTTGTTTGCTTATCAACAAATCTCAATTAGTCTGGTGAAAAGGTAAACTTGTTCAATAAATGCAGATTTTTAAATACATCCACCTGAAGTTCTATCAACAATTGCAACCACGTTCAAGCTATTCTCATGGCGAATTTCAGAAAACAAGATTACCCCGAATAAGTCACTTTATTTCTAGATAATTTGTAACTTCGTACGATGAGTACTAATTTCCTTATGATTTGTTTGCTAGAGAACGATTTCACTGTTAGTGTGAGTAACAATTAGATCGATATCTTCACCAATTAAATCGATTTCTTCATTAGTAATACAAATAATTAAGCTTTCTAAAGAGCTCATTGTATCTCGATCTGTACCTTTAACTTTAAGATCTACATAGTCAACACGTTCTTGAAAAACGCGAGCTGTGTTGCTCGTTTCACCACTGACCAAGATCTTTTATGATTGTTAAGGCTGAGTCAGACTTGACTACTTCGTCGCTGCTAGTGAAATAGCTGCTACTAAAACCAGTCACATTCATTTTTTGGTAGCGGCTATCTAGTAGCTACAACTATGCTACTAGATTATATTTCTGCCTTCAGTACTACTTTGTTTGTGTTTGTAGAAAATGACGTCTGTAGGTATAAGACGTGATGAATTGCGCCATTTGATGTTGATGTGTGGTTAGAGACTTTTGTGTAGATTTAATAAACAATATACGGAACAAAAAGAAACGCTCCTGGGTTCGGTAATTGATAGGAGAAGGGATTAGCTGGGTGCTTTAGTAACCCGAATCGATTTGATCTTCTTTTTAAGAGCATCTTCTTCAACAGGCAAGCCTGTATTTTCTAATTCCTGATTTAGATCTTGGAAAACGTGTTTGTTTTTTTAACGTTCCTTTTCAAATACTCGGGAGAAGTTAAATGTCCCTAAGACACGGATATTTTCTTTATATGTTCAGAAATGTAATCACATGCCCTCCAGGCCACTTAGGATCACTCATTTTAAACAGAATACTATTAAAAAGCAACGTAAACACAGAGCACTTGGTGAAACTTGCCGCTATTACTGTCTGACTGGGTGACAGGTTACTTCTTGCTAGCTTCTGGTTGGTCACGTGACTCACTAGCTCGCGATAGTAGCTCGAAAAGTTGGGCATGTTCAACTCTTGAAGCTATCGAAATTTAACTAGCTTGCTACTGTTTGGTAGGTGCTACTGTCTAAGTCACAATGGCTACGTAGTATCCGCTACTTTGCTAGCTGCAAGTAAAGTAGCCAATTGTGACACAGCCTTAACGGTCTAAGAAGAATATTTATTGTCTGTACGTGGTGTAGTTGACTTATTAGTTGTTGCCGGAAGAGGGCCCTAAAGTGATTCACCTGCAACCGGTTGTAAGACAGGAGAACTTAGCAAAGAAGAGTAAGATGGTCTCAGGACATAGGAAGTATAACAATATATGAATACAAATAATCAACGTGAGAATGAATGAGACAGTAACATTTTATAAGGAATTCGTATTTAATAGCAATTACATGTAAGATATTTTTTGGCAATCGAGTTCCATTTATCATTTTATTGTTTAAAAGAAAACTTGGATTGAAATATCACCTTTCTTTTTCTATAACAATCCTTTGATAACTAACAATTTGATTTGAAAGATATACAGTGTATAAGTCCATATTAATGTCATGATATATCGTTGAAAAACAAGAAACGGTCAATTCAAAGTTACGTAAACTATTTCTATATCTTTATTTCATTAAAAGTTACTAAGTATCAATAATTCTGATAAATTCTCTTCTTCTCATTAGGCTTTATTAGGAATCGTGTTCACTCTATAATCTTCTAGTTTTTTATATATTGAAATAAACGAGAAGAAGTTTTGGAAAAGAAATGTCAACATTTTAAAACAGTTTGGACGGAATTAACCCTCGAAGTGCTGAGTAGATCATTCTTTAGTGCTAAGCATTTTTAGCGCAAACATATTTTGAAAAATGCATAATAAATACAAATTTGTTTTTGTATATGACTTATTATATCAATGTGTTTAGAAAAGATCAGAGAATAATATAGTAATAGTTTATTTACTTTGCACTATCTAGTAGAAGTATACTGGATGATATATCACAATGAAAAAAAATCACTAAAATGTCGAACTTTAGAAGCTTTTCACATTCACTAAATTCACTGAATTAAAATTTCAAGTTATGCAAAATGTTTACAATTTTATAATAAACACAAATATATACAACAATGGACACTTTAAAGAATACAAAAAACACTTACAGGTAAATAATATCTAAGGATGTCACATGAAAAATAAGGTTAGGTTGAGCTTGAATCGCCTAGTTCATTCATTATCACAATAATCTATAATCAAATCAAATAATCTCGTTCTATAACGAAAATAAACTATTCACTAAAAATATAATAAGCTCGTTATACACAATAAGCTTGAACAGAACAAACAATTGCGTAGTTTACACAAACGTTATCAAACGTTACGTTTGCATTACACATCTTACAGCTGACATGCTGACAATATTGTCGTCTGTTCCCGTTTTTTTTCTTCAACGAAGACAAACTAACATTACCTACTAGTTGGAAAATTAAATTTACTTTCATTCTATGTGAAGTGCATAAATATTAGCTTCGATATATCGATTTTACGAATCGTCTCACTGCCAGACGATTTAAACTCGGACTCTTGGGTGGCAAAATACAAGTCAAAGTTCACCTTACTAAAAACAACCCTTCGAAATTTTACTTGAAAGTAAAGTAGCTAAATATTAATGTTACATATTGTTGAAAATTGAAACGGACAAAAAACCACCAATTCAGTGTCTTTTAGTTCATAACTGAATTTAGTTAACATTGTTTAACTCTTATTTAAATGTATTTAATATATATTTTCGTACTCTACACTAGAAACTATCAATATTATTAAAAAATTATCAAATCGTTCTCAAATAACTACTAAATAAATTTACAACATTTGATTATTTTTGTACACGCACTAATAGTCTATAGTGAATCCGTAACCCAAAAGGGCGGCATATATGCAATGGGTCGGGTAGTTCTGATTGTTTGGTATGTTGTACCCTATGTATAGGGGGCACTACTTAAAATTTAAATTTTTCGACCTCGGCCGTGCTCTGCACGCGCCACCAAGCCGAAAACCCCCATATTTGTTGATCTTGTTGTAGATTTTTTAAATTTTTAGCATGAAGGACTGGTTTGACAAAAATAATCATTCAGTCCTTTTTTTAAAGAACAGTAAATTTGCCACAATTTAAAACGAAAATCACCTTCCTGAGAATAATACTTTTTGAGTTACAGCCATTCAAATGTCAAGCAAATTTTCAAAACTTTCAAAAATGTTTAGTTATTTCTTAGTATTTTCGTTGTTTTACTGTGAAACAATGGTTTTTCAGCAAAACTAATAAGGAATACTTTAAAGTAGAGGAATATAACTTTAATAATATGTAACTTAAATTTGGTTTCCATAATGAATAGCTTCTGAGATACATCTGTTTGAATTTTAGGTAGGCCTACAAAAATTATTACCCAAGAAATAAATAAGATGAAATGTAAAAAATACAATTGTAAATAAAAAATTAAAGTTGTTGGTACAAGGGTACAATTACATTCAATCACATCAAATTACTTGTATTTTACATGAAACAGATTATATTTATCAAAATAAAAAATGTTACATAAATAATTTTTGAATTACAGCCAATAAAATTTCCAGCGAATCATTCAAAATTTCTTAGTTTGTAAGAGTATTACTTCAAAAAAATAAAAAAACTTAAATTTTCGAAATTGCGCTTGAAATTTAAATGGCTGAAACTCAAAAGGTATTATCCTCAGGAAGATGATTTTCGTTTTAAATTGTGGAAAATTTACTGTTCTTTAAAAAAGGATTGAATGATTTTTTTTTGTCAAACCAGTCCTTCATTCTAAACATTTGAAAAATCTAGAACATGGTAAAAACAAAAATAAATGGGTTTTCGGCTACCGGTGGCGCGCGCGGAGCACCGGTGAGGTCGAAAACTTGGAATTTTAAATACATACAACATACCAAAAAATCAAACCCGACCTTTTGCAACTATTGATGTACAGATTGACTGAACTATAATAATAGTTTTCCCAAACATTTAATTCTCACTATTATGAAAACTTTAAATCTTGTAATTTTGTCAATAATTTTGAGCGGAGTAATTTTGTAAAAGTAAAACAAAATGCTGTACCACTAATTTGGCAAAGCAGTAAATCATACCGAGTGATTTATACCAAGTCTAATGTATCAAATCTAAACCAACCCCTTCGGCCTAGAAATTAATCAACGTCCATATGTGCACAATTTACTTGTCGTAGGGTAGGGTACTCTAAATGCGCATATTAACACGTCAGCTCCATGAGCTAATCGTTAAAAAGATACATTACGTGTGTGTCATATTCAGAGATAACAGCATCACAGCGTTGTAGGTATTGACGGTATGTTATCTATGTACTAGGAATTTCACTTTAGTCGCTGTATCTACTTTGACTGTCATAGAGAGAAGAAACTTGCATCCACCAACTAAATCTGGCCTTTTATATTATTAACAACTAGTAAGCCCTCGTGAAAAATCCCTGATTCATTAGATACACATCAGAAATACATTATTTAAAAATATACTATTTAAGAACAACTAACTTTATCTGCCTAACTATGCTTGCGGGGATTTTTAACTCGGTAAATGTGTACAATTAAAAGGATTATAAAACTATAGGCCTATTTGTTAAAATTTTGTATTTATATACATTATTATATCTAAAGAAAGATAAAAATAATATCTTTTAATGGCTTTTTATTTCATATTGATAAATAAAATGATTTGGAAGTTATTAATATTATAGTGAATAAATTAATAATTGAATATGTTTATATGTTATACGAAGATGTACGAATGTTTCCGAAGTTAAACGAATAGGTATTTCTTTAAATTTGTATAAACAAATATGTTGTTGATAAAAGGTTATATTTATATTCAGTTTATAACACCAAAGCAAATATTATAACGTATTGTACATTATAACATTAGTTCTATAACTCATATTTTAAAAAATCAACTTCACAAGAAATTATAATGATTGAAGTTGTAAACTTTTAACCATAACCCCAAAAAGTATAATCTACGCTGGGTTTTGTTTAAGTATTACAGATGATTTGTGAAATCAACTGTTATATTATGTTACTCATGTACGTACGTATATATGTACGTACGGACGTACACTCGCTTTTATAGGAGTTGATTGAACTGTCGTAAATTGTAGGCTATTTGAAAATATTAATACAAGGCCATCGAAATAATGTCTATATTTTGAAAATCCCTTCAATTAGGTGAACATAATTAGGCGATTTTTGTACTACTTATTCGACAATATTCGATGAGGCACGCTAAACTATTAGCCTACTTTATTTTCAATTTATTTACATTTCTTTATTTGGGAATACAAAATTGAATTTCCTACTTATTTGGACGTAGATCACCTTGAACACTTTTAAAAAATTCATAGATTATTTATGAAATTATCTACAGATATTGAAAATACAAGTATTAAAAATAAAAAAATAAAAATAAGAACATACAATACATAAAAATAACCAGTTGATTCCCATAAGAGCAATGCTGCAGAATAAGTAATTTTTTCCGTTAATTCGTGGAATACATTTTTTTTAATTCATTCCGAAGTACTGTCATATGCGGATGATGATTGCTGAATACATTTTCAAAAACCGTTTTATTGTTTTCAGAAACGTATGATATAAATAGCAAAAAATAGTAAACTTTATTAATTTTTTACTCAGTTGTAAAAATAGATATAGCAAAAAACCTTAGCAATCAACATCCACAATCGATTTTACTTAATGAAGAAAATACAGCTTTCGTTTTTTGAAGATAATTGACACAAAAATATGCTTAAAAATGAAGGTATGGTTAGGTTATTTTAACATTGGAATTGGTAGCCAACTGCTCCGTTTTGAATTTAGGGACCCGAGTCTAAATAACAGAGTTGAAATATCCTCATGAAAAATTGTAACATAAATAGTAAAATGAGGAAGCTCAGGCAGACGGAGGAACTAAACCACTTTACCTTCGTTATCATGGCAACAAAAAACTAATAATCGCAAGAGAAAAAAACATAAAATATGTTTTTAATTGTTGGGTGTTCGTGAGAAACATCATAATCTACTTGCCTCGAAATTTACACCATGACAAATTGAGTCAAACTGATTTTTATACCTGCTACGATTTTTTTTTATTTATGTGTCAATCGTAAAAACAAATTTATTATTATTACCGAAACGATTGCTTGTCCATTTAACTATAAAAACTATATTTCAAAAATACCATTGTTAAATTTTGCTTACAATTAATATTAATATCATAATAACCGAAAAAAATACGTTACAAAACACCTTACTATGTTCTTCATGTTCTCCTCGGGTGTGTTATGTCCTGCAAGACGGATATTTTCAAGTCAGGAAATATCATGTTACTCTATCTAGACAGCAGTTTCCGGCTTTGTTGTAGTCTACTATTTCAAGCTATTAAACATGTATAACAATTTTTAAATTGATTACAGATTAATTATTTGGAAAAGGAACGATTTTTAGTTTAATTAATTGAACCGCATATCAGTGACTAAAGTATCCAAATTACAATCATTTCAGTTTCATACATTTAGCCACCACTCAGTGAAGACAAAATAAATTTGTAAACATATTTTATTTATAAGTCACCATTTCTTATAGGATGTTCGGTGGCAAGATCAGGTGATATATTTTGGCAATCGTGTTTTGTTCGAAATAATTCGATAAAAATCATTTTGTATATTTTTTAAATGTTTCAAAGACCTTTTTTGTTTGCTAGAGGAAGAAGATTATTACATATACATAAAGTGAAATTCAATTCGGATTAATCTAGTACCACTTATAATTGTATTGTGCCTTATATTATAATGGGTAAAAATTCACCATTAGGCATATTCATTAAAAATAGTCCTTCAATAAATTTTAATTTAAGTTGAAAACTATAGCTGTACATTTATGTTACATATCATTGAAAAACCCAAGAAACGACAAATTTAAATTTTGTTGTTGTTCAATCAATGAAATTTAGTTTAAATACACAGTAACCCATTTTGTATCTTTTACGAAAATTTAAATGCACAGTTATTATTAGTGCAACGTACAAAACCAAGTAACAAACATCGAGCCAACTGTAATTCAAAATTTTCCTTCGAAAGTTGTAAATGGTATATCACATCAGAACGTGTTGACAGTATCGCACATTATGCAACCTACATGAAATGATTCAAACAAGTAATTGCTGAGCTCACCGTTGGCTCATAATTTCCCATTTTAACAATTTCAATGATCACTAAATCATACTAACAACATATATCAAGTCCACGCACTTCTCGGCAACACAATAACTGTATGTAATAATATCTTCTTGTTATGAACTTATACAATTCATTCTGCTCTACTTATTGCCTCTTTCCTTATGTTTCTAACGGACTTTGCATTCGTTTCGACTCTGGTGAAGGGAAGCAACATTATTTAAACACGTTGCCGCTGGAATTTTGTATTTCGAAATAATAATTTATCGATCTTTTTAATAGAACTTGTAGTTTCAGATATATTAATTTGTATAACAATTGTTAGTTGCACCGAGACATCATCGAATGTAGTCGACTCATGAGTCAAAAGGGTTTTTTAAAAATAATATGGGCGTATAAGTGTTTTTTGTTTATGTGTAACTATGTGTAAGTGTTTGTTAATATGACGAAAGGAAACCTAAAAAGAAACATGGAAATGGCTCAATTGTCTAAACGGCCGTCGTTCAACGATGAAAAACGAAATATTGAGGACTGTAAGTCTTATAATTTATTAATTATTTTTCAGTTAATGTGATTTGATACCTTTTTTAATAATTGAGTCAATGTTAAAAAAAAACATAAATGTGTTTTAAGTAGATGCTCCAACGGAAAAAAGATTTAAAAGTAATTAAACGTAGGCCTACTGTATGTCTTTTCTAAAAGAAGTCATAAAAAAGAAGTCTGACATAACAATTACACTAATAAAAGTGTTCTTGTATGAAATAAATTCAACAGGGTTAGGTACACATAAACATTAAAATTATTAGACATGTATTACAATTGCAGGTAGCTCCTGAAATTCCTACAAGAGTTAAAAAAATGTATAATATATCCTCTTTTCACATTTATTTCGTTTTTAAGACTTTCACCTTCTGACAGGTAACAGAAAGACCAAATTGATTATCTACATTTGAACCTGTAATAGTTATTTCTGTAGCGTATTGAAACTGACTAAGCTACCGCCGCTCTGCCTGTAGAAGTCTGATGATAGGTAACTCATGGAAACTATACGCTAGCAAATATGCTGGATCCTGTGCACCTCGTTCAAATTGTAGTAAGTGATTTCATTCCACACTTTGTATTTATCTGTTTATTTTTATCTATTTTTTTATCTGATAACTAAATACACCGGATATTTATTTGCTAGTTTTTACTCTTGCTACAATAACCATGCAGAGGATGTATTATGCAGGGTGCCGCAAAAGTCACTTTTGTCGGTCATGACAGTCAGTAAAAAAATATTAGGGCCTATATAAAAACAAATTGACTGCAAGAAAAGTAGTACAATAATTTTAGACCTTGATGTTGTTAGTAAATAGTATTGTTAATTATGCTTTGTCAAGTTGGCGACAACGCAAACAGAGCTCAATCAACCAGGTGTAAGTGTTTGGGGGGCAATATAATAATTTGGCGTTCTTGGGCCATACTTTTTTGAAGGAACAGCGAAAAGCGAAACATATGTGGATATGCTTCGAAATTACGTGGTACCAAGACACATGACGTGTGCAGAAACTTTCAGGAAATTTACTTCCAATATGCTCTACCACATTATGCCGCTGCAATCCACGACTATGCCACTGCAGTGAACGAAACTTGTGAAAAAAGAGTGATTGGACAAAGGGCAGATATTGGCATGCCTCCACGTTCACCAGATATCACGCCAATGGATTTTTTTGTATCAGGTGTCGTCAAGGACTCAGTTTATTCTAAAAACTCACAGACCATTGACAAATTGAAAGACTACATATTATAAGATTCATTCTATAATTTAACAGTGATAACAAACTATGGCGTAGAATGTGTAATTGTGTTCCCGGAAGACTTGAAAGATGCATTAATGAAGAAGAAAAGAAAAACGGTTTGAAACAACAACAAAAAATAATTGTAAGTATTGTCTGTTACAAATTAAATAAATTCAGTATTTGGTTAAGCCAGAGTCAAGTGGGTTTGCGCCTATATTGAAATAGGTAAGTGGGTTACTAAGTGAAATAAATGACTACTCCCAAACACTGCATAACCATAAAATGATAGCAATGAATTAATTAAGCTAGCATATTTTTCATCTTTCAAAAACAGTTCAGATCTGGTATAGGTTTCTTGTAAAATACCTCTAGATTTTTTAGAATTAAAAATATAATTTTTTGACTCTAGAACCCAAAATATCACACGGTTCGAAAGAAAAGTGTTGATATAATCAAATAAAATCCTTGTAAACTATTTTAATGACGACCTTATCAAACAATATTTACTTTTATTAGTACTGAATTTTGCGCCTCTCAAATGCATATAAAATATTTGTTTAGCTCTTATTGTTGGAGTTTATGCGGGCTAACCCGTTTTACAACCATGTCAAATTTCATTGTCATAGTTTTATCCATTCTGGAGACTTCAGACTTTGAAAGACAGAACACGCATACACAAGAGATCACAGAACGGAACGATAAAAAACAAAATGAAGTTAATTCCATGAAAGAATTAAAGAATCAAATGAAATGTTGAGTATATAATATACATAAGGTTGTGTAGCATCAGTTAAACGGAACCACGGTGTGTAAAGATTGTACAATATTAACAGTTAAAATCAATATGAGCTAATACATATATTATTGAATACATGAAGCACTGAGCATGCCTAATAGCAAAGTAATGATGATAGGTAAATAATTCGTGTGGTGTCAATCGATAGGTCGCTCAGGTGATTAGTTCGTCGAGAGTTGAGTTGTGGCTTAACTAGATGTTACTTAATCCTTACTAATTTCTCTTTGAAACAATCTGTATGTAATTTAACTCAAAAGTGAACTAGGGATTTACATTTTTCGTGAATGTTACTCCTGTTAATGGACTGTCAATAATAAACAAGAACGTGTACTGTTATGTTATGTAAAAATGTAAAAAAGTACCATTCAAGTTAAAATGGTAATTTATTTTGGTAAATGCTAATTAAAAATCAATGTTATTTCAATGTCATTCACTAAATTTAAAGTTAAAAAACATAAAAATGGCCTTCACGGGGATTTAACACACGATCTTATGCTTTAGGCTACACACTATAGGCCTACTAACTCAATAAGTTCCTGTAAGCACACTTTCATTGTACTATATATTATGTTATTACAGCAAATACGTAATTTGAATTCATTAATAGATGTTTTGGTTTTGAATAGGCTTAGAGTATACTTAAAATATAAATATAAAATATTAATTTGATTTAATTAGAAGAATAAAGGGAGGAAATTAGTAAACATTAATCAGGTTATTTTATTTGTTGTTATTTATAGTTTTTAAATATATTGAAAACCCATGTACATTACGTATAAGTGCCCATACTTGGGACAGTTTTCACTTTTAGACTCCAATTGACATATTAAAAAATAGGTGGGGTGAAAGAAAATATATGAAAACTATGGTTTATCTAAGTTCTTGAATTCGTAATAAATGTTCAATATATCTCACAAAGCAAATTTAAAAAAATTAAATGTTTGTGGCCCAAGTTAGGAGATGCCTTCTCAAACTTGGGACAGTGTATGTTTTGCCTGCTATCCCATGTTAGAACCCCTTTAATTATACTTGGGAGACTAACAATCTTTTTTTTTACTTTTCTCAACACACAAACCTAAAAAAGAATTAATTTTTACACATTTTCATAAACCCTTTATTAGAAAAAACTCAGTAATCAATTTATCAAACAACCTAAATAGACTGTCAACATTTTAAACAGCTGTGTTTAACAATAAACTACAAAATGACACTTTATAAGCAAAACATGTATCGTCCTCTCAATTTACTAAATGGTTCAACAACTCGTTTGATTTGAAAACATTAAAACAGACGACTGTACTTTTTACCAAACATAATAGACCAAAGTAAAATGTATTAGCATTCTCTATAACTTATTAAGAATGCCCTGTCCACTTAAAGTTATTCAGTCAAAATAAATTACAAGTATTTACCGTAGCCAATCAAAGTATACTATCATTTTTCCGAAAGAACTATCCCATAATGTGTATTTTCACTGTTGTTTAATTATTAGCTATCCATCTATCAATGCATATTACTTTTATGGCAGCAATAGAAAATATCAGATTAGCCAACCATAAAAAGTAAAAAGTCCCAAATTGTCTCAAGTTAGGTTTCTGTCCCAATAATGGATACTTGACAAACAAACATTGGTACTTGTTCGTACCAAACATCATCAATCACACTTTACATAACATGCCAATAACTAGCTGAATTGTTTTGCTTGTAAAGTATATAAATGGGTATACTGTAGTTAGTTTGCGTTGTGGTTGGCGTGCAGTGTGTAATAATTGCTGGCTAGCTCAGTTTTATGGGTTTTCATTTTCCTAGCAAAACAGTCTTGTGATCTGCGTATTTGATCTTGTGTATTATTGCATACACTTAGGAAAAGGTAATGTAAATTTCGTAGTACCAGCTATTTTTAATTTATTTTAAATAATAGTAATGATAAAAATTTCTTCCCTCCATTTTGGATGTATGTAAATTGCAATTGAATTTCCCTAGATACGAATAACAAGAATTGTAATAACATAAATTGTAGACTACCATAGTAAAAAAAAAACGTTAACCCCAACAGAAAGTTAAAAAGTACATAACAAATAATAACTTCTTAAAAAAATGCAAAATGCCTGTTTTTGGTTTCCATTACAAAGAATAAAATATAATGAAATTAAGGAGCCTACAGATGTATGCCTATGAAAGTGAAACGCATACATACCCACCCTCTCAGACACACACACATTTGAAACATATTTACACAGACATACGTAATTGTATAAAATGTATTCATTCACACAGAGACATAATTATTACAATACGATGAAAACTGCAAACAATCTCAGGAAACAATAATTTATTTTACCGAAATAAAAAATGGAATATAGACTTAATATGGGCTTAATTCCGCTCACAAAACCTTTCTTTAACAACTTTTAAATTTAAATTTAACATTTCTTTATATCTATTTAATGTTTAATTAAATTCCAAAGAACAATAATATAAATATGGAATTTCTGAAGATCCGGATTTAAATGTACTGAAATCTATCTTCTGAGAAATTTAAAAATTAAAATACAAAGTTGAACAATTTGTGGACAATTTATTAAAGTTAGTTTGTAGCACCGGAAATTGCCCTATACAATGCTAAAATGGTAAATATAAGTTTCTTATATTTTTTACATCTTTTCTTTAGGCAAATTATAAGTATATTCGAATATTGAAATAGATAAACAAATATTACCATGTGTATGTAGAAGAACAACTGCATAGGCTCCTTATTGCAATTTTGGTGATCGACCTTCTTAAGCACTTGTGATCAGGCCTACTGTTGGTTATCTATGAGTTACATTTCTGATCATATAAGACGTTAAATGTTATAACTAACTATTGTTAATATATACAGGCTGTCAATTTTAACTGGGACGCCATTGGGATCTTCAAAAGTACACTTTAAATGGGGAACTTTAAATACTTTTTAATTACCATTAAATATGAATTTTTAATTTCAAAAATTTGCCGCAATTTTCCAATATGGCGCTCAACTTTCGAATTTCTTATGGAATGCCCTCTATTTTATAATGATTTTGGATTGTATAAGTTATTTGAAGACCTTTTTGTTCTTGGTGTTTTTTATTCGACTAAAATTTTAGAAGTTAGAGGGTGTCCGTTTAAAAACACCTAAACTGAGAGGGTGATATTTTCGTATGTAAACGTTTTGAACCAATGCAAATGTTCTTAACACTAATAAATCACTTCTTTAGACAAACCAATAACTTTAAAAAAAAAATACGTTTTTTTAACCATAATACAGAGTAATTAAATGACAAAACTACAAATTTGTCACACATGAAAATGAAATTGATAACAGATGTTCAATATCAGCTGATTCAGAATCCAGAATTCAGTAAAATCCAAAATCATCATCATAAATCATATGGTGTTCGATCAAACAAATTTAATGTTGGCTGCCATTTTAGAACATAAAAACATTAAAAAGTGTAGGCTAACTATAAAATGAGCAGCCTAATAAACAGGGCTTTCGTTAAACAAATTTGTAGTTTTTTGTCTTAATTTCTCTGTATTATGGTTTTATTAAATAATAAAAAATCGTATAAGTTGATTTTCAAAAGTTGTTTTTTTTTCTAAAAATTCATTATTAATTTTAAGAGCTTTTTCATTGGTTCAAAACATTTCCATACCAAACTATCATCAATTCAATTAGGGTGTTTTTAAAACTTTAAACCCTTCTAACTTTTAAACTGTTAGTCGTATCAAAAAATACTAAGAACAAAACTTCTTAAAATATCTGGCAAAATAAAAAATCATCATAAAATATTTATGATTTATTTATGGGTGTCTCATAAGAAATTCAAAATTGTTCTGCCATATTGGAAAATGGAGGCCAATTTTTGAAATTTCAAATTCATATTTTGTTATAATGGTAATTAAAAAGTTGTTGAAGTCCCCCATTTAAAGTTTGCTGTACATCTTGTACTTTTGGAGATCCCAATGGTGGCCCAGTTAAAATGGACATCCTTTATTCAGAGATTCTTAATAATTACCAACATACTGAAAAAATGTGTCTCTCCAAATCGTTTAAATCACGTTTGCTGTATTAATGTTGACGTTCAGGGTGATTTAGCACAGCACTGAGTTCAGGGGAATGTATTTGCACTTTCCACTGAATTCTTCTTTGATATTACATTAAGTATATTTATTTCTTTTTTATAAACAAAGACTTATCTTCAAACATATGTGTCCTAACTATGGGAAATCAAACAGAACATCAAAATAATAAAAATAAGTTTTTATAAACCTAATAATATGCCAGAAAATGCTACGTTGTCATCTGTCAGTAACTTTTTATGTTTTCGAAAAAGAACTAAACTTTTTTAAATTATGAATATTTAGATTTTAAGCCTAAATTTGGTAAACAATATGGTAAACCACTTTAGAAAAGTCATAATTTTGTATTATGCTATTTCAAAATTGTGGCCGGTTGATTATAAATATCTCTAAAAAATCCCTTTATATAAAGTATAAAAAAAAAGGACTAAATATTTTCCTTTCCAAAGACAAACAAAATGTTTACAAATAATATGTGGATGCATCCTTTTGCGTCTACAACCGCGTCGGGACTCAACAGTGATTTAAAAATGATTTTAAAACGATTCTTAAATCAACTGACAAGCCATTTAATCATGGTGCACCATCAAATTTAATGTGAAGTGTAATGTGTATGTGCGTGAAAATGTATTTGTAATTTAGTATGTATTAAGATCACTCGTAAATGACCCAGTGAGGTCGAAACCGCGGTCGTCAATATACAGGACGCCAAGATCGCAAATGCTAGGTAATGTTATAATTATTAAATTCAAGATTGTGATCAAGAAGTAGGTTTATAATGAAAAGTTTAAATTCTTTGTAAGCTAAAATCTAGCATAAGTTAAGGGTTCACTAAATTTGAACTTACAATCTTAATATTTCTAAACTTATCATTAATTAAACAAAACAAAAATACAAAATACATTATTATGTTAATGAATATTAGTTATCCAGTACGAATAAATTTCGCAATAAAATAATATATTACGCAACAAATAAGATGTGTTTGCGATACCTTCGTAATTTTTGACGGCACTTCAAGGCAAATAGAAAACCTAAAAAACTTCTTAAATTCAATAGACACCAAGATACAATTCTCAATTAACAACAGCATACATTTTCTGGATTTAACAACAACAAAACAACAGGATACATTCAAATTCAATATTTACAGAAAACCAACCACAACCGACATTACCATTATTCTGAGTCCCACCATCCACCATTTCAAAAAATGACAACTTATAACAGCATGATCCGTAGACTTATAACTAAACCTTTAGAACCACGCGATTACCAGCCAGAGTTAATTATAATTAAATATATCGCCAAAAAAATCGGATACAAAACCTCTACGATTGATAAGCTGCTCTCAAACACAAGAGACCTCCGAAAGAGAAAGCAAAGTCAATCTTTGTGTCAACCGAATACGGCAGCATTCTTCGCAAGGTGATCTCTTCCACCTTTAAGAAAATAAATAGGACAATAATAGCCTTCCGCACCAATAACAACGTTCAAAAATTACTCCAACGCAAGACCGCTGGAATATCAAACAGGCGTCTACAAAATAACCTGTGACCACTGAGACAAAATCTACATTGGCCAAACGGGAAGAGCGTTTAAGAGCACCTGCCAAATAGATCGTCTCGAGTAACAAGTCCAATTACGCGCGACATTTAATTGATGAAAACCACAGTCACACCGACTTCAGCAGAAACTTTAAACCTATAAAGATTTATAGTAAAGGTAAATTTATGAACTCTGTGGAAGAGTCCGAAATTTATAAGGCATTTAGTAGAAAACAAAAACAATGAACACCAACTATTAAATGACCAATTGAATTTCGATTCGAACACCCTTTAAGACACAGCGATAAAAATTCCAGGAAGCCCACGGCAAATAATAGTTCTGAGTGCGCACAGATAACATACAGGTGTCGACATCGGGTTGCCATGTGGTGTACACCTATTAACTGTGTTTTTGTTGTTTTTTTTTTATATTTTTGTGTGTTTTGTACTTAATGTTTTGACGATTTCCATTCACGAGATATTCTGATCATGGGATAGACGTCCCGAAAAGCGTCATATAAATACGCAAAAAGAGGTACAATATAAGGAACAATATAAGTACTGTACTATTATATTACAATTTGTATACATTTGCGCTTAAATATTTGAAGAACATAAAGGATCCATGCAAAAATGTGGTTCAACAACTGAGCAACATTATATTACAATAATATAATATAGAAGATGAATTTGGACAATATCGATTTTTTTACAGTTTTGTTGTATTTTCGGCTGTTTAACGTTTAGCAGTACCATTAAAGTTGATCACACAAGATAATAATCCGACTGAGTACAGTGTTTAGCAGTGCATAAAGAAAGGTTAGTGCTTGTACGTGATACGAGACAGACGTGATGATAGTCCTTAGTACGCGATTAACCCTTCTCTAGTTGTATGATTGATGACTCTGACAGACTGTGTAAACAATCTGCGTTAAGTTAGCGATTCATCGTCATTTCACGTTTTAACTTTCGTGTTACGGAATATATTAATGTTATTTTATTTTTCAATAATCCACCCTCTAAGTCTCCCAACAAATATAATAACTTATGATTGTATAGGGAGAGAGATTTTGATGGGAGGTTCGAAACGCTGTGTGCGTGGGTGGCCAGTTTAGTGATGGTATTGTTTTACCAATAATGTCCACTACAATTCTTAACAATAAGTTGCAGTGGTAGTGTTATTTAAAAATATAAAACCATGTATGAAAGGGCTTATAAAAACGAAGAAAATAAATTAAATTTATTACTTCCTAACTGTTTTAATTAATTGTTTTTCAAATGTCAGTATGTATAGTATAGGCTACTCCTTTTAAAACCAAAATTCGCGGGAGAGTGTACATGTTTTATAAAAAACGTCTAAATGTTATTGCAAAAAAAAAAGATGTTTGATTAAAAACTGTAAATGAACTAATGTTTTATAAAAAATGTGGGTATTGCACAAATAAACTGTTGACAGTTACACAAATTACACACATGTTTGAATAAAGTACCTGAAAATGTTTTAAAAACTTGGATGTTTTACAAACAAAATGTTTTTTACCAAAACTGCGGATTTGTTACCTAAGACCTCATCGAAAAGTTGTATATATTTTACGAAAGATTTTTGATGTTTTGCCAATAAACAATTTGTGTTTTACAAAGATTGTTGATGTTTTACTAATAAACTCTTGGTTTTTTACAAAGATTGTTGATGTTTTACTAATAAACTGTAGGAATTTTACTAAAGACTTTTTTTACGAATAAATTATGTTAAAAAATTGTAGATTATTTTAAAAAACGGTAGATGCTTTACCAAGGATTGTACATTAGAATAGTAAAGATTGTAATTATTGTACCAAAACTGTGGATGATTACTAGAAACACATTATATGTTAAAAAACCTTAACGGTTTGATTTCAAAGTTTTTTATTTAGAACTAACACTGTAATCATTTTAGTCGTGTAAACAATCGCTAGAAATTTTCGTAATAAATCACATATTTTATATAAACAAGGAATAAATAGAGGAATTGGCAATCGGTAGTACACTAATAATTTTTAGGTGTAAAATATATTATATTTTTGTATTATTTGTGTCATTTTCTACGACAAAAATAGTTGAGGGTATGAAATAATTATATTACACCTTATTTGAAGGCAATTTTAAAGTATAAATTGTTTATAATAACCTCCATCGACCCCCAAACCATAGGATGGTGATTTTCGCGAAAACACTGTTTTTTTTACCGTCCTTTGACCTTGAATATCTCGCCAAGACTGGACGGGCGCCCAGCCGGCTGATAAGGTTAAATAATATTGACATTATTTTATAAACAAAAATCCAGCTGACTGGAAATAATTAATTATTCATAATTTTAATGCAGTATAAGTGTATTTAACCCTAAAAACAAAATGTTGATAGGAAATTCAAAATGAGAGGCCAATATATTAATTTTATATTCTTACATCCATCTATGCTTTTGAGGAAGAAAATGTTTTTCGTTGTGCACGCAGGAATAAATTGTGTTTAAGTTACGTTTTACAACTGGTATTTCTTTCGTCCATTGTGTAGAATTAATCAAGTTTTTTAAGATATGATAAAATGCAACTTATTTTTCGCCACAACTCTCTCTCTCCAGCTCTCCTCTAAAGCAATTATTTAATTCATTTTTAATTCTATATTTTTAATAATTTATGTTTATCAATAGTATCCCATTTTTTATCAAACAGAACCATAGCCATTTTTTTCAATGTTTAAATGCCATTAATATGAGGCACATTTGAATAGATATTTTCAGAGTTCCCCTTCTTGATCAACCCCTCCCCCCCCGGTCTTCATTAATGCTTGATTATAACTTGCTACAGACAAAATAAAAAAAACCATTGTGTTTGTCATTAAAAAGTAAAATTTTTTTTCTCTTGTAATTGATTTGTAAAGTTAGCGGTTTTTTAGATATTTGACATTAAAAATGATAAGAGTTTCCTTTATAAATAATTGTCAATAATTCTAAAGATTGATTTGTGTGATGTACTCAAGTGATAATGGAAAAAAAAATTAAAAACTTAAAAACTTGACCGATGCTTAGTGGAAATTATACAAATTATAAGAGAATTCAAGTAATAAAAATAACACTTTTTAATAAAGAATGTCGTTCAGAACCTTCAAAAGATATTTTATTACTCACAAAAGGTTTCACATTTGAATATGAGCACTTTTATATAATATGTAGGCCTCCTTTCATATTTGGGAGAAATAAATGTCAGCCAAGCAAATAAGTATATTAATTAGAATTAAATCTGATAAATTCGTCGACTAGAGTTGAGAAAGAGAATCAACTTCAGTATATCGCCGAGATAAGGGCTTTGTGGACCCCATTGTAGGTTATAGATTGTATATTTTCGTTTTGACTATTCATAGATTAAAATGCAATTAGATGTATAACAAACACCGAAAATGACTGATTTATAACAGATAAATGTGTTAGCAATAGATTCGAACACTGAAAATAAGTAACTAAGTTAACTTAGTTAAATAAGTAAGATATTTTAACATAAATATCTTTGTACACTTTAATAACTCAGATTTTCTAATTAAGTATTTTATATTTTAATAATATTTTGATTGCTATTTTAATCAAAGTTTCCTTCTTCTTCCTCACACCCTCATTTTTGAAAACTTATTAAAGGGAGAAAATTAATGAAAGACCAAATACAATATTTTTTAAGGATACATTATCAATAACGTTTTATAATCCAAAACGATAAAATGCAACCGAGGAACTAGGAGCACTCTTATGTATAACCGTCTGTAACAGTCAGTTTTCTCAGAAATTTATAAAAATATCAAGCTGAAATTTGAAATAAGTCAAAATAATATAACTCACATATATTTACTCAGAGTTTTATCAACAACAACCCCCCCCCCTTCAACCCCATAAAGTTGTAGCTGTACAAGGTGATTCTATAATACTCGGGGTTAATTTATGATATGGTTAAAACTTTTGTAAATCCTATAAATATATTTTCGAAGAAGTTTATTTAACCATCCACCTAGAATTTTTTAACCAAGCATTTATATCTGTAGAATGGTGAAACCGACTGAGTAGACATTTTGCTGGTACTCAATAATCTATACGTATAAATAAAATTACAGTGTCCGTCTGTGATTTCAAAATATAAGATTTTTTCTAAAATCATATGGTTATTCACACATTACAAAAACCTAAACACACATTCATAAATTGTTTGTATGTCTGTCTGTTTGTTTGGCCGGGCTTATCTCCGGAATGGCTGAACCGATTTTGACATGCAGAGGACTTTTCAGAGAATATTTTAGGCTACACTTTATTCCGAAAAAACTTAAAATTCCCGTAAAAAATTGATTTTTTTTTAAATTATGGATTTTTTTGACAAATGTTGGGGATATTAACATAGATTGAGAACTTGTTTTAAAATAACTGAGGGCGTAGTTCAGATGGTAAAGCGCTGGCTTACTATGTGAGAGGTACCGGGATCGATGCCCGTCGCCTCCAGAATTGTTTCCCCCATTTTTGTTTTATGAACTTTCAACACAAATTGTTATTGATCTATAACTTTTTTACAAAATATTCTATTACAGTTTTAATTAATTATTATATTCGTATAACCTCACACCCTTTCTAATCCATCAGCTTTCAAATCGTACTATATATTGTAATCACAATCTACCAGTGCTTTATACACAAACTAGCTGACCCGTACGGCGTTGCCCGTGGTGGTTGGTATTTTCAGTCTTTTTAACGTAATTGTATTCTTTTTAAGTGTTCAGTCAGTGAGTGGTATTTGGCTTTTATATATATATAGATCTTAAATAATAAAAGCACTATTGTCATAATAATAAAATATCTGAAATTATGATTTTAGTAACTTTGATCCCCCCAAACCCCTCCTAAAATTTCGAAATTTTTCATACCCTTCCTTAGTGAGCACCTATGGCCCTAGAGGAAGCTACATACCAAATTTCATTCCAATCCGTTCGGTAGTTTTGAAGAAATCGTGATTTAATAACTTTGATCCCCAAACCCCCCTAAAATTTCGAATTCTTTCAAACCCTTTCTTAGTAAGCACCTATGGCCCTAGAGGAAGCTACATACCAAATTTCATTCCAATCCGTTCGGTAGTTTTTGAGAAATCGTGATGAGTGAGTCAGTGAGTCAGTGGGTTTTCGCTTTTATATATATAGATAAATTAATTTCACATCCCTATTAAGTTTAATTACTTTTAAAAAAATGTAATAACATTGTAACGTTTATTAATATTTCATTGCGTTAATATTAGTATTTTCTCCGCGTTGTTAGATGATTTAAAAAAAAATTAAGTTATAACTAATTAAATGGTAAATGTACTGAAATTATAGAATTAAATGATTTACAATATAATATAATATGTACTGTATTACATAATATTTCAATGCATCTATACATATAAATAAAATTGAAGTGTCTGTCTGTGATTTCGAAATTAATTCTTTTTTCTAAGCTCATATGGTTATACACACTTTACCAAAACCTAAACATACATTTTTGATTTTGGTTGTCTGTCTGTCAGTCTCTTTTATTGTCTGCCTGTTTGTTTGTCTGGGCTAATCACCAGAAAGCTGAACAAATTTTGACAAAACTTTCATTTGCATATAGAGGACTTTTCGGAGATTAATCTAAGAAACTTTTTATAACGGAAATATTTAGGCTCATTATTAAAAATTTAAAAAATGTAAAAATTATTGGTTTCGTTAACGGACGTGGCACGCGACCATTATAAATAAAACAACAGATTTGGATCAAAAGTTTAACAATTTGGCAAGATCGTCTGCGTTTTATTTTACTGTATACGCTGGTTTAACCGTTAAATATATGTCAAAACAGTACGCAATAATGTGAAATGTATTCGCAGATGTCAAATTCTCGTCAAAACCTGATTTGTAATTTTTACTTCGGGAGGAGTAACATACAGGTGGGAAACGGGATTTTTATCGTTTATTGGTGCATAGCATAGCTAATAATTTACGTAGGCCAAAAAGGGATACATAGATCGATTTTTGCAAAACTCACTGTGTGTTTTTAGGCCATGGAAATCGGATCTAAAATAGTTGTTTTTAATTGCCTGTAGTGGTAAGACACACTATTTAGCAGTTCTTTTATTTATTTAGTCACATCTGCTAGTGAAACCGCAGGTAGCAGCTAGTCAATAATAAAGACCTAGTTTGAAATAATATAAACTTGTTCCAAAATTCGTTAAAAAAGCTGCTATCGAAAACAATCGTTATAAGAATAATAGAAAAAAACGTAAATAGTTAATTTGCATAGTGTGCATTGCTGAGGATATATCATTGGAATGCATCAAACTAAATGCTCTTAGCAATGCACACTTTTTTACGGTTACCCTTTGTTTGATAAATTAAAAAGTTAAACAATTAGATAAAAAATTAAACGTGCTATAAAACTTTACTATTGACTTTTTTTATAAAAACTTTGGGTTATTTTCACTTAAAAAATTTAAGGCTATTTCGACTCAGTCTTTTAAGCCATTTTAGGATGTAAAATTTTAATAAAAAAAAAACTAAATAAAAAAAGTGGTCAAAGATGAGTTTCAGTACAACGCAAACATTTTTTAAATATTTTGACTCATGCAACCATTGCTTGAATTACCTCCATGCATTACTGAAACACCCTGTATTTTTTGCAGAACACTATAAGCTCTAGATTCTAGAGCATTCGTTCCTTTTTATTCCTGCAACCTGTTAACAGCACTCTTGCTACAGTAAAAGAGAAGGACGGTCCATAAAAGCCCATGTTAATGTTATGTCTTTTTCTCAGGAACTATTCATCCAAATCTTCTGAAATGTTTACCTATTATTTATGAGGTTATAGTAGGTTCATTGCTCTATTGCTCTACTTTTATACAATCCACTAAAATTACAAAAGTTACGATTTTTTCAAATTTATATTGCAAAAAAAGTATTTTATGCACATTTATTGGTATAAATCAATACTGTATACATGACATTTCATACAAGTAGAGCTGTATAGTCTCATATAATTGTAAAAACTGGTGTAAAAATTTCAAGCAAGTAGCTTTGTTATTTTTTTTAGAAAAACTGTTCATTTGTGTTAAAAAAGTAAATTAATTAAATTACAAGCGAAAAAACATATACCAAGACCCCATTTGAACCCAGGACCTTTGCCTTTCCGGGACAACACTCTACCACTGAACTATCCTGATCCTCCAGATATTGGTCGATGTTATCTCACTTGTACGGTTTTACTGCAATTATAAAATAAAAACAAAATTTAGTACATTTTGAATGTTTAGATTTAGGTTTACGAGCACCATATCATATTCTATCACTATTAAAACAAAAAGCAGCCATTTTACAAGAGAATATCGTTTAACAAACAGACATTCAAAGTATAATCTTGTGTAAGACGTCGGAAATTGTTTCCCTCTCATAATTACGATAAACACAACGCTTTAAAATCTATTACCATAAACACCATTACATTATTCCAAAGCTTTATTCAAGCTGCAAGATGGTTCCATTTACAATACAAATGTACCGCTTTGAGTGCTTATTGAAGGCGTCGAAACAAACGAAACACAATGCCTTGTTAGATGTAAATGCATTTAGATTGTATTATGTAAGAAAGTCCAACGCGTCACAGTTATTGCATGGATCCACTCGCACAGACAATAAAAATAATTGAAGAGGCGTGTCTTAAATATAGACTAAACGGTCGAACATTGTGAGCGGAGATAATGGGAAGTCATGGGAGATTGTTGGTATTGTCTGTCTTGGTGAGTAAGGTGTTTTGATACGGAGTGTTTTCTTTATAAGATGATGTCATGAAACTGTAAGTACTGTAATAGGCACATTTCATGTATGTGTTCAGGAAACATTAATAATAATGTAGGTCAGTAAACAATACCAATAGGTATACTCTAAGGTTCTTGGCAATACCAATAGGTATACTCTAAGGTTATTGTTCTGACGCTAAATCAACAAATTGTGAAACTAAATCAAGTGTATTTTCCTGTCTCTGTTGCAAAGCCCTTC
Source organism: Philaenus spumarius (assembly GCA_018207615.1). Taxonomy (NCBI): domain Eukaryota; kingdom Metazoa; phylum Arthropoda; class Insecta; order Hemiptera; family Aphrophoridae; genus Philaenus; species Philaenus spumarius. Next base: position 635,401 of record JAGFPH010000235.1, on the reverse strand, counting down.
TATGTTTATGTAGCTGCCACCGTCTTAATTCTCTTCCCCATGTGTATCCATGTCCCAACACAGGGTTTTTATTTATCCCTGACCTGAATCTAATAATTAACTTAGTCATCCATATCCTCATGGATATCCTCGACCCATACCAGTCCTTATTTCCATACCTGTCTTTGACTCTATCCTTTGCTTCGCTCACATTTCCGTCCTACTCTCTTCCCCATGTGTAATCTTGTCTCACTTCAGGCCCTGTTTCTTTGCCTGCTTGTCCCTTACACCATCTCATTCTTCATCTCTATTTCAACACCATTTTTCCAAATGTATATTCCAGGGTCACTTTACAAACCTGACCCCCTGACCTCATCCCAATAATAATTTCTATTTGTATCCCCACCCGTTTCTTCATGTTTGTCCACGATCCATCGCCTGTTTCATATATAGTACAGGGTGCATGACTGCCCCTTAACTCGTCCATTTCTTCATTCCTGTCCTCTTCCACTTGGAATCCCACATGTCAGGCTCTGTCTATGCCCAAACCAGTCTATAAATTCATCCCATACTTCGTTCCTGTTTCCGTATCCATTCCTGTTCTAATCCAGGTCCTGACACTGTGGCCACCACCGTCTCCATTTCAGTGTAAATCCCAATTTCTATAGCAAATTGTATTCTTTTCAATAAAAACCAGGTAATTTTTTTTACGGGGTGTTTGAAAAGTCTGGAAACAGCTTAATATCTCAAAATGTACGAGTCTTATGAGATAGAAATAAAAGCAGTTGTGCACAACCATTAACGATATTTGGGAGTATTTAAAAAATTTGAGTTACAGCCATTTTGATTTTTTCAAAATTGATTTCGAGTGGTTCAACCAAATACAGTAGTGTGGCATATCGTTTGAAAGCTTATTTCATTCTGAATCCAAAAAGAATAATAATTAATATATTTAAAAAAATAGTACAGCAAAACGATTTCGTTGATTTTTGCCGCCATTTTTAATCGATTTAAGATATGGTATGCAAATTTCACCGTTGGTTTTCTCTTGAAATTCTACATCTAAATGAATTATCACATGACAACCTTCCCATTTAAAAAAAGGAAGTTCATTACAAGATGGCGGACAAAAGTTTCAAACTCACCAAAAAGTGGTTCTTCTATGGATGTGAATAACTGCTTTTACTTCTATCTCATAAGACATTTTGAGATATTAAGCCGTTTCAAGACTTTTCATACACTCTGTATGCTTAAAACTTAGTGGTCAAATAAAAATTTCCCAGGAATAAAACTAATTCCATAAATTATTTTTTTTTTCAAACTGCTGATAATAGATGCTCATGAAGGAAATCGATTGACTTGTAAAAATGCTATGAGCATTAAACTACAATTTATTTCCACTGCAGAGAGCTACATACAAAATATAGTTAAATTCTACACAATTTTCAACGGTTTAGCGAATATTTAAAATAATCTTTCACTCTAAAAATTTTTCAATATTCAACTTTCTTTTCAGTGCTTGTATTTAAGAACAGGAAGAGAAATGATATACGGAAGAGCCAACTCTAATAGCTTTGTTCGAACCATAAAACACAAGTTTTCCAACTGTCCTATCACCGCTGTCTTTTCATATTTCGAGCTCCAAATACGGAGGGTCAAGCGGATAAAATAAAGTAATAAGAAAGTGTGTTTAGCAGAAAACCACGTCCAATCATAATTTGGGGACCAAAGTGCTATAAAATCATGTTTGTCCTACATATCCTCGCAGTTAATATCTTGAAATTACAACCAGCATCCCTTCAGAATATTTTAGTAAATATTTCAAATAGCAACTCTTTGTCTTGTCCAACTCACGCAGCTATTTAAAAAGAAAGTTGACAAATGTAATATTGCTTCTATTTAAAAGTGGTATGACTATGTATAATATACAAACTGGTGTAGCATATTTTATTCATTTTGCTGTTCCTGATCCCTTCTACACAGGCTAAAGGTTTAAATTATTATGCAGTATTACTGTAAAAACAATAAAATAAAAGTAATTAAATTTAAGACATGTATATTATCTATATACTTATAAAAGCCAAATACCATTGACTCATTGACTCATCACAGTTTCTCCAAAACTACGAGGCCTACAAACATGAAATTTGACACTAATACTCTTTATAGGCTCTAGACGCGCACTAAGAAAGGGTTTCCGAAAATTCGAAATTTTAGGGGGGTTTTGGGGGGTCAAAGTTACTAAATCACGATTTATCAAAACCTACCGAACGGATTGGAATGAAATTTGACATGTAGCTTCCTCTAGGGCCATAGATGCTCGCTAAGAAAGGGTTTCAAAAAATTCGAAATTTTAGGGGGGTTTGGGGTGGGTCAAAGTTACAAAATCACGATTTCTCTAAAACCATCCAACGGATTGGAATGAAATTTGGTATGTAGCTTCCCCTAGGGCCATAGGTGCTCGCTAAGAAATTTTTTCAAAAAAAAATCGAAATTTTAGGGGAGGTTTTGGGGGGAGGGGTCAAAGTTACTAAAAATCCCCATAAGAAATACATAGTGTAATATATTTATTGATATAATATATTTTTTGTTAATATACATTTAACTTTGATTTGTCTATTAGTGCAAAGCCGGGTCAGGCCAGCTAGTTTAACTATAAAATTACAATCTGATTTCATACATGAAAAAAAAAATAAACTTAATTATTAAAGACAAACAAAAAACTGAAATAAGAACCAAACAAGCGCTTTTAAAAAAGCGGTTGGAAGAGAATCCCTAAAAGTGCTGCACAAAATGTTTAAGTAGCACTTAAGGTACTTAAATAAGGTAGGCCTACTTTATATGAACTAGGAGTTTATTTGTATTTAAGAAATTTTTATTTTGTTGTTGAATCAAATGTTTGTTTGGCAGTAAATATAACTGACTTGCTTTCAATAAATGTTATCTGTGCTTTTCCATAATTTTAAAGTTCTAAACGAATCTATTTAAGATCATAGATAAAACATATTCCCACACAGATGAGTCAAAACACGAACCCTCGTACTCTATTTCCAAATAGCTATGTCTACACTTACGCAATTTTGCACGCTTATGCGCTAGAGCACGTGACGTATTCGGAGAAGCCTGCTTTTTTTTCGAGAAAACCGTCTAGTTTCTGAATCGCATGCTACAAACGCATATTCTTGCGTTTTACTGTGCTGCTGAGAGTCGTTATAACTACACTTAAGGTTATTCAATTTAAGTGATGGCATCAGATAGCTTAAGCAAACTCTTGATTTTATTGAGGATTGCAGGACATAAGCGACAAGTCGTATACATATACAAATAAAAACAAACGTAATGACGCGAACCGCGCATTACAACAAAAATACAACATGTCTGTGAAAAGTATCAAATCGAAAATTAAAAACCTTCTATCGTATTTTTAGGAACACTAACACCTGCAACTGCTTAAGCAGTACGATTCATAATTAAATTTACAATACAACATTTAAATACAATTTTGTCTTTAGAAATCGACTTTACTGTGCTGCGAGGAACACGCTTTAGTGGACACTGATGCAGCATGCTCCACAAGCATGCTACAACTGCGTGCGTTTTAAGACGCAAGACGAAACGAAAGTAGAAAATAAAACCGAATAAGAAATCGCATAAGTGTAGACATAGCTAATGAAATGTCTAGTCCTTAGCCATTTCCTCCTCGTCCTGTCTGGTAGACTTGACAACACTTATCCTTCGTAGAATTATTTCTAGCTGTGTAAAGTCTTTTAATTTAACACCTAAACAAGTCAATGAGATTGATTAATTTACTCAACAACAGTTACAGTTTATTTCTGAACCCGTTTAACCGATTCCATGTTCTAGATCACTAAAAGAGTGAAATGTTTTAGTGGAAACGATTATCAGTTCGGACAATTTATTAAAATATTTTGTTGTACTTACACAGTATGGACATTTAGAAAACCTTTACAAGTGAGAGGTGCTGGTTTTGTTTTCCGCGAATTCATATTAGTTTCAGACGAAGAAAACCTTTAATAAATAATTAAAAGAAAACGAATGAACCAAAAATGTACAGATAGGTAAGGAGCACGATAACTTAGCTCAAAAGTAAGTTCAAAAAATAAAACAAATCCTTAATCTATAATACAATTTAGATAAGAAACCAATTAAACACGTTTTTGACGTCTGGAACCAGTCAAGTTCATGGCCCAAATCCCTCCATGTATAGGCCTACTACGAAAGTTATGTGTACATCCAATATGGAGATCAGGTAATTATCTGAAAGTAGCTCCTGTGCGTAACTGGTTTGTTTCTGTATTACATCCTACTACTATCTGTCTTTGTTTAATAGTAGAACTGCTTCGAGGATCTTTTCTTATAGTAGGCAATTTAAATATGGAATAGCAAATTGAAAACAGAATGCTTTTGTAAAAGTTAAGCAATAATACAGAAGAAATTAAAATAATTTATCTGAAATTGAAATTCATACTAATTATATTTGAACAAATGTTGGGAGAAGTTAAGGAATTGTTTAAACAATAATGTAATTGTGTGCTTAAGCCCACACGAGAGAATTGTAAACTTTTTAACACAACTTACGAAATGAGGAAGCACAATGTCCATTTCAGAGGTATTACTAATTAAACTATACATTGTATTAACATTAACAGATTAAGCCTACGACGTAGGACAATCTGTTACACTTAAATATCCAACTCAAATATACTAAATTAGCAATGCGATCGTGGCCTAACCGGCTAAGGCGCTAGTCTATGGTGATGGACTCTGTTGGTTCGAATCTCGGCAAGGCTTGAACTTTTTTCAAACATATGAAATAGAGTGTTTCACATTAGAGCGTTTCAGAAAATTCATGGTAAAACGCATGACGGTAATAATCCGATTCACCCCCAGCAACAAGTAAACTATATACTCTGTTATACACATATGTATACAAATGTTTTGGACGTGGTGGGAATATAGTTTACACTTCAACAAATAGAGATGTGATTTGTGGAAAATATTTTGCATCAAAATGTTTAGACATATGTTTCGAAAATAACATACAATAATTTAATCACTAAACAAAATGGAATATAGTTCGTTGATACTAAAGTTTTGTTTAAGTTTATTAAATTCAAAAAATACTTCACTTTTGTAAAACATTGACTGGTGTAATTGACCATTTCCAGCCGTGTTTCGTGAATTATGCAGTGGCTGAAATTTAAAATCTTTAAATTAACCTTTAAAGATAAATCAACATAGTAAGCACAAATAATTTTGGTATTGGAAGATATACAAAAATTATGTGTGAACATAGGCTATTATGTTCAACTACAGCTATTTTACTTGATCATTTAGTGATCACAAGTTAATAAAATGAGTTAATGTCATCGCTGGTCGCTTTCTACATTATTAGAGAAATATTTTAGCAAACGAAATGTATGCTTGCAAAACATATTTTAAAAAGTTCACGATGGAGAATGTCTATGATTTGAGGGTTTAGTTTTCACCATAAAGCGTTAACTAGTAGACTACAGCATGAACTGCGGCATGCCAGGAAAATGCTGTCATTTTATTTGAACAGAATTAGAAGTTATGTTTATTTCTGTTTTACTTAATTCATCTTAGGGATGACCAGTTGTTACTTTTATTTTTTTATAGTAGTCTGTTAAGTTTTTTGTTTTTATAAAATTACAGTATATAAGTTTTACTTTTTGGTGTTAAAATAATAAAATACCGGTAAGTCTTTTTCCATAAGACTTTTAATAAAAAATTTACTAGGTCTTTATGGGCAGTTACATAATTAAATACCGTATAAAAGAGTATTTTAAAATGTAGGCAATTATATTATACTTAAAATAACTTATTGGTACACATTGCTGTCGGAGCAGAAGGTAGTTTGTAAAGAGACCATGTCACATAGAACAAAATAGTAGCCTGAAGCTTATAGATGTAATATTTTCGTTTAAGTTTTACAAATAAATACATTTTTTTTAGTTTTTAGGGAGATTATATTATTCAAATGAAAATGTTTATCTCATTGTTGGGCATCCTACAGACAACTTTCTAAACCATAGTTTTAAGAGAATATTAGGAGGCCTTTATTTACTCCCTATTTATTCACCTATACACTTTTTACCCTTTTACCCTTTTTACCCCTTTACCTTTTAGAGTTACTCTTTTTTACTTTTCTTTTTATTAGCCCGGTCAAATTAGGAAATTATGACGTTTGAAATCCCAAAGTTTTGAAACTTTGTAGCGTTGTTTGGGAATGTCTAATAATGAACATATCAAAAGTCCTGATCAATATGTGGTGAGCGGGAGACAGGGAGGGACAAAGTATGTGACTGTCTCTGAGTTTTCGTAAATATCTCGGAAAATATGGGTTCTATCAAAAGAGTGATCATTATCAAAATTAAAGAAAATTAAATTATCCATAAAAAAGGTCCTTATCATTTTTTCAGTAGAGCAAGTAATAGCTCCTCAAACAACTGTAACTGGATTGATTATATTAGTTTATTTTACAGGAAATTTACTCGTACATTTTTTATAATTATAAATTGTATATAGTGATAATACGATTATATTAATTTATATAATTTAGAAACATTTTATCATTAAGATTATCGTGTTTTAAACAGTACGATTTATGGAAAGCACAGTGTTTAATTGTGGATAGTTACACAAATGCTAAGTATTGTGATATACAGGGTGATTTTTAAGTATGGAAACGGCTTTATATTGCGCAACTGGGACGTTCTTGGTGGTAGAAACTTATGCTAACCTGTACAGTTTTAAAAATCCTACTTTTTGGTGGTTTTGAAATTTTTGTCCGCCATCTTGGTTCCGCCATATTGGATTTAACTTTATTATTTTAAAAGAGATGATGGTCATATGACACATCACCTCAATGTGAAATTTTAAAAGAAAAACAATGGCGCAAACCGTTTTTTGATAGATGCCTTCGTTGTAGAGTTATTAGCATTCAAAGTTGCAGTTTTGGGAAAATTGTGTTCACAATAAAATTAGGTAGAACGCACTGCACTATCCATTTTTACATTTTTTATTCATGAAGTATCTAAAAAACTAAATTTAAATGGTGGTTAGATATGATAATAATAACTATAACAATAAATGGACATAGCAACAACTAAAAATAAGTGGCTATTTCATGAAATAAAAGGCTGTAGGTGCTAAATTCAGCTAATAGGTATCTAAAAGATCAGCTGCGACAATTTGTTAAAAATTTATTTCATATTCTGTTGCAAGATCAGCTGTTAATTTACAACAATTAACTTTCTTTCATGTACTAACAGTACAATTTATACTACTACTTGATTTGATATTGCTAGTAAAAATAAAGTTTTAGGCCAAGTTGTTCATTATTTAAAGCATTTTTATTAGTGCCTTCTGTTTATTCGGTTCATTAAATTACAAAAATTCAAATTGGAATGCCTCCTTTAAGTGAAACTGAAAGAATATCTAACCACCATTTAAATTTAGTTTTTTAGATACTTCATGAATAAAAAATGTAAAAATGGATAGTGCAGTGCGTTCTACCTAATTTTATTGTGAACACAATTTTCCCAAAACTGCAACTTTGAATGCTAATAACTCTACAACGAAGGCATCTATCAAAAAACGGTTTGCTCCATTGTTTTTCTTTTGAAATTTCACATTGAGGTGATGTGTCATATGACCATCATCTCATTTAAAATAATAAAGTTAAATCCAATATGGCGGAACCAAGATGGCGGACAAAAATTTCAAAACCACAAAAAAGTAGGATTTTTAAAACTGTACAGGTTAGCATAAGTTTCTACCGCCAAGAACGTCCCAGTTGCGCAATATAAAGCCGTTTCCATACTTAAAAATCATCCTGTATACACTACATAATATACTTGGATCTGCTCGTGAAGTCAGAAGACTATATGCGGATTCTTTTCCTTCAGCTAAATTATTCTTAGAGTGCACGATATAGATTAAGGGAGGTTGTTTGGTTTAGAGTAAGCATGAGGGACACTGGCGGGCCTAGGACAGTTCATAGTTTAAAATTTGAGGATCATTTACCGCATACGTTTGACGACAATCAACGATCTAGCTTACGATGAGTTGCTCATCAAAATAACTTAAGTTAAACTACAGGGTACTGGAATTTTTCTAAAGGCAATATTATAGACTCAATATTGTTTGTTGCTTTTTAAAAACAATAATAAAGTCAACAAAAACAGAATCAGCTAGTGCCGATTTTTACTGTATCATCACAAACAATAAGACGGACAACAAAATTCGAATCAGTTGATTTGATTAATCAGATGGCATGGTAAAAGTACTTACCAATAGGATAAATTTAATAAGAATTTGTACAAACAAACAGTTTTTCTGAGTCAAAATAAATGAAACACATTTGATTAAATTGATTATTGCAATAAAATATTTTTTATTTTGTTTCATTGTTGCTTTGCCGTCCGATCCTGGACATCACTCCGAAGATGGGCGTGCACTGCCTGGCGAAAAATCCCTTAGTTCGTTGGTTTTTCGCCTTTAAACAAAACAAAAAAATTCTCTAACCAATTTCAATAAAAAGTCCAATCGAAAGGGAATGCTAAATAAAGTTATTCTTGAAACTTTTTCGTGAAAGTACTAGTTTTTCTTTATTTCCGTTTGAAATTTTTAAACGGCCTACGTTTTAAAAATATTTAAGTCAAATCAACATAACTTCTTTCAAATGTAGGTAATACTAATACAAAGGGTTGTTACAAATTTCGTATTATTTCGTTTAGTATTTTTTTATATATGAATGCGTTAATAAAACGTATTTTGGTCACAGTAGGACAACCGAAATGATTTTAGACAAATGAACAGTGATTTGGTGTTTACTTTGGACCCAGGAACAATCCCAGAACATATGGGGCAAGAGTTACGAAACACTCTGTATTTCATTATATGCAATTACTTATTATAGTAAAAATATATCTTATGTAAATAAATTAATATAGCCATGTAATCACTATATACAATTAATTATTATAAAAAATTACGAGTTTATCTAATTTAAACAAACTAATATAATCAAACATATTGATCAGGACTTTTGATATTTTCATTATTAGACCTTCCCAAACAACACTACAAAGTTTCAAAACTTTGTGATTTCAAACCGTATAACGCCTAAATGAGTCTAATTTGACTGGACTATGTAAGTTAATTGATTTAGAATTTACCTCTGCAACCTCAAAACAGGCTTACCCTAGAGGTTATTCTGTGTTATCTTTTTAAAAAGTTAAGTTTTATTTTATATTACAGGCTGTTGTTTTATTGTAGGCTATACTTTATTGTGTAGCTATGTTCTTGTTTTCCTTATTTCGTATGTGTTTGTCTATGCATCAGGTAATGAAATAAATATTTAAAGAAATACGTATAAATACAAAAAGCGGATAATTTACTAACACCGTGAATAATTCAATTATAATACTATGCACTATAGCCACTTGACGGTTGGTAAGAATGCAGTAGAGACAACGCAGTGAATGGCTACTCCGATGCCAACGAATGTTTATAGATACAATAACTAGAACCAGGACTAAACCAAATTAAAGCCTTGGAATTATTACACCTCGCGTCAATTTCCAAGTGTAAAATCAATTCCTATTTATTGACATTAAACAGTGACATGTTTACATTTAATCTCGGCCGGTAGAAAGTGTTTAAAATATTAACGTTCTATTAAATCAGCTGTTGTGTAACTGTTTATTGTTGCTGTTAGTCAAATGTTTAACACATTTACAAACTTGGAGGCAGCGTGGGTCGATAGAATTGAAACCGGTCCTAACATGTGGTTAATCAATTGGCTTTATGGAAATTCGTGTTCATTTTAATATGAACATTATTTGTCCACATCTTTGAGACATATTTAGAGCCTTGTGTCCGAAGATAACCTTAAATGTTAATTGGTAGGTCTGTTTACAATATTTAATTAGTGTGCTGTGATTTTTTACTGGCGTATCATTGTTGATAAAATAAATCATACAATCACTAGCAGATATATACAATAGGTTCAATTATATATTATATATTCAATCGTTTCTCTGATGAAGTCATTTCGCTTGTAATAATGAATTTAAATTTATTCATAATACAATAAATAAAATGGAGTTATGTATGGAACAAATCAAAAGAGTTAGACTATGCAGTAGTGAGGAAAATAAAATATCGCTTGAGCGGCTGGGAGAGTAACGTGTAAAACTAAAAACTGTGCATTAAATGCATTAGTGGAAAAACCAAAGGAAATCGCTTACAAAATAGCCAGTGACAAATTATATTGTCCTAGATCCTATAATCTACACACAGACTTGCGTGATTTCACGCTGCGATTTTTCTCGCTCCTGGTAGCCTCAAGCTGGCTTCACCCGTTAATAATTATAAACTGTGAAATCAGCTATTGTTTATGAGCAAACCATTTAAGCACGCCCACTACCAACATAGATCCAGAATTACTATTATTATTATTATTATTATTATTATACAGGGTGATTACAAAATATGCGGCAATGTCTCGGAAGCTTTTTCTACATCTAAAAATAATTCGACCACGCAGCAGGACCGCGACGTGAGTTGAGCAAATTTCCAAAATTAAGTTTACAAGCCTATGTTTTAGGGTTTCAACCAACAATTTGGGAAATAGGTCTACTTACGAAGGCGTTGAAAAGCTGTCTGTATGTACGCAATATATTAGTAGAATTTGTTTGCGCCTAGTGGCCTTGCGAGTTTGCACCACTTGGCTTCGAACCAGGTACTTTTATGGTATTTTACGTTTTGTTCTATTTTGGGGGAACCAAGCTAGCTATAAGGTCGCGTAAAAAAAATGTGCCGAATAACATCCTACATTTATATTTTTATAAAAAACTCTAAAAATATTTCATTCTCGTAGTAAAAATCTCAAAAAATAGTTACTTCCGGTCAAAAAACGTACTTCCAGTTGTTGGATTTTTTTGGCTAACGAACTCGTCCGAGCGACGTTGACAACCAACATGTGTACCAAATTTGAACGAAATCGGACTTAAAATGCGGCCGCTAGAGTGCGAACACATATATATATATATGATTTTTAATGACACCCCAAAACGTGTTCTGGGGACCATGATCGGTGCTCATTTGCTACTCCCGACCTTGGGTCTTACCATAAGGGCCACTGCAATAGCTCATTTTTCCTATGGAAATTCGCTAATAAGAAAAAAGTTCATATGTCCTAAAACGCTTTGCTTTCCAGATATACTCCATTTTGTTTTTTTTTTCAAAATAATTAATATTTAGAGAAACGTTTGACTGATTGAATTCGAACTTGCTATGAAGTTTAACCCAACAATGTTTATAAATTATCTCAAGAAAATAAGTGAATATATCCAATCATGCGTTTCAAAATGGCGGCGGTTTGTAAATTTCAAACCCTAATTACTAAAAACAGTACATTGTAACAAAAAATGTCAGGACACCTTTCTTTGTAGCCGTTTTGATTCCCTATAGGTGGTATCTCTGTTAAAACAATCGGATGAAGGTTAATAGTTAAGTTATGTGTAATAATTGGTTTGTTCAACCCGGCATCCTATACCAACACAGTAAACACAACAATATTGTATGTACATATGCTGTTATTATCTTTATACTGTATCATTGTTAGGTTAAACTTCATGCCAAGTTTGAACTCAATCAGTCAAACATTTCTCTAGATAAATGAATTATTTTGTACAAAAAACAAAATGGTAGATATTTGGAAAACTACGCGTTTTCGGGCCTATGTTTATATGAACTTTTTTATTTTTAGCTATAGAATGACCTTCCGAGATATTTCCGCATAAGTTCTGTATCATCCTGTATAAGGTGGAGGGTACCTATCACAGTATTGTGCACGTAATTCAAATAAATAAAGCAAATTATGTGATTTGTGTTGCATTCAATTTTGTTACATGTGTGTTTTAGTAAATCTAACTTATATACGATATTAAAAATTGTACAGTTATTACAAAATTGACAAAAACAATAGTTAAAGTATAATTCATTATTTAAATTACAGTTTTAAATCAATTAAATTTGTTAAATGCTTTTCTTTTGTTCACCAATGTTGTCCCAATTTTCTCACTAAAAATACAATACTGATTTAATAAACAATTATGCAAGTAACTGTTAAAAATGCTTGTTAACATTTGAGTGTGGCCAAGTAATGAGAAGAAAACTAGCTACCAAATGGAACTCGGGCGATTCAAATCTCCGCGAGTACATAGCGAGAAATCTAACCGTATCCGGCCGACTTAGATTCTAGATCATTGTCATGCTATACATTTTTAAAGAGCTGAGTTCAGCGTAAGAACACAAGTTTCCATTTCTTGGAAATCTTTGTACATAGTATTTAACAGATTTTAAATCTTAAACACAATGCTTTCATATGCTTTCTTGAGTCGGTAGAAAGCCTTTCTCATGGCTTGGAAAAAATAACATTATTAATCTCATATTCGTGAAGTGAACAAAACGTGTTTACAAAATGGAATAGAAAAAAGTTCCAAATATGTGTTGAGGGTGAGTTTGGGAAATTGAAAGGGGAAAGGTTAATTTTCCTTGGATTTTTGGCGGAGACGTAGTCTTTTGTTGGGAAGTGGGTTTGAGTTTGTACACTCTCTTACTGAGGCAACATTTGAATTTTAAAATCGTCCGAGGTAAATAAATGTTTCCACTATATATGCTTATGTGTGTTTAGTATTTGGTCAATATGCGTGTTGTAGGATGCTGACTCTATTTACGTCCGAATTCCGAATTCCGAATTTCCCCAGGAATCCAAGGAATGTAGGCCTACTCCAAGCTTCTGACCTAACATGATAATAAACGTGCTCTAATACCCTATCTCTAATATCACCTTGTAATACAACAACTGTTATATACAAAATAGTTGAATTATTATTGATCAGTACGGGATTTTAAACGTTCAATACAGATTTAAAATTAGTTCATTTTCCACTTTGTTATCCAACTATTTATCTGTAGTTTTGATAATCTTTATAATATATATATATAATTAATTGTCATGTCACTGAACTATTTCTAAACGGATGGACCAATTTTGATGAAATTTGTTGTGTGTGTTTGAGTGGGTCCCTGGATGGTTTAGATTCATAATTAGACCTGGGTTGGGTGGCGCTGTGATCTGGTTCTGTAGGAAAAAAAGTTTCTCACTCAAAAACTATTCGACCGATTTCGCTAAAAATTCACACTTTATCCATATCATTGCCAGGAGTGTTTAGACGTTACAATTAGTTCAGTCTAAGGGGTTGAAATTGGATTGCTATCCCTAAACAATAAATATAAACTAAACCAACTTCCTACAAGCTATACCTAAAGCTAAAATTATATAATATTATTTTTAAGGGGTATACAAAAATACAGTTTGATTACTTAAGTCAAAGGGATGAAATCGAATAACTGCCCTTAAAATTAAATAATAATCCACCTACTTGTTCTATATACTCAAAAACTACTCAACAAATTTTACTAAAATTTCACAATTTACACATATTACTACCAGGATATTTTTAGAGAATATTACAAACAAAAAGATTTAAGTGGTGTATCTATCGCTATACAATAAAAATAAATAAATTGCACTAAATTCCTACAAACTATGATCTAAAATTATGTAATATTATTCTTAATTGATATAAAAAAATATTTGCAAGTCGATTACTTAAGTCAAAGGGAATGAACGGGATAACCACCCTAAAAATTAAATCAAGCAACAGCGAAGCATTGTCTGGTGTGGATTATAATATCAGTGGTAGGATTTTATAAAAAGTGTTCTATGTCCTTTTTTACGTCCTTTACACGTTGTTAGACGTTGTTAGATAACTTTAATTTTCATTTTAGTTTTTTTTATTATTTAATAAAATTAAATGTGGTATGACTTAAATAAAAACCGTCTTTCGAAACTACACGATATAAATACAAATTTTTATAAATTCCGTCTTTAGGCCTAATCTATGTTTACTATCTATCCTGAATATTTCCGTGCATTCGATTAAAAAACTGGATGAGTGAGTTTGACTCTCCCACCAAGGATTCCGACTGTCGTAAAATAGTTTTACTAAAACTAAAACGCATATAATAACACTCACTTTACGGAAACAATAACAACCACTGTGGAAATTAATTATACGTAGTGTTATAACGGCTCCCAAACACAATACTTGCATGGAGGAAAACATTATATTTTCATCACCTTTTTACACTTAAGTTTGTAGCCACGATAGTTTTGCTGCAATCTATGTAAGTAAATTAACACAGATTTTGTTTCAACATTTTAGGTGCAGTTACTAACATTTTAACAAGGGTTTTTTAGAAACATTTTTTAGAATAATTTGTAAACGATAAAATGTTAAAACATTTTTTGTAAATACTCATTTTATTTTAGACCAAATAAAAATTTAGTGTAGTTGTAGTGTAGGGTTTGTAAGAGTTCCATTTTATAGGTTTCCTAGGATCTCTTATTTGTTTGTTTTTTTTACAGTTAAATTTCCCAGGAACTAAGTATTAGGCCTACAGACTAAACAAATAACATCATAAAGCATTATAACTCCAATTCATTCCAAAATTATGGGCTATCTCAAACTTTTTACTTTGGTATTTGTAAATTATTTGCATAGTTAAGTTAGATTCATTCGAAGTTAAATATTTTTAACTGAAGCCATTGAAACTTCAATTTTTTTTTCGGTACACTGTAAATAGCCTAAGTTAAATTAAAACTCGTCCTATATTATTTACTTGTTTACGACAAATTGTTAACAAAGCTTTTCCTTTCAACTTCGGGGTATCATTTGTTTATTTGTTTGTAGTTTAGTATTATTTTCTATATTTTTATTTCGTAAAAAAGAACAATTAAAGAAATATACTCATTCTTTCATGATTATATTAACTGTTTCATTATTTTGTTCCTAGAAATAAACCTGTGAAATATGTTACATTTGTTTCCTTCTAGGACACCCTGTAAATATTCCTATTTGACAGGGAAATTCATCTTCTTTATCCGAAGTAACGTGATTTAGGTAGAGTCTAAGCTTTGTTTAATTAAAATGGGTTCATTATTTTTAACAATATTTTTCTACAATAGTCGTGAAAATCATTGTTTTTGTAATTAGTTGAAGGTTACTTTTATTTCTTTTTTTATTCATATATGATATTAAGGATTTGTGAATATCTGACTATCGTAATTTATTCCAAAATTTATTGCAGTAAATCAATACACTAATTAATCTTTACAACAATTTTATTTAATTTTTTGTATTTTACAAGACAGTTTAAGACCTAACCAAGTAGCTCATTACTAAAGTCAAACGTCTCATTAATGTTGATGAACACTAAAATTGTTTTAAATTATTATTACACATTATGTTTATACTGCGAGAACGTGATAGGATAACTAATGGGATAGGCCAGCTTCAGAATACATCTCTTGCTGTCACAACACAGAATCGCACAGTCGTAGCCAGGCGCAAGAGCTTCAAAAACGATTAATTAAAATTCAACTATAGTTGGAACGGAAACAAATTATTTTCCAGGACGGCAAGAGTGTGGGCAACCGTAAAACTTAATTATAAATTTTTATCTTTAAATCTCGGTATTGAAATAATTATTATGAAAAATCAACAATGTTATAACAGACATGCTCGCGCATTCTCCCCACCATATCGCGGGGGGCTGGCAACATGCGCGAAGAGTAGACGCTGTGATGTTATTGTAAGTTTAGTCGTTCCGTGCATGTACAATCGTGAAGGCAGTTGCTGTCAGCTGTCTGGAGTAATCAACGATATATCAGTGCTACCATAACATGAAAAGTGATTACCTATTTTAATAAT
Organism: Philaenus spumarius; assembly: GCA_018207615.1. Classification (NCBI taxonomy): domain Eukaryota; kingdom Metazoa; phylum Arthropoda; class Insecta; order Hemiptera; family Aphrophoridae; genus Philaenus; species Philaenus spumarius. Next base: position 619,529 of record JAGFPH010000235.1, on the reverse strand, counting down.
TTTTATTAAACTTTGGATGGTTAAAATATTTTAGTGAATAATGTTAAGTAACAAAACCGACACTGATAACATTTCTTTAAGTGTGCAAACATTTTAATTCTTTATAAACAATAAATAGTTAGTGTGTGTTAGTGTATAAATACAGTTTAAAAGTTGTCAGTGATTTTGTGTGAACGTTTATTAATAGACTATCTTTAAAGCAAACTTCTTTGGTAAGTTTTATTAACTAATAATGTTCTACTGCTAATTTATTTTAAAATTTGTAAATAATGTGTTCAATTTATCATAGTTTTTTTGTAAAAAATACGCCAACGACTTTATCAAAACGTTTACAGAGTTATTTTAGGTTATTTGGAATATTCAAGCAGAAATGGTTTTATACTCTTTAGTTGAGGAGCGCAGACACATCCATGTATAATAATAGTAATTCATTTGGTATTTGTTCCTTCAAAATACACTACCACTATCGGGCACTATCTAGAAAACTGAAAGGTGTTATTTTTTGTTTTAAATGTTTTTACTTAGGCTACCTTATTCATGCATCTATCAATATTAGGCATAATATCTGTAATTGTTTCAATCATATTGTTATTTGTTCTTTAAAATTGCTTGTGAAGTATTGTTTTCATATGCTTATGGGGAAAGGTTTCTTCTGACAAGGAATTAGTAAACAATTACCTTTAATTATAATCATCTTGGTAAAAAATGTCTGTCTTCAGGATAGGCTACTAACCTTAGTAACCTAGTTGATTGGTATTATTGTGTATTTAATTCTAGACCTATGACCTACTGAAATAACAACTTCATACGAATCTTTAACGTGTAACAAAACCATGCTTCTGTGGTTATTGCCGAAAGATAGCCAGTGGCAGGTAACTAACTCACTTTCACTACATCACAAAAATCTAAAAAACAACATTTGTTTGGGCCTATCAAATGTAAATATACCCTATTTATGTAGAACAATAAGAGAATAAAAACTTAGAAACATAAGTACATCACACAGGCTACCTACTATTCTAAGCACATTTTCAAAATAGAATTTTTAAAAATTAATAAAATGGTTTTTATAATAATTAATTAGATTTTCCAAATTGAAGGAATTTCTGTACTTTGTGTAATGCAAATAAATAGGCCTATAAAGTAAATTTGTATCTACAAAATGTGTAAATATGTAGTGTACTTACAAACATATTGAGTCTATACTGATTCATAGTTTAAATGCAGATTATAAAAGTATAGTCACAGATAAAATATATTCTACATAATATAATTTGATGTTTTCCTTGAGGTAGGCTATTACCCCAGATAAGGGCTTTTACTTAATACAAACATTTGAAGAACGTGAAGAGGTCGAAACGTTGCCTTATTGGAGTAATTTGTTGAATTACAGTAATTTCATGGTGTAGGCTAACATTTTATGGTGGCCATTATCAAACTAAAATGTATGGATTTGTGTGATATTTGTTTACTATTATTATGTTATATATCAGAATTGTCATGTAGCCTAAGGGTAATTTTAAAGTGCTGATAATAATTATCATCCAAGAGTTGAAAAACATATTTAAATCTACTTAGAAATTTAAAGAACCAAGTGCAATATCAAAGTTAAAATGGTTAATTCCCCATTCAAGAGCGTTTTTTTTACAATTAACAAATGATCAATACTAGTTTTGAGTTGAATAATGACAGCTTTCTACTTGATGGTTCGTAAATCTTTCCACAACAGCTGATACCTTAGTAATTCTAATGTTAACAACTAAGCTAATATAAGGAAAAAACAAAAATTTTAAGTCGCCTATATTATTTCACAAATTACTGCGACGCATGAAACGGGCAGACTATCGACTAGGACCATCATTTTTTTTTTTACTTTTAGATTTGCCAAACCCTCTGTCGTGAATTTTGAATACAGGATATTCATTTGCATTCGGCGTTGTACGAGCTAGGCCTACTGATTGTTGTTCATGTGTACAATTATTTTAATCAATTAGGTTTGCATATTTTTCACAGTCAGGTGAAAAGATGACCAAACTTTAATAATTCATGTGTAAGAAACCACCAGAACGTTACTTTTAAGCATTGTAATTGGATAACCTAAATTATCCATGATCTATTTTATAAGTCACGTATATGCCTAAGTTCTGTTAATTGTTTTACTTACCTTTGCCTATAAAGCTTTAAAACAGTAAAACATTAGTCTCAATAAAATAGCTACAAATTTCAAATATTTTGCACTATATTCCGCCATTCTGAAATGTATTTTATATCGGTTCCATATAGTTTTATAATTCCATTTTATCAATTACACAAATAATACTATTACACAATTATGTATAAAGGTTGATTTTATTCTCACATTTTTTTTTATAAGCTTAATGATGTTCATTGCTTATAGAATGTAAACAATCTAACTAACGGCTGTCATGTTAGTTAAACAGATTATTAATAGATAGCGCCTTTTTGATTAGGAACCATATGAAGTATAATATCAAAGTTTTAAAATCAATTTTCGTAACGAAAACACAAATTTTAAGCTTTTTGGCTATTTTTCGTCAATATCGGGAAACATAAGCTTTAACGTGATGCTTTCATAATTAATTTTAATGAAGAATTAAGGGGGATATCGCTTTGCGACAAAAACACAATATCTTTGAAAAATAATATATAAGAATGAAATTTACGCTATTGCTAGAGAATAAGGAAACATTAGTGCTTTTGTCACAATCCGTGAAAATAAGCTTATCATACCAAGTGAAATTTAATTTAAAATTAGCTTTGAAACAATTCTAAATTTGCGAGTCAACGAAATAATTAAAGGCATATACTTTTAAAATACTCATTTGAATATCTTTGAAACCGATTTTGTGTGTTATAGTTACTTATGGCGTCAAATTGTTCCTCTACATTGTAAACCCAGCATACATTTGTTACAGTGCATTCATTATTATTTTGTTATTATTAGTTCTTAAGAAATGGTTGCACGGATTATTTACAAACTAGCGTGTATACCTACATTTTTCCATTAAAATTCTTATCGTACAAAAAGGATTTGAAACAGCTCATCGTCTTTTGTAAAAAGTAAATATTGGTGAAAAAATCTTAAATTGTACAAAAACTAGTTTAAATTATTAACAAATGGCATCAATATTTTAACTAAGGTAATTATGAAAACTGAATTATAGTTTAAACAATTTATATGAATAAAATACGGAACGAATGTACTGTAGACAAAGCCCCAGCAGCTCTTAAAACAACAACATTTTCATTTGAATCAGTTGTAATACAATAGGGATTGGAGTTCTAATTTAACTTTAAATAATTGCTTGCTTCGCTCAAGTAGCTGCGGAGAACTACCCTAGAGGAATTGCATACAATTTCATAACACTAGATTAGTTTTAATGTCGTCTTTCCCTGAGGGAATTTTACCCAGGTACCCTACGCTAAATTGTTTATATATTTTAATTTTATTACAATTTTCTGTCTTAGTTCCTAATTACCTAGTTTTATAATTTCAGGATATAGGCCTAACCTGTAATTGCCGACTCATTTTGATACCATTATTGTGCAACTGTTAAATGGTTTCAGTGTTGATAAATAAATATTATTACTCAGTAACTATTGATAATAGTCGAGAAAAGGGAGCACCTTTTGTAATTTGTTTAAAACATTTTAGGCTTACTTCTTTGCATAAAGCATAGCCTACTGTAAGTTTAATTTTTGGAAGGACATCTATTTTAATATTGTCTATATTTCCAAAGTAGATTGGATTGTTTTTGATATTTTGGCCATATTGGATTTGGTTTAGTTAAAGGTTTTTAATGGCAGTAAGGTCTTTAGGTAGATATATGATTTATTGTGTTTAGTTTTTATTATTACTTAGGTATATTTATTCTTAGTTTTTTGGCGAAAATCGTTTTTTTAAATACATATATATTTAATTTTGCGTTATTTACAATATGAACCATAATTGCTAATAACATAAATCTTATCCTTAGATAGCCTACTGCTTATCTTTTGTTTTATATTATGTTTATAAAGAATCCTAGGTAATAGGAGACTATACAATGGCTGGGTCAAATTAAAATTTTATGATATTTTAGTTAGACAGTACATTTAACAAGAACTAACTAAAAAAACAAAAAAGTACGTGTCGAAAACGTTATATATAGACAATAATTCATTTACAAACTTGTATTTACACTTTTGAAACATACTGTGACTAAAGACTAACAAATGAACAAATAACCAAATGTCGGAAACCTTGCATATAAGCTCACCTAGCGATAAGAAAGTTCAAAGTCCGACTTTAAGTGTTGTTCAATCAGTCTCATACTAAAGGCAATGGTGTCTAGTTCTACAGTGAATCCATTGCGAGGTACGGCAAAGTAAAACAACATTTTATTGGCCATCCTGCAGAGTTTATATTTGAAAGAAAATATTTGGACTACAAGGAAAGACTACAATATGTTTTTCGTGCTGTCGGCGAGGTTTACGACTGCAAAACACCAGACGAATTAGATACTTCATGTACCCAGCACTCTGATTCAGAAAGTGATCCCGACGACTTTTAATGCAAGTTTTTTTCATTATTAATGATTTCCGACATTTAATTATTTGTTTTTTAGTTAGTTGTTCTTCAATATATTGTCTAACTGAAATATCATAAAATTTGAAGTTGAACCAGTCATTGTATACTATTACCGAATCCTATGCTGTTCATGTTTGCCTATCAACTTTTTTTTAAAGCTGTGTGCAATTACACGTTTAATGCGTTGTATGCATTTTAAATATGAAATTTAACCAAACTTACTACATTTGCTATAGTTTTTAATAAAATGTATTTGCTACATATTAACTGAGAACCTAGTTACTAACATCCGGCTTGCGTTGTACGTTATACGCAGCTCCTCATCTTCAATAAAATATTAAAGCCTTAAACTCAAACACGCGTACTCACTACTCATCGCTCGCGGGACAGGCTTATATACAGTTTTCAATATGAACCCGTTAGACAAAAGAAATTTTCCTATTACGATTAACATGTTGTGTTGTACGACTTCGAAAATCCTGGCGAAAAACAACAGAAATTGGCCGAAATATGGTGTTATACTTCTGAATCGAATAAAACATACAAATGCCAACTACGAATCTGCTATCAGTTTTGACATAAAACGTCGAGAAAAGGATTTGCAAATTTAAAATTTAAAAGCAGATTTATTTAAATTCCCTTTATTTTTTTTTTAGTATCCTGATAGGTCTGCACGTTAAAAATAAAACGCCGAATACAATTAGCTTTATCCAGTACTAGGTTTCAATATTGGCTATAAAAAGACCCGACGCTACGAGAACCAAACAATATACCCTTTGGTAACGCGTTTTAATGTGTTAACAAGTTTTACGAAACGAAAATAAAACATAATGTGCAGTATCGGAGAATTAGCCTGTGGCCAGAGTACGTAATTGGGTTGTGCAGAGTTAGCACACAGAATCGACAATACGTCCCCTGAGTAAACAAATCTATCCCCTAGGAACTCCTAATCAATAATATTCGCAAAATGGCGTCAGCAACCAGGTATGTTGCCTTCAATCATGATTGGGTATTTTAGGAATAAGGAAATTTAAACGTTTAAAAATGTATTCTATATATAAATATTGAATAATGATTCCATACAATGTTATTAAAGCTGCCAAATATTAAATGGCAGTGGTATTTTTGCCCAACTTTAACCTTTAAGGCGAAGTATTTTATATATTTGTAATATAAATATTGTAAAACTTTTGTTCATATTTTTCACTTTACTTTCGTAATTTAATAAGCAAATTAAAATATTTGGTATCTTACAATTTGCAGAAATCAAGAGACGAGCTGTTTAAAATTACCCAATGTTTAATATAAAATGTTTAAATAATATGGATAAAATCAATTGTTTGTTAATTTGAAGGTGTTGATTGGATTTAACTAATTTAAGTTATTGAACATAACAATTTCAAAACCTGTTGGATCAGTAGGCCTACTTTTAGTCTCTTTAATTTGATATTTTATTTACTAACCAGAATAAAGAGAAAGATGAACTACAAACTACTTATACAAAATGTAATTAAATTGTATCTATAATATAATTTACTCAATTTTTTAACGTACATTTTTTTTAAATAAATCCTTTTCAAAATTTATGTTCACATTTTTTTTAAATTTTGCATACGATTTTAATGAAACATCCTAAACTTTTGACGGCCATGAAAGCAATTCAAAGATGGCGAACAAAGTGCATTTTATTATAAGGGCAGAATCATAATATGTAAAAATTTTATAGTGGTTAATTACGGTGGACCACTAATTTCAAAATGGTAGTAGGTGCTACTGCAACAAACCGGCGATAATTCGGTTGATGGGCACGCAAATATTAAACCCAAATACAGTATACAGAGTGTCTTACGGAATTAAAAATGTTGGAATCAATTTTTGCAAATGGTGCAAAATTTTGTAAGGTTTGTTCACTTTAGATGAGACTCTCTGTTACTGTGATTAAAAAGATTCAGGGCTTATCTAGAAAGTTATCTATTGTTCTACAAGTTTTCCATGAGTTCAAATGTTTAATCTTAACACGTTAAAAAATACAAATATTTGTTGTTCATTGTAGCCTATAAGTTTAAAAGTAGGTTCAGTTTAGATGAGACTATATAAATGAGTGTTTTGCTTTTTAACACCTGTAAATTCGAATCTGAATTCGGTACTCTTTGTAGATAGCCCTAGGTAAAGAACTATCCAACATCGTCTGTTGCGTTGTTTTATATTAAACTGCATGCAAATTATATTTCATACTCTACCATTAAAACTAAATATAAAGTATTTATGATTTTTTAAGTAAGAAATGGGAACTTATTAATAATTACAAAAGTAAATTAAAACAGGAATAGTCTTCGACACAGCAATCATTCAGAATTTTCTAGAACATTTTTATAAATTTTTGTATTATTAAACAAACAAAAATGTTAGGCAGTGTGTTGGCCAAACACAATCCGGGTTTGGAAGGGGGTCTGCTCCAGTAAACGAGAAATCAACAGGAAACGCTAGCGCCTCTCACTATATCCCTATCTAAACAGTGCAATTTCTTGCGCTGACATTGCCTCATTTCAAACCATTTTATAAGTCTATCTTTTATAATTGAGTGTTGAAAAAAAAAGTTTAATATTCTTTATAAAATTTCGGATCCGGCTTGCAAATATTTTTTTATTGTGTTAGGAAAAAAATTCAAACTTTGTACTCACAAAATGTCAATTACATAACAAATTTTTTTTAAATGTAAATTGCAAGACGGATGCGTATTGTGACTGTGCTTAAAATGAGACCTTACAAACAATTTTACGATAAAAAGTAAACGAAATAAATGGTTTGAAATTTAACATTGCTCTTATGGAATACAAATTCAAGATGGCCGCCACTACAGCAGACCCTTAATCAACAATTTTCGAACCAATGCTCTTCGGCGGAAACTTCCGATTCGCTTCAAAACGGAGGAGGCTAGAAAATTTGTCTCAGCGGATTGTCTTCGTGTAGCAACAACTCATCCCTATTACTTTTTTACCACTGCTAAGCCCTATTTAACAAATCATGATCAGCCTTATTTCTAAAGCAATAAATCAGTAAAAATTTCAATAAAATTTATAGTAGTTTATATTAGTCGAACGAAACAAATAATCCCAATCCTTTCATCCTACGACATAGTATAGATACTTGTGACAATGTTTTAGGATAAAATAATCATAATTTATTTCAAGTGAGTTGTGGAATACAGTTGATCTTTTCATAAGACCGTCCTCGCTCCACAACTTATCGGTTTTCACCATTAAGCATCTCTTTTATCAATTCCATTAAATGCACACATTGCTTACCTATCTTGTTTGCTTTAAGTACACAAAAACAAATCAATCGTTCCATTGTACAAACAGTATTTCTTTATCTCTACAACGCAATTAGGAGTATCTCGGAGATAAACGACGTTTCCGGTTCTCTCGATAATGTAAAACTTTCTGTGAATTGCGTTTATCTGCCGAAACCAAATTGATTACTTATTTCATTGACATTACCCAGACAGTTCCTTTATCGAACTCAAATAATGGATTTATTGATTTATTTCAGTGTTGAACAAACAATAGTCAGTCTCTTATTGGGATTGGATGTTTAATTAAGTTTTTTGTTTGCATTGACTGTACACTGAATGTTACGCAACATAGCTTTACTGAGTTATTAAATTTAACTAAAACAGGCTCGCTAGTTACTCATAGCAATGACACAATTTTAATTTTAGTATTAATTGAGATTGTTCTGTAAAATTCCATGTTCATGAAGTAAACATAAATCTCTTAGTATCTACATTCTATACTACTAAAAGTTGTACAATATTTAAGACTTTTACTAAAAAAATTTTTTTTAAACAGGTAGTGCTTGAAATCTACCTAAAAAACATTGAAGATATTTCGAACATATTAAACATTTCGCAAGACATTTTGTGCCCTGTTTAATATTATATACTCAAAACTACAGAAATTGTTCAATTTTGCGCTTTTCGGTAGCATATCAGAACACTTTGAAGTAAATAAAACAGCAACCCTTATAATATGTAAACAGTGCAATACTTCTACTTTGAATCTGTATGACTACGTTGAAAAAGACAAATTAATTTTCTTCTTTTGAAGCTGCATTTCAAATTGACTCATGGACTCTTCAATGACTCTCCGCCAATATATATATATATATATATATATATATATACCATTTCGTTCCATCTTCCAGTCCCGTAGGCCTATATTAAATAACAACACTTTCATTATTGAAGAAAAATTATGAAAGGGCATTTTTGAAACCCCTATAACATGGTGATAATCGTTGATTAAATAATAATGTCTCGTAGGCTACAGCTTTACGAAGTTTGTGCGTTTGTAACGGATCACGGAAATTTAGCACATTTACTTTGTTATCAAGATCTTTTTACGAAAAAGCTAATTTTCATTAATACATGTGAAGGATATTCCGTTTTACATCTTCCACGTGTTAAAAGATCATTTTAAGATTATAATCTGATAAGGGAATGTTTGTTTCATCATGTTTTTGCTATTAACATTGCAGTGCTTCTTGCAATTTCATTGTTTTTAATTGCTTAAATGTTTCTGTTGTTCTTACGCAAATAAAACATTAACGGCTCATAAAATTACTTCTTCGAAATTAAATGTATGTAGGTTGAGATTAAAAGGTGACAAATGTGTGTGAAAATACGCAGTTGATTTGTTAAATTGTAGTATGCCTGGGTGTTCCTTGTTTGTAACTATTTAACTCGAAACAATTCTGATGCAGAAACTATGTCATCTGAGCGACCTGGACAGTTGTATCTAATCTTGGCATTGATACTGTAGATATGTGTATATATACTAGGAAAATAACTTTATTGCATAAACAAATGTAGATTATAATGAAACAAGATAGTAGACTAATTATCTATTTTTATAGCTCTTATTAATTTTTCTGAACAACTTGAGAAGGGTTTCTCTTAGGTGGAGGATTTCAATCGACATTACTTTGCATTACTCTTCATGGGTCTGATTGTATAACTGAGTTTAAATATTTAAAGCTGTAGGCTGTATGATTTGTTTAGTAGACAGAATGTTGCTCTTTAAAACATAATTTTGCACTCTATTATTGACTTGGTACAATTTAACGGAAGACAATTTTCCACATGTCTTCACTGGAATTGGGTTTGTGGACTTTGTAAGTGCATCAAAAATAGAAAGAAATGGGGGAGGTTTTTGTTCTGTCCATTGAAAAGGAATTTCTCACAATGCGACTTGACTCCCTCCTTTTGGATTGCGATACGACGACAATCGAGGCTGAATAGAGAAGGAGGGAGAAAGAACCAATTCACTGCCTTTTCTATTTCCTCGTGTCAACTGATTGTGCCACGTACCCCGCGGGCGAAGTGACGCGCTCACTCTGGTTGACTCCTAATCCGGGATTATGCATTTTGAAACTATAAATCACTCAACCCTTGTTTTTTGACACGGCTCACGTGAGGTTTCGACTTTAAGCTGGTTTATCTTCGCCCGTTTTAAAATAACGCTCCAGTAAACGTACCGTTTGTTCATATTTAGTACAATATTACACCCCTTTATTATAAATCAAATACACTTTATTAAAACTAAGTACGATTCGTGATGTCAGATGTTTGTGAATTCAACAATTACATTTTAAAACAAGCAAATATTTTATGCTAAAGTTTAAGATAGACTGTGCGTATTTGTCAGTTGAATAATTTGTAGCATATTTCTATTGTGTCCTTGCGTTTACACCCTTAATTTCCTAGTGACATTTGGGTTATTAGCGAATTTCCATAGGAAAGATGAGCTATTGCAGTGACCCTTATGGTAAGACCTAAGGTTGGGGAGTAGTAAATGAACACCTATTATTGTCCCCAGAACACGTTTTCTGGTGTCATTAAAAACTTTGAGTATAGCCATATATTATGTGTGTTCGCACTCTAATAGCTAAATTGTAAGTCCGTTTTGGTCCAAATGTGGTACACACGTTGGTTTTCTAAGTCACACGGACGGGTTCGTTAGCCAAAACGAAACCGGAAACACGTTTTTTGACCGGAAGTAAAGATTTTTTTTGATTTTTCATAAAATGAAACTTTTTTGAGTTTTATCTGAAAATATAAATAAAGCAGATTATTCTGAAAATTTTGTATTTTTTACACGACCTTATAGCCCGTCTGGTTCCCCCATAAAAGCACCCGTTATTGTTTACCTCCGCGAGCAAAGCGAAGCAGTCCTTACTCCGGGGCCGCGACCGGAACGAAGCCGCACGTAAGCCGGATAGATAGATAATATTGACTTTATTTTTTCTTTTTGGGGCGAAAAGATGGAGGCTGAGGCGAAACAAATTCTACTTACATACTTCGTTCACGCAGGCAGCTGGTTGAGTAGACAAATTTTCCAAATAGTTGGTTGAACAAAATCGGAAAACACGATTTCGTTGGTTTTTCGTCCACCATTTTTATTTGGTTAAATATATTATATGGATGTGTAAATTTCACATTTGGATTTCTCTTGAAATTCTACACCGAAATGATGTATCACATGACCACCTTTCCATTTAAAAATAAAACAAGTTACATTCAAGATCTACATCTAAGATGGCTGATAATTTTTTTTGAAATCTTAATAAAATAGTATTTTAACATAAAGTAGGTTCCTCAATCACATCTACCTTAAAATTTTCCTTTTATACGAAAAATTAAACCGTCTCCAGACTTTTCAGCTCACCTGTATACGCAGCTTACTGTAGCCATCAGTTTCAAAATATTAACAAAGTCATGCTTAGGGTTTTTAATCTAGAGGTTCGCACCTAAATTTATTTAAAGTACTTAAATAACAAAAAAAGGTTCGTAAATAAATTAAATTAATATATATTATTTGATGACATGAAATTAATATAAACATTAATTAATTTAGTTCTTTGAAGGGTTCATTAAGTAGGCCGGTTATAGAATGTTAAATTTTTTTTTATTATTTAACCCTATCTGAAACGGAAATAATGACCCACATTGGCTAAACATTGCCCAAAAAGAAAACAAATAATTAAACTAAATCAAGTGCAGATTCTTAGAGTGTGTGGAAAACTATTCTTATTTGCATTGACTAAAAACAGGTTAAACTATTTCTTCCAAAAATTGTGCGAAAGTAACGAATCCGGAGGTAAGCGTTCTTACCGATTTTCTTTAAAAAAACAAAATTCCTTTCCTTACTAACCTAACATCACACATACTTCGATGCACAATAGAGGCAATAGCATTTTCTTTGCAGATTGATTTTAATGCTAACTAAATTAGTATAAGTTAGGTCAAGAAGAAATCGAATTACGTACATTAAGTTCAACACTTGCTTTGGGAATCAGGTCAAGAGACTACTCAAGTCTGGTTCTTGATCGATTAGTTTGCTTTTCACGCCCACTACAATAGGCGGCGAGTAAAGTGATATCGAACTAATCTAAATCTATCAACTGAAAATAAAACAAGTACAGATAAATTGCAGTGCTACCTGATAAAATTATGTGCAAGTGTGCATTGTCTAACTTGATGTAATTGGAACCTCCAACACAGCACAGGTTCAAACCTAGTTTACGGCGTATCGTTTTCTGTGCGTTTATTTGTGTATTTTAATTGATTAAATTTAAACAGCCCTTTAAAACTGATATTCTTTGCTTTATTGGTTTTGACATTTAAACAGAATAATTCCATTCCTTTTATTGGAGTACAGAACAAACAAATAAGGAAAATACTTAACTGAAAACAATATGTATTTAAAATGCAATAAAATAAAGCGCACTTAGTACGCACAAAAAAGAATTCAGGATCAAAGAATCTAAAGGAAGCTTCGGAATCATAGTTTCTAATGACACAAAAAGGAATAGAATTGTGCAATCTTTAAAACGGTTGAGACCATAGATGCTGCATGTATCTGAAGATTTAAAAATATACATACAGAATTAAAAACAGAGATAAAGTTTTTCTGAAAGCAGCTAAACACAGACTAAATTATGTAACCTTCACGTCAAAGCAATTTTACAAATGAAAAACATAAGAGTTCTGTGATAAAGAGTAATTACGACTATATTTACAATCAGTTCATTATTCTCAAAACCAAGTAAACTAATAATTACGTCTATAAACCTGATAAGGTTTATTTCTCTATCATGTAAGCATCGACAGATGATGGGTATGATTTTTCGAATATCATGGTTAAAAGGGAACCTATTTTAATATATATATGTATACTTTTAATTTATACTTCCTTAGTTTAATTTAATTACTATTGGAAATTTATTATTTGTGTATCTTTATTATTATTTAAAAAAAATTAAATTAACTAATTGTAAGTATAATTAACAAGTTTAGTCAATCGTATTATTTGTGGTATAACTACATCGTACTAATATTATTAAATTGTGGTCCAATTGTATTTTAAGGTTATTTGTAATCATATTATTAATTATTTGAATTTGTTATTATTCGTGTAATGATAAGTGTAGTTAATTTATTAAATTCTAAAAAGAAACTAAATCAATTATTGACTTCGAGAGAATTAACCTATTAAACAGTTTTATATTTTTCTTCGCGTATTTATTTTTCTAGTTAGATTAATAGAGACAGTAATTAGAAACATTAGGTTAACAAACGAAACATTAGATTAACAAACGAAACTTTAGGTAATCAAACGAAAAATTGGGTTAACAAACGAAACATTAGGTTAACAAACGAAAGTTTAGGTTAACAATCGAAACATTAGATTACCAAATGAAACTTTAGGTTAACAAACGAAACTTTCGGTTAACAAACGAAACATTAGGTTAACAAATGAAACTTTAGGTTAACAAACGAAACATTAGGTTAACAAACGAAACATTAGGCAATAAACGAAACTGCATAAACTGAACCTTATTATGTCAGCTGTTGACTACATGAAGAAAGGTTAACAGTCTGCTGTAGTGGCGACCATCTTGGATGTTTATCCCGTAAGAGCACTGTTAAAATTTAAAACCATTTATTTCGTTTATTTGTATTATACAATTGTTTGCAAAGTCTCATTTTAACCACTGTCACAATATGCATCCGTTTTGCTTTCACATTTTTTTAAATCCCTTTTTTTTGTCACGTAATTGACATTTTTTAAGTACTAAGTTTAAACTTTTTTTCCGTACACAATAAAAAATGTATAATTAAAAGTAAATCGCAAGCCGGATCCGCAATTTTATAAATAATATTCAGTTTTTTCCAGCATTTAATTACAAAAGATCGATGTATAAAATGGTTTTAAATGAGTCAACGTCAAAGCGCTTAGCTGCAAGAAATTGCACTATGTGTTTTCTCCGGTTATTACGATAAATTTAAATATTGTGCTGAAATAAACACTTAGGTACAATGATGATTAACAAAAATTTTTAACTTTATTCAAAACTACTGTAATACAGTAATTTAAATATTTGCAATTTGGACATTCCTGTATCGACATAAGATTTAGGCTTCAATATTCTTAAAAAAATTCGTTTACAGTAATTAATTTGGAGATATTCTTTATTTTTAATGTCGTTTTTGAAATAAATAACTAATATATATTTTTTAAATCGTCTATATTATGACAATGGGTTTCAAAAATATTAGAATTTACATAAGGAAAACAATCACCTAATTTAATAACTAAATATATTCACAAATTCAATTCTGTACAAACTTAACAAATATTTAAAACTGAATGGAAGTGGTTTGTGTTCAATGTTGTATTTTTATCGGAAGATTGCTTATTCACAACCAACTGCCCTACATCAAGATTTTAATCCAAATAATGCTATAGTCCATTGCTTATCCTTCTTCTTTATCCTCCTCATTTACTTTTCTTTCACTTCTAAATTTTATATACTATATATTTCTTAAATGTAGGTAAACATGATTTCTTATGATCATGATTGATTGATTATATAATTATTTACATGTTACATATGACATAATATACACGGGTAGTTATACAATTATGTGTTGTGATTGCATACTATTTCAGGAATCTTTTTGAAATTTCGTTATCAAATTAACCTGCGCAAACATCCTTCAGATTAAAAATAGAGCAAGGTAATCACCTACTACACGAAACTGCCCCCAACTCTTCAAGGAAACAAAATATCTTACCGACGAATGTTTGAAAAAATTTCGTGTAAAAATGGAATTATTGTTCGGTTTAGATGAAGTCTTGATAGAATAAACTTTGAACATGAAATCTCACAATTAATACGTTTATTAACTGAAACGCGATTCAACGACTAAGTCGCCATCTTCAGTGATGCACGAGCTGCAATAGTCAAACTACAACAACAACTAACTATCGTTTGACTATTGGTAGCTCGTGCATCACTGAAGATGACAACTTTGTCGTTGAAACGCGTTTCAGTTAATAAACGTATTAGTTGTGAAATTTTGTGTTCATAGTTTATTCTATCAACTATATCTTCTCACAAGTCAAGCTCGATATTTATTTATTTATATGTAATCTCGTTAAATACCGAGAAAAAATATATAAACTAGTTAGAAATTGTGTGTATGATTATTATAATTACAAGTTTTGAAAGGGGAACAGAAATATTAAAACAAAATGTGTATATAATTGATTTTCTTCAAATAAATTGTGATGAATTTGAAGATCCTAGTTGCTAAACAAGTACTTTACATATACTTTTGAATTTGGTTTAGTAAGCTTTAAAAAAATGAATGTGTACGGTCGTGGGACCCCCTTCAGGAATGAAGCTCATTACGCCTTTTCTTCAATTCTTTTACCAGCCTTAATGGCAACATACACACATAATTTTAATCTTTCAATTGCCGTTTATTATTAGA
>JAGFPH010000235.1:571654-603695 GCA_018207615.1 Philaenus spumarius | reverse complement strand
AATGTATTTACATTCATTGTCATAGCACCCAATTTGGTAACGCTTTTTCGTTACTCGTATTTTCTATTTGTAAAGTCCTACCACAACTGCCGTTGAGGAACATCGTTCCAAAAAAAAATAACTAAGAAGGTTTGACATTGTCAAGTAGACCTAAAGGCCTGCTCAAAGTAACTGATATAATACCTAATACACTGGTATTATCCCGGATTACAAGCTCCCTTTCTTTTCCCGTTGCCTCTGGCGGTTTTACAGTAATTGTTAAGCCCGCTAAGGCGATTATAAGCTCCACAGCTTAGCGGATAAAACACGAGGAGTTCTCTAAGCTACCGAAGTAGGCCTAAGATTTGTGTATTCATAGCCGAGCTTTTCTTTGTCGTGACGCGTGTTTAGTCTTGTTTCCTTTTAAAGGTTTGGAATTATTGTTCCGACCAAAGTGTTAATAAACCGACAGTATTTTCTCTGGAACTGCCAAATGAAATTTTAACAGGGATTTAAAGTTTTGCGTCGTCTTATGAGAATCTTAATACAGTTTACATTAAAGCTCTATTTAACTTTGGTGCTGCTCTGTGTACGACGGTAACGTTTCTTCCATAAAACCAAACTTTCAGTACTTGTAAGAAGCGAGTATGTTTTCAATATTAAAATTTTCTCTAGAACAGTATTACACACAGAATTACTTTCATACTTTCCTGAGTTCAGTATAGTACTTTACTTACTAAATCGAGTGTATAGGTTTCATTGCTCACAGTCTGCCGTTACAAAATTCGTGGCTCAGCTTTCCAACCATTTAGCTTAATATCTAGCCCTATCCAATTCTTTCACAAAATACCAACTCTCAAAATGGTATTAAACAAAATAGCGTAATCAAAGTAAAATTTGTGTGTAACAAATTCGTATACAATTAAGGTCACACATGCGTACAACGTTTTTCCAAACAAAATGTTACATTTACGCTAGAATGAATGACTTAAAAAAAAAAGGTTGAAACAACCAGTCGTAGTGCCAAACAAATACCTAAATTACAAATTATACGTAAGTTTGTGGATTGTCAGAGTGTTGCTTTTAACTCTTATGCTAATAAGTAAAATTAAGCATTTTCAAAAAGCCCAATATTTTAACTTTAAGCGGTCGCCATTTTGTGTAGGGTAAACCTTTTTACAATGAATACTTAAATGTTTAAGTATTCATTGCTTTTTATGTCTGATTTACGGCATTGTATTCCCCTAAGATATACCTTTAGTTTGATGTACAACTCGACCTACGCTCTTATTTAAGATTTTCCTCCGACTCATGCGGGCCGTCTACCTCTAAGTTGATAAACAAATTTTATTAATTGCTTCAGAAATTTTTTTTTTAGAGAAACTATGTATAAAGTTTTGTTGCGTAACCTTATTTTATCAACACTGAAAATATTCCATTCGCTGAGCGAATAGCATGGCTTAATTTGCCGGAATTATCTAGAGAGAAGTTTTTAAGTTATTTAAATGGTGAGGATTGGGTGCGACTTGCAGGATTTCTGAGGCAGGCATGGCAGTACAGGTGGAATTGGATTAGTGAATTTAATTATTAAATTGCAGATTTAAGTTCTTTACCTTTGTTGGGGGGGGGGGGGGTTACATTTGAAATATGTGCATAATTTGTATATTGGATATCTTTGCAATTATAATTATTATTATTATTTAAGTTACTTTTATTATTATTTGATTTGTTTTGTAAATTTAATTTAAGTATTTTTGTTTGTTTTTGATTCTCAGTAGTGTACCAACCAGGCAAGACGGTCGTATGATCATTGCCATCTTAATGCGAGCAATATAAGTTGTTTTTGTTTATGTTTATGTTTAAAAATAAAAGCATTTTTTCATTTCATTTCATTTCATTTCATTTCCATTCGCTGGGTGGACAAATAGTAGAGTTGTGTAATATTTATTGGAATAAATTATTTGACATTATTTATAAATCTCTTAATTTCCTACAAAGTTTTCTGTTTAGATTGATTCAATACATATTAAAGTTATCTATATATTAATTTGAAAAGATTTTTTGTAATCCGAGTGAGATCTCGAGTTTTATACACTCAGTTGGTACCAAATTAAAGATAATTGTCTGTATAGTTGCCCATTTTGCTTGGATTTCAGCTATTACCCCACTAAATTTTCTAAAAACGGAAATTAAAATATCTTACGGCAATTTAACATGTGGAAAATTTTTTAAGCCTATTCCGAGTGATATCTGGAGTTCTATTGTGCCGATTGACATGCGGTTTGTGTTAAATGAAAGGTAATTAACTCTATATTTGCCCATTTGCCTTAAATTTGGACTATTCCTTCATTTAATATTTTTAAAAATGGAATTTAAAATATTTTCTATTCATTAGCATTGTATAGCGCAGGACAGCTGATTATAACAGTACATGTTTCATTATTATCTGGAGTTCTACTGAACAGATATAATAGCACAGATCAGATGATTATAACAGCACATGTTTCATTATCATAACATGATTTGTTTATGTTGTAATTTACTTTATTGAAGTAGGTTATGTTTAATTTTGCTGTTCCTAATGTACTTTATTGAAGTATTTTATGTTTAATTTTGCTGTTGCTTAATTATGTTTTTCTGTTTATAGTTCAATAGTTATGGAGGTGAAACGTATAATTAGTGATGGAAATTGTCATTTTATATGTGTTTCTTACTTTTTATATAGAACTCATTCGTTCAAATTAAACAAAATTTACTTAATTAAATCAATCTATTAAATCGGGTAACCAGGCCTACTCCTAACTTGCGAAATATTCGCACGGGTCAGCTAGTAAAACATAATTACAGTGTTCACGTAAATTTACTTAACAGTTTAAATTGTTTTACTTGTGGATGCAAATGGAGGAGCAAAATGTTTAATTTGTAAACATAAGGTTTTAAAACCATAATTTAAACTCTTAGATTTAATGTATGGAACTTAATAACGTTAAGTATGCCATAACCTAAAACATTATACAATTTATGCACCTCGACCGTGAATGTATATTGGCTTACAGGTCGAACGGCACCCATAGGACTCTTCCAGCCCGAGTTCTTAGTTAGGCTCTATAATTGGTGCCTTACTCATACTACGATAATTACAATGTGAATAATTGAGGCTCATAATGCACTGATGACATTCTGCAATTAACTTTGGGACTGGAATGAGATGATTTAAATTACACCATTAATAATAAGTGCACAACATCCCGGAGAACAACATCCTCAATAAATAACGAATGAATTCCGTAGTGCACGAGTTATAGATGTTAGATGGGATTAACAAATAATGTAGTTGTTGATAAACACTGTGGAAATTGTTTTTTCCGGATAAAATTGAGGTGAACAAATATTTCACAAGTTCATATAGACATCGTGAAATTCATTTCTTAACTAAAAATGTTAACTGCACGAAAGGGTAATTTTCCGCACGTTATTCGACGTTCGTCTCTTCGACCGTTTGGTGTTGTACATAATGTTCTCAACCACCAATGTATAATGCGTTCAAGTCGTGTTTATATTGATTAAATATACATTTTTAATAATAACAACTTTCGGGCAAGCTGTCAGTACGGAATCCATGGAGTCTACTCTGCACTACTCCCATTTATTAGTCTCGTATATTTCTGTAGAGTTTTTAATGCCACATTTGCTCTGTAAGACTGTTACAAAGTACCCAGTGCACTCATAACATGCAGTTAACTGCAGCCTCCATTTATATTTCATCTCAACGACATATTCAGAGAGAAAAAATTGTAACTTATAAAATCTAGTTTCCATAGCTTGAAGTTGGCTTCAATATTAGGTATGGAACCAAGATATTTGTGAAAATTTAGGTATCGAGAAAAACTAGAGTGGACTTAGTGCTCATCTATGAAAGGTCTTTCTTCACTTAATAGGGCCTAAACTATTTTTAGCAAGGCGATAGTAAAAAATATAAGTAATAAACAAAACCCACTAGTATCACCTAACCCTTGTGTTTTTGCTTTTTTTTAATACATTGTTCTTCCTTTTGATTTCATCTCTTTGTTGTTCTAGTTTAAACAGACGTTGTAATTAATAATGCCAGTTTCTTTTATCGATGCCAACTTTGGTTTATATATCCCACTTTTTTCTCTCATTTTAAACTCAGAAAACATTCTTCCAGTCCTTAAGTTTCGCCTGGTGTATTCACAACAAGGGACGATGTACGACTAACGAACCGTTACCACAACTCTCCTCGTCTCTTCTTTTTCCTTTGCTTGTATTAATTCTGTTAATTTTAATTCTTCTGACTACGCTCTTGCCTTTGATTCATTATTCTCTTTTTTCCTGCGCCACTTATCATAACACTGCCCACTGGAAACAGTCCCTTCAAAAAGGACAAAGAACAAATACTTTTTTGTCTGTGTATAAACGAAAGCCTTTGTGAGTCGTCATGGAGTGTATGCAAGCTTGTAATTAATTATGCGTTTTCCTTTGTTTCTAATTAATTCTGGTGCATATACGTTAATTGCTAATTTATTGCGCTAAAGCGTTTGCTGGGTATTTCTTTTAAGCTCCACTATGGTTGGACGTCTAATGTTTGCATTTCCAGATACTAATTATTGAAGTGGAAGTCTTTTAATTTTGCATATGCATCACATACTAACTATCAATAGAACCGCTCTAACGTAGATTCAGACATTGTAGTTAATTACTAAATAAAAAATGTATTATATAAGTATGTGTAACATGTTTTTTTGTTTATATTTATTTAGATATTAATATTTTGTAATATCGGATTTATAAAACTTTAAATTTTACAAACTGCTATTTGAAGTCAGGGTAAATATTTTGCAGAAATTATTTTTATCATCATATTACTCTTTAGTTGCAAGTAATTCTTTGCTTAGGCTTAGGAGAGGAATTCATTGACGCAATGGTTAGCGCGGTCGTCTCCGTTCACTAAAATTGCGCAAGTACAATCTAGTTTCTGAATTACGAGCTTCTTTATGCTACCGTCTCGTTATTCTAACGGCAAATGGTAACAATGCAGCGTTGGACGGTTTGATTCAGTGTTTCACTCAATTCGTCACATAACACAAGATTATTTTATTATAATTTTAAAACATACATTAGACATTATTCTAATTTATGTAATTACAAACATAAATACGTATAGATCATAATTTTGTTAATAATTAGTATAGTATTAAATTGATCATTCTCTCTATCAAACTTCCGTCGTTGGGTTTTACTTGTGGTAAAAAAAACTTTGGAAGTATAGGAATTTTAGGCTGTTTTTAATTTGTCTCTTCTTAACATTCTGATTATAATTTGATTTTAGTTTATGCATACTATTTGTGATCCTATTGCCCTGTTCAGTAGGACTATTTATTTGTAAACCAATGATGTAAAAATTAACTCTGAATCAGTAGACACTTTCCACTAAAATGTAATTTTACTGTGATATAAAATTGGCGTGTTTCTAACAACTCAACAAAAAAAGATCCAATTAAATTTGTATTTATAACTGACGTAGATTGGAATGATTCATCCATAATCACAATTATATAAAGTGAAAATAACATCGTAAATCTGTCATAGCGAGATTAGATCAAGTCCTCTTGAACCTATAACATGCGTCATCTGAAACGAATATAGAAAAGATTGTGTTTCTTAACAGACTTCAGCATTACTAGTTTAAATTGTCAGGATTCAATTGTTAATAATACGGAGTATGAGATGGTCTTCAATATAACGTCATAACGTGTTACATTATAGCTTTCAAATGTTACATATATTTAGGAATGTCATTTTCTAACGAATGCAGTCACACAAAACTAATGTTCAAATAGATCCTTAAAACTACTTTTTACAGTAAAACTTTTAGAAGGCTGGATAACTTAAAATTTACCACCGATAGAAGCGATCTTATTCCATAGAAGTTTAGAGAAAGAGCGGAGTGTTAAAATATTGTAAGAGAGAAAAATCAGAATGTTAAAATCCAAACGGACTGCGCAAATTTTATTGAATTAAAAATCGATGTAATAATACCATTTTAAAATTATGCAGTTTATTTTTCGTATTCTGTTACAATACTATGAAAATACTAAACATTTATTATGTAAGAAATTGCTTTAAGAATGCTGTGGACTAATTCGTATGCTGGATTGAGATCGGATTTCATTCGTTAATTTTGCTAGTACGTAAGACTTCTTACTAGGATTATTTTCGGTAAAGAAACTATTTTAGGGTATCTCTATTTTTCAGAGACCACTTTTTCTATCATATCGAGACCACTTTAGTAATACGATTTACTCAACGAGTTTTGGTGTCAATTCAACCCTTTTTATTAAGATAAACGCTTTCTCACACAATTGTTCAGGACGATAGCTGCTCTTTTTAAGAATTGAGGTCCTTAAGGCCCTTTCACACCGGAATCTTATGCGTCCATGGACGTCCGCGGTTATCGTGGACGTCCATGGACGTGCCAATTCACACTGCATGTGGACGGATTTGTAGTGGATGTGTCATTTTCCTCGCTCATTTCCTCCTACAAACAAGTCTATTGTCTTCGGCAAAGAGATTATGTCTTCTGACGTCTCGTGGTGTAGTGATGGGTTTTGTGAAGACGTGCAGTTGTTGGATTGTGAAAGACCCAGTAGTGAAGAAGAAACAGTACTGCTATACAGTCTTAAAAATAGATCGAAATGGGTTCACCCAATAAACAAAAAACGAGAAACCTATCTTTTCCAAGGTTTGAGGTAATTTCAATCCATGCCTTGTCTTTCAAATCTAAATGTCTGTATTCTTCACTGCCTGTATCCCAAAGAACTGCCTACGTTGTCGAACATCATCAATCAGCTGTTCCATTTTAATAATCACCTCACAATAATAATTACCACTCCACAAGATGCTGAACAACAGTCGGTGAGTATGACACAAGTGGCCTGGAGCAAAGCGCATTCCCGCGGAAAAACACGTGTTGACTGTGGATCGACTGTGCATGCGCATCAAAGACGTCCGCGGACGTCCATTACGCCTGCATGAATCGCCCCATTAAAGTACATGTTAAGCAATTCTTTTCCATTCATATCCGGGGACGTCCATGGATGCTGGTGTGAAATGGCCTTTATGCCTACTGCTGCGAAGCATACGAAAGTTGTTAGTCTAACGAACGGTTTAGTGGTTTAGGTCTTTTGGTTAGGATTAAAAAGGTAGGTGAAACGTTTGTAATTAATTTAATACTACGTTTACTATGAAACATAAAATGGGCTTCAGGCAAGAGAACGCTTGAAGTATGTTGATTCCCTAGCAGTTTGACAAGACTACCCCCTGAAGATTGTCACTATTCTCTACTCCCTTTTATACATAGCGATTATAGTACTTGCATATAAATTATATACTATGTATTATGTCTAAGGCCACATACAAGAGCTTTTACATTTAAAACACATCCATTGCGTAGAAAAAAACACCATACATGGCAGGGAAAATATATCCGAGACTTACCTTGTTCGATATAAGCAAAAACAACCCTCACTAGGCCTAACTCGTCACTCAAATGTATGTAACGCCCCACTCGTTCACATTAACCCAACCAATATAAAGTAATGATTGTCGAGCTTTGCGATACAAGTGGTCTGATCAAACATTTGTTGAAGGGAGAGAGAGAAGAGCTTTCTAGAGTATGATTCATACTCAGCTGTGCTAACAATACTTTGCAACAACCATTCATCCATCCAGAAACCCTCCATCCATAAATACTGTAATAAAGATTCTCTTATTTTCTACAACTTTATTGCTTGCGACTAAGTATACAATCTGTAAAATAAAGGATTATTTTTATTAAGATATAAAAGTACCGCGCATTTGCTATTTTTATTTCACTCCATCTCGAACACACATATTGTTTGATGTTACTCAGATTGGGCGAATGTCTTTCTTCTTTAATAGTTCCGTAAATTTCTTTTACGTAGAGTTTTGATTTATTCGATTCCAAATGTTTTATGTAATTCTGATAGTAAAATATCCCATAGCTCTGTAACTTTATTTCTGCAATCGCCATTCCTACTATTGATAGGCCTAGTAATAAATACAGGGTTAGTTAAAAGTCTGGAGACACCCCCTTAACTCTCCACCGAGCATTGATAGAAAATCCAAACCCGGGGGTTGTTTATAGGTCATAAAATCATACTTCCCCATGCATAGGGCAACCTTGCCCCCCAACTCAAAATCGGAATTTTTATGGGCTACTCAATATTTTTAAATGGGAAGTATGGTCATGTGATACCTCATTTTAAAGGTATATTTAAGGCTAGGAAAATGACATAAAGAAAATAAAAGTCAGACCACCCAAAACAAAATAGCGGCCCTAAACGAGTTGAAATAAAACGACATAAAGTTGCTAATTTTACAACATTTTTTAAGATGGAGGAGTAAAAATAAAATTAACGAAATCGATTTGGAAGCAATTTGTTAGGTCAAGCAATTTGAAATAAAAATTTTTTGTCTCTTGAAATTTTTTCTAAAAACTCTTCCTTTTCGAGATATTAGCAACTTTATGTCGATTTATTTCAACACGTTTAGGGCCGCTATTTTGTTTTGGGTGGTCCGATTTTTATTTTATTTATGTCATTGTCCTAGTCTTAAATAAACCTTAACAATGAGGTATCACATGACCATACTTCCCATTTTAAAATATTGAGTAACCCCAAAAATTCCGATTTTGAGTTGGGGGGCAACGTTGCCCTATGAATGGGGAAGTTTGCTTTTATGACCTATAAACAACCCCCGGGATCAATGCTCGGTGGAGAGTTAAGGGGTGTCTCCAGACTTTTAACTAACCCTGTATTTTAAAATGACTGGATATACAAGAGAAAACAGTGACTATTGTGATGGTAAGTCACTTTATTATAAGAATTATATTATAATAAATGATATTATTTATATTTTATGTGCAATAATATTTATCTTATTTTAGTAAACTACTAGAGGCTCCGAGCCTGCTCGCTTCGCTCACAAACCCCCGCGACGACTCGCTGTGAAGCAAATGAAAACAGATTACAGTATTGTATAATCAGATATTTTCACGAAAATAACGATTTATTAGTACAGAGGCACTTGGATAAGGTAGAATGCGGTATCCTAGGGCCATATAGGGCCAGGTTTTTTGTGTAAATTACAGAAATTTTTATATAATAGAGCGATAAAAACATAAACTAAAAACACTTTATGAAAAAATAACCGATTAAAAAAATTTTAAGTGGGTTTCTATGGTAATAAATGTAAATGCTTTCAATAAATGTGTATTTTGTTTAAATATAAGCCTAACCTAAACTAGTGTGAAGCTTTTCATCCAAATCAGCTGTTTTATTTATAACTGTGGGCTTTCCCCTTGCCCGCTTATGTCACCAACCCCTTGCGGCTAATCACGGCAAAGCAAATGGAAACAAGTTACACTACTGTATTACATTTTTTCAATTTTTAAACAGGGACACTAAATATTTCCATGATAAAATTCGCCTCTTATATTAGTCTCTGAAAATTCCTCTACATACAAATGAAAGTTTCAACAAAATTGGTTCCGCTATTCCAGAGATTAGCACGGACAAAAATTAAAATATTATTATTTAGGTTTTGGTAAAGTGTGAAAAACAATATGAGCTTAAAAAAAAGGATTTATTTCGAAATCACAGACGACACTTGTATTTATATGTAGGCCTATAGATTTGTTAGTACTCCTGTCCTATAATATATTATTCATGTAAATGTTTGTCATGCGTCCTTAATTATTTTAACCTAAATTGTTTAAACAATATTCCAAAAATCACTTAACTATCAGTATTTTTGTTAACTTATTTTTTTGAAATTATAGATAACTTTAACTACGATTGCTTTAATTTTACACTGGGGAAAGATGCGCTAAAGTGAGGCAATATTAAATTACGAATGGCCGTCAACAATGTTAACAGCTGTTTATTGTCATGTTGACGTGATTTTTGTGTTCCTTGTTTAGATTGCTATTAATATTCTAATTAAGGCTAAATCTCCCGCGTTTACATAAAATAACAACTGAAGTGTCTTTCTTGTCGATAACAAATGTCAGTAAACATTTTCAGAATGACCAAGAAAATGTTGCTTATATACTTTCAAATTTACAACAACTTTCTAAAATTTGAGTTAGCAATATCTAATAATTTATAGTTTGTAAAAATAAGAACGAAAACAGCTTTCTTACAAAACAAAAAACGTTAAAATTTGCTCTGTTAATCACTAGATGTAAACCTCCTTTACACAATCAATCTTTACCTCTTTGAAATATACTTGAATAGATTTGTTCCATGATAAAGTCAAACACATTGTTAGGCATACTTAACTTACTTCCACATTAAATATTTTGCAACATGTTTTTATCCTATTTTTCTTTCTTTTTTTTCTACAAAAGTTTACAAAATAATGGAATATTTTAGGAGCACAAATTAAAGTATTATTTTAAAATTTGACCCAAGGGGATTCATATCGAACAACCATCTAGTTAGGCGTTTATTGCAAGTAAATTTCAAGATAGAATTATCTATTCAAGAAACTTACTAACTTAATTTCTGGACGAAATTATGATATAATTACCACCTAAAATAATTGTATTATGTCGTTAAATTTTGTAATAGACTATTCATATTTTCTTTTAATTATGAATAGGCTACACTTTTTTGGATCATAAAACTCTAAGAATATATTTTAAGAGTTCTCTCTGCTCTTAGAGAGTGCCGTATAAATCATAGTTGAAGACTAAATTTCAGGTGAAGCTAGGTAAGGTGCCGGCGCGAGGCCTACGCATTCAAAACGTTCCAAATTAGACGTTACACATGGCCAGTGCTTTGAGCTCGTTATTCTTCATTATGGAACGCACGTCAGCCGCTGTACGCCCTACAGGACTACCGACCGACACATGTGTGAAATTCCCAATTATCCAGGTTAAGTCGACACTATCGCCATCTGCTTAAACTTACACACGTGACCGCTGGACTCCGGACCGGGAGAAATTAAGTGAAAAATAGATTCGCATTCATCAGCCGGCTAATTGTCTGACGTGTCGGAGTCGACTGATGTCCGCCCACGATGTCGTTTTAATGAGCGGAATCGGTTCACGGTTTGCTATAAATCTCACCATTAACTGTTTACTCCTTCTGAGCCCGATAAATAAATATAAACAAGGACCGAGAATCGTAATAATTAGCCGTGTCTCCGCTCATGAGATCCTGTTTCTTGAATATCGCAACGAAATGTGACGCACCTACTGCTAGGTTATTTGTTTGCATTTAGCGAGTAACGTTGTAACGAGAAACGAAGCGTGTATACCTTGTTAGGAAAATTAGGCACAAACGAAAGGAGCGGCCTAATATATTCTCTAACTTGTTATTCCTAATTTGTTAAACCTACAAATTGACCACTCTAAATTTGAACTCGCTTTAAATATTTTAATTTAAAAACACAATTTTGTATTTAATGTTGTAACAGTAAATGTAGTTATACGGGTATCTTTTTTAAATGGGACACCATTGGTATTTTGTAAACTATAAATCTGACAGCAAACTTGAAATTGGGAACCTTTCCTTGTTTGTTGAGAAATTAAAAAAGTATCTAGTTAAAATTCATGTAAATGACCGCCATTTTCCAATATGGCGATCAACTTTCGAATTTCTTATGATTCGGTGGATTTTAAAAGTTATTTTAAAACTTTTTTGTGCTTGGGGTTTTCTTGATACGACTAACCGTTTAAAAGTTAGAGGGGAATAAAGTTTTTAAAACAACCTATCTGAGCGGAAATTTAATTCAATTTTTAATTCGTATTTTAATTCCAAATTCAATCATCTGATAAATAAGTTATAAATGTAGATACAAAATAAAATATATTATATTATTGTAATTATTTAAATGACTACACTTCAAATCTAAATAAAATACTTGAAATAGTTATTAAATATTTTAGACTGGAAATCACGGTAAATTAGGCATGACGTCACTGCCAACGTTAAATTTGTGTCGCAGAGTATACAATTTAAATACATAATGTCCTTGTCTGAGCCTAAGGACGACCATTGTGCCTGATACATGAAATATTTAGACCACTTTATAGACCACCGGATTGCCGCCGGTCGGAATTGCTTATTCCCAGGTGTACTCAAACATTTCCTCTCCTGGTTTAATTTTCATCATATTTCCGCTCCCATCTATTCAACATTTAAACGGCCGGTTGGGTTCCCTCCGGACTGTATTGTGAACCCGACATACATATTTTAACGAGTTCTGATGTTCTCTATAAATACACTGATGTTGGTTAACCCGACTTACTGTTTTGGTCGCCAACAATAGTGAATAAAGGCACAATTTTATAATAGTTGAACAAGATAAACATACGGCTTGGTTATTCATAATTCCATGTGTGCAGGGCTTTCAGTCTGTTCTACGTCATGAAGAGTTTTTAAAATAAAATATTTATTACAATTTACCTAAAAAACTACGTATTCAATTTTGATACGAAGTTTATGGCTGTGTAAGGGCGGGTCTACACTATGCGTATTCTCGGCATGCGAAAAATACGCATTCGTATTACCGGAAAAACTGTGTTGTGTTCACACTGTGCACATTTTTGGGGTCTATGCGCGTATTTTTTTAGAGGTCTTCAGTTTGTACAAAACAGTTGAAGTGGTAATATGCTTTCTAAAAAAGAAAAGAAAGCAGTCGTGGCCGTCGTGGGACAGAAGTTTAGCCGACAGAAGTGAAAATGGTCATGAATATAAATAATATTGCTAACCTATGTTATTTTAATTTTTTTAGATTTCAATTTTAAAAGCGACAAGTTAAAAATAACACAACTTACAAAATGAGGAAGCATAATGTCTATTTCAGAGGTATTACCAAGTAAACTATTTTAAAACAATTTATGAAATGAGGAAGCACAACGTCCATTTCAGAGGTATTACCAAGCAAACTATTTTAAGGGTCGGCTCTAGCTGTCGGCCATGTTGGCTGACACTCCATAAGACCAATGTTAAATTAAAATCCATATTTTTCCTTTATTTTTGATCGGGAAATTATAAACGATATGTCATTTTAAAGCTATGGTCAATATGCATGCAAATGGCTTTTTCAAAACTAAGACAAATATTTTGTTTAATATTTATTAACAATTTAAAACATTGATTTTTAATATTTTTTTATGTTGTCACTATTAATTATAGCGAAAAACTACCAAGCCATTCGCATGAAGAATTTCGTCCCCAAGAGTTTGGTATTTTTTAAAAACGCTATTTGAACAATTGCGGGTTTTAAATGGATTTAGGCTGAGCAATGTCCGTGTAACCTACCTTCGCTATAGGGTGATTTAAATATTTTTTTACGTTGTAACTATTAATTATAGCGAACAATTACCAAGCCATTCGGATGAAGAATTTTGTCCCCAAGAGTTTGGTATTTTTTAAAAAACGCTATTTGAATAATTGCGGGTTTTAAATGGATTTAGGATGAGCAATGTCCGCGTAACCTACCACCGATATAGAGAGTCGCTGATTGCTTTCTGTTTTACTAGAGCCGACCCTTAAATGATTAGTGTAGGTCTACATCAAATAGTGAATGATGGCAAGTGTCCAAATAAACTCTTGTAATCAGTAATATCAATGAATACAGAACTTATAAGAATCGCAACGCCCAAGGTAAAGATTCAGCCTTGTTTGATTTGAATCTGGCTAAATTAGCGCGGCAGTCGCTAGGTAGCGAGGGAGCTACTGTCGTCGATAAGACGAGTGTGAGACAGTGTGAGTGTGACAGAGAACGAGCCAGCCATCCTCACTCAAACCTGGCGTGGAAAATTGATGAGTCACAGACGGGTGAACATTTTCAGTCAGTGCTGCCTAACGGCTGCCGCGATAAGCTCGATTTGGTGGCAACCAGCCGGGCTGACTATTCTCCATAAGCTTTGCGCTTCTTATAGGTTCTGTATTCATTGGTAATATCAGTGTTTGTTATTGTTGCCATGGATACAGTCCAATACAGTAAATATGAGTTTGAAGAAAAGGCAGAGGTGACCGAAATCAATAATCTGTTAATAAAATATGTATACAGCGAAGTTTATCTGGCTTAACATTGCCTGACATAAACTTGTTTAGTAAATAATGTATTATACTTCTTACGATTTTGTACTTAATAGAAACAACTCAAATATTATATGATCATTCGATTGTCTTCTGTTACAGTCAAATATTTCTTGAACGGATAAAGATTTATAATTGACCGAGCGTAAGCGAGGTCTCCGTTTTAACTCGACCGTTCGGCATTTCGTCTGTGTGTCTGCGTATCTGTGTGTCTGTCTGTCTCACGATTACGGCCAATCGCCTTGACCGATTTTGATGATTTTTTGCATGAATGTTCCTTATTTCTAGGCCGAGCCATGTATATTTATACGGTTATTTTCCATTTTTAATTTTTAACCCCTTCAATAAAATAAAAATGGCGGCCGGACCGTTTCTCTCAGTGTAAGCTTTTTTCCAAAGCCAGTTTGTGGCTTAACCGTAAGTCAAATTTAAAAACTAATAAAGGAAATTAAATTTTAAACAAAATTGTATTCTTGACTTTTTTCCGTATCTCTAACTGTAAGCTCACAAAATGGCCGTAAACTTCGAATTTGTTAAAAATCGTCCAAGTTTTTGTATTTCAACCATGTTTTTATACGTTTATTCAAAACCAATTCAAAAGTGTTCCATAGCTTTTTTGTAGATAAAGGTTTAAAGAATTCATATATGCCAGTAAAATAATTATTGAAGTAAAATTAAGAACGTTATTAGCTCAAGAAACAATCACGTTCAGTAACGAAAGGAAAATGTTTAACTTTAGGCCTACATAAAAAGTAGTGAAAATTATTGTAATTTTTTTCATAAATGTAAAAAAGTTTCGTAATTTAGTTCTAAACAGAATTGTATAAAAATATTTATCAATTTCAAATTTCTTATTTTGAAAACACCAGTTTTTATGTTCCTACTACAAGACTGCTAACAAAACTAGGCCTGTTTTGAATAGTAATTTAGGAATATTTCATTTGCCCAAAAATGACATATAATAAAGTGTAGAGGATAAATCAAAGAATTGAACTGTATACCTGTAAATTATCATTGTAAATTTCATAAAAGTATTTGACTTAGCTTTACTTGAATTACAAAATGAGATGAAACAAATGAAACTTCGCGGCGATTAAGGACATACAAAAAATGACCGTAGGACACCGTAGGAAATGTTGGTACATGGGTTGAGATCACTATCACAACGTTTTAACATCGTTTGTTTTCATTATTTCTAATATTGGAATATGATATGGAACTTAAGTTAACTTATGATACATTGTTAAGTTTGAGTTATTTAAGTATGTAAATATTTAATTGTATGTTGTCCCTCTATAACGCGATATTTTTAGCTACCTTACACATTATTAACCTAAATAAAACACAATGCCTCTAAAAGAAAATCTTTAGCAGTTAAAGCTCAAGAAAAGAAATAAAAACGAGAACTAGAAATCCCGGAATCGCGGAAATTGTAAATAATGTTTCACTGGCTAAACCTTGTGCTTATTTCCTTACTGGCACACTATTTTTAACCTAAGCTCACATTTGTTATTTCAACGAGCGAGGTCTACTGTTCACAGAACTACTAGTATAATTTAAGTTACTTACGTCTCTGTTCTCCGTTTATGTTGATTTTATTTACACTAAGTCCGGTCACGTGTGTAGCATCCGTAGCATTGTACTTCGTCATAATTTTGTTTAAACTACACATCTAAATATCACATTTAACAAGTTCAACATATAGTGACATTCAAAATGTGAAACACATTTAACAAAAATTCACAACACTGATGTAAAGAAAATCAACATAAACGGAGAACAGAGACGTAAGTAGCTTAAACTATATCATAATATAAAGTTCTTCAGTAGGGCGAAGAATATGTAAAATTATAAAAATTTGATTCAACATTTTGACATAGTTATAAACCATTCTATCCGCCTCTACTCCAATAATAAAAATTTGACAAATCTTGAACTATACATTTGGATTGATACAAATTTGGTAGGCCTACAATAATTGTATATTACTAAAACTATATTCTGAAAGGCTTAAATTCAGTATATCAAAACTATATTTTTAAGAATGTTTTAAATATAGTTTGCAAGATATTTTTTGAAAATGTTATTTAAAAAAATGTTTCTCTTTTATTTCTAAATGTATGGGAGCCAAATTTTGAAAAACCAGTTGGTGTTAGAGGTTTTTAAATATGAACATTATAAACAAAATTGTAGTAGAGACATTTTTTTTAAGTTATGAACAGTATGGTATGTTTTGTATGTATCCTGTTTGTAATTATAGCGTCTTTACCTTTACTGGTAACATCTACCAATGGTGGTTATTGTTATTTTTTAGTTTAAAGGTTAGTTTTCTATACCTCGTGTTGTTGCTCAGTTGTCATCAAAATAATTTTCGTAATTGGTTTTGGGGGCTTTCATTACGGAATACTTGACGAGCGAATCAAACTCGCAGCTTTTTCTCCAATAACCTTTAACATGATTGAAGCAAATTTAAGTAGCAATATTCAGATTTTTAATAAGATAATAACCACAACCTCATCTGTAACAGCTTCATTTCATTCACCATTAAATGTATATTAAAATTTGTAATCAGCAGTCCTTTAAGCTTAGCCTACATGTTGTTAACAACACCATTATGCTAATTATAAAAATTACCGGATTTGCGGTATTTAAGGTTGTTTTCCATAAAATTATCCTCTAATGTAATTTACAAGCAAAATAAACCTTGTACTTTGTCACGTTTGCAAAAATAATGCAGTTTTTATTCCTCCCCAATCCTGTCAGAACATTCAGTATGATAATGAAATGCAAATCGTAATAAGCAGGACTCGTGTAGAGCCGGACAAAACACCTTGTCGACCTATTGTGTGTTATTTCGTTACATTAAGCCTATTTATTGTTAAAATAAACGCACCGGAATGACAAACGGCGATCGATTTGATTTCTACAAAGGTTTTCCCTTATCTACCGTTTTTATTACAATGTAGGTTACAAATCGACTTTGTCTAATAATACTTAAGAGGGTCATTTAGTCTCCCTTTCCTGTCCCTCACCGTGGGTGATTTGTGTAAGGCCTTGTTTAATAACATCCAGCAGTAATACAGCACCATCCGTCACAACGGTACGCGTGTGCATGCGTGTGCGTGCGCGTGGCTTGCATTGTTGAACGCCCTACCATTGTTACCCATTATCAGCTGGCAATATTGTTGTTACACATGGCCGACAGATAGCCTTCTGTAATTAATTGAGCTGAATCGATATGCGCTCTATATAAATGGATTCATTGTTTTCCGCTGTGGTTTAATTTAAGCGAACGCTATTACATGATCAGAGTGTTTTAATTAATTAAATAATTATTCAGAGAGAAAAAGAAGCGGGCTAATAGATAGCGCTCATAGTTTGTAATTCTTAGATGTATAACCAGCAATTGAATAGCCGCTTTGAAAGGAAACACACCCTGAACAACATTCTATTAAAATACACAGTTAAACCGAACATTGAAAAACGAGTATGCTTGTTAAAATTATAACCTTGGGATATCACTGATATCCTCAATGCTCTCAAAGTATTTAAATCTCATACTTCTTTACTACTTACTATCACTAAACACAATATATAAACGTAAAACTAAATACATTCTCCCTTAAACGTGTATTACATATTCGTTTCTAAAATATAGAAAGAGAGATACTAATTTTGTTCATTGTTATGGTAAAATGTAATTTAATAAGCTGCATACCATATACAGTATACTTTATGGTCTGATGGTGTGAAGGGTGATTTAGAACTATACGGCAATCTCTCGGTAGCTCATTCTATAGCTAAAAATTAAAAAATAGTTTATAAAAACATAGGACCAAAACCGCTTTATTTTCAGTTATCCGCCATTTTTTTTTACAAAATAATTCATACCTAGAGAGATGTTCGACTGATTACTTCAAACTTGGCGTGAAGTTTAACCTAACAATACTCTATCTCAAGAAAAATAAGCGGTTTTATAGAATCATGCGGTTTAAAATAGCTGCTTTTTGAAAATTGCAAACCTAAATTACTCAAAAACCATATATTATTATGTGTAATAATTGTTTTGTTGAACCTGGCATCCTATACCAAAACAGTAAACATAATAATATGTAATTAAATTACAAGTGAAAAAACATAGACCAAGACCGGGAGTTAAACCCGGGACCTTTACGTTTCCGTCGTAATGCTCTGCCAACAGAGCTACCCTGATCGCTCCACGTTGGCAGAGCATTTCCGTCGTTGGCAGAGCATTACGACGGAAACGTAAAGGTCCCGGGTTCAACTCCCGGTCTTGGTCTATGTTTTTTCACTTGTAATTTAATTAAATATCCCTTGCTGAGGAAGTGTAAAAGCGGAAAATTTAAAAAAAATGAAATATTAATAAAATATTGTACGTACATATGGTGTTATTATCTTTAACTTTGGTATT
Source organism: Philaenus spumarius (assembly GCA_018207615.1). NCBI lineage: Eukaryota > Metazoa > Arthropoda > Insecta > Hemiptera > Aphrophoridae > Philaenus > Philaenus spumarius. Next base: position 585,128 of record JAGFPH010000235.1, on the reverse strand, counting down.
ATCCTTCATCCGATTGTTTTTACAGTGAGACCATCCCATAGGGAATCAAAAGGGCTACAAAGAAGGTGTCGTGACATTTTTGTTAAAATGTACGGATTTTGAGTAATTTAGGTTTTAAATTTTTAAACAGCCGTCATTTTGAAACGCATTTGGATATAATCGCTTATTTTTCTTGAGATAGATCATTGTTAGGTTAAACTTCGTGCCAAGTTTGAACTCATTCAATCAAACCGTTCTCTAGAGATAAATTATTTTGTAAAAACAAAAAAGGACGTTTAGTCCTATCTGGAAAACAAAGCGTTTTCGGGCCTATGTTTATATGAACTTTTATTTTTATTTTTAGGTATAGAATGAGTTACCGAGACATTGCAGCAAAGTTCTGAATCACCCTGTATATTCGTGAAGATAAACATTAATACAACACAATTAATTATCAATCGTATACCTACATTAATGTTTTCTTAATTTCCAATTAATCTTTTAAAGATGTTAAGAGCATAGACTAAATACTCAGTCAAACATTACTGTATATATGAAATATTTTGTAAAAAAAACAAAATGGCAGATATCTGGGAAACGAAGCTTTTTCGAGCCTATATGTATATGTACTTTTTTTCTTATTTTTAGCTCTAGAATGAGCTACCGAGACATTGCACCATAATTTTGGATCACCCTGTACATTTACTACAATTTAACTCAAACACTTCTTATTTAATTCCGGTTAAACTTCTGCCGATTGTTTTCTAAACAACATCGGCTATGATTTTTCAAAATATGAATTCCCTCATGCCTTCCATGCCCTTCGTATTGCCCAGGTAGGTCAACTGCGCAACCAGTGTAGGATGGACTAGCGCTTCACTCTGCTTACGCTTACAATGTTAAAGATGTATAAACATTGACTTCTGTGTGACCTGGGGCTTAAATTCTCAATTGAAAAATATGTGGTAACTATAACAAATCTAGAACTTTAACCCCTGATTAAATGGTTATAATACATGCTAAACACCGTAGATGTCATTCTAAATGTCTGTTTTAGTTTATATACAATAGTTTCATTCCAACACATTGGGATGAATGAATAAATTTCCTTATTTTTATTACGGACGAAACCAAGGACGCTAGTAGTTTTTATTTCTTAGGTGGTGCAGACAAAATATACCAAAAACGCTATAAAACTTGTCTGAAAACACAGTGTGTATGCATTCCTATTATATGCCACAGATCAGGTCCTGAGAGGTAGAGCTGGGAAGCTTTGATAAGAGTTTTCGCACACAATTTCGAAAGAAGAATGTAACAATGGCACGTTGAGAGTGTCGTATGTCAAGAGGGGTTATGGTTCAAGTTGACGTTGTTATGGCATAGTTATACACTTCTTATGTAAAGAACAAACTAGATACTCAATTTGTAATATTTCCTCGGGTAGGTTCGTTCAGATAACGTCTCTTAGTTCATAAGTAAAAGCACTTGCAGTTGCACACGATTTAACCACTGTAGTTTCAAGAATTTTCTATTTTTAAATTTCATTTTTAGTTATCACCTTTTCTAGTAACACGTTTTACGTTACTGTAACGTTTAAAAAATCCTTTTTAAGTTTTCTTTTTAATTGATTGTATATTTAACTGTAAACATATAAAGGTTCTCTTCAATAATTATTTGTTACTGTATTTGTTCCTAAGTTACAGTGTATTTAAAAAAAACACGAAATATACGTTTAATGTTTTATTTATTTAATCACATGAAAATTATTAAACTTGAAAATGATTAACCTACTTGACGAAATAAAACAAGTTTATCTTAGAGCTCTCGAAATATTTTCCACTAACGAAGTGTATATAATAGAATGTTTCGTTAAAATGTCTTGAATAATGCACACACTGTGCTGGAGGTTTGTAAAGACTAAAATAAATAGTCTAGAGGTCATGGAGTTTGAAAGGGAAAAGACCTTCATTATCATACCTCCAGTTGAGCGGACCTTTCTGCAGTTAGGTGAGCAGCATATGTCCATCTCATTAGGTTGCAATTCGTATGCACTCGCAACGGAGCGCCCAATTAACATGAATAAGTGTCACCACCCGATGCGGGGGCGTGCAGGCAGGCAGACAGACACACGTTGTCTCATACTCCTCGTGCAACTTATTTTTATTTCAGCGTTAATTGTAAATTTTTCGTATGGGTCAAGGTTTGTTACGTGGAAAAGATAATTGCTGACAATGTATTGAAATGTAAAAAAGACACTCGAATGCGAGTTTTCTCTTACTTGACACATATTGAATGTTTTGTATTTAATAGAAGCGTTTAATAATTTTAGAGATGCACTACAATGCAATTAAAATAAAAAAACAATCAAACCTAAAAATAAAACAATTTTTCATGGAGCAAAATATGAAAACAGCAGACTGAGAAAATATCCTAAACCTAGTGTTTTACCTATACTTGAAATTAACAGGACCCACTTGATTGTTGATTACATCTGATATATCCAAGTTAACGGTAAAGGAAGTGGAAAGGAGGTAGTCGTCTACTTCCTGAGGAGTAGTCATTCAATGTGACAAACAGCGCGCTTGTAATTAATTGTTTCAAACGCGTTCCACCTTTCTTATTCCAGTCAGATATGCTGTAAAAATAATTTACCTGTGTTACAGACAAGCAAATAATATGAAGTTTGGTTTAACTTCAATAAACATAGAAGCAGTCGTAAACGTTTGATTTCTTTAAGAACAATCATTTTAAAATTTAAAGAACATTAGCAATATGTTGTTCATTATTATATATATAAATATTTCTTTTTATTTACTGGATGTTGTGTCACCAGTAATCTTTATTCTCTGGTTTCTCTTCGTATCTTCTTTTTTCTGAAAATACTTTCTAAAATCTTTAAAGCTACTGTTGTAAAATCCTCCAATCCAAAAAAACATTTTTTTTAAAACTAACCTCTGTTGTCAACTTCTTCATTTCAATGCTCAAACTTTCGGTGAACTTCCTTTGCTCATGGAACTTGTGTGTTTGTTTTCTGGATATTTGAGGAGATGTTTCACTAACCTTTCTCTGATCATCCTCTTCTCCATGTTTCCATAGAATGAAAGCCTTCATTTTGTCATCACTGTGATTTCCAAATCTTTCATGGTTCTTTCTCAAGTGGCAGTTGAACTCTCCCGACACTGTTATATTTGGTCCCTTATTTTGTCTCATAAATTGTCTTAATTTTTTTTAATCACTATTATACACTTCTTATATATTGTTTAGTAAGCATAGAAACTTTTAGCTTAACCGCTGTACAGCAGTATCTGTATAAGAGTCACTTAAAACTGAAGAGGTTTCTGGTAGATTCTGAAGGTTATTACCTACTTCGTTGTTCTATTTTCTGCCGCCACTCTCCCGTTGTTGTTGGAGACAATATATGTTAAATAGACTGGAACTAAGCTCTGACATTCGTGAAATATCGCATAAACAATATACATTCTGACAGAAAGTATTCCAGGTGCATACAGTGCATTGTATGCAAAACCATGGGCGAAGATTCTTCGCTTTACTAATTAACTACGAGTAGCTTATTTTATCTTTTTCTCAGCCATTATCAAAACTATAAAAATCTTATATTTTTCTTTAACTTATAACATTTCTACTGAGATTGTTTATTTTTATTTAGCAATACAAATTCTGTATCGCGTTTAATAAGACTTCAGTTTCCAAGAGTAGAAAATTATTGGCTGTACAAAAATCTAAAATCCCAGTTAAGGAAACATCAATAGAACCTTCTTTCTTCAGACTTTTCGCTTCTATGCAGTTGGAATCTGTGTTCAAGAACAGCAATAAAATCTGCTTCAACCTCCTTTGACTAATCCTGTGATTCATATAAAAAATTAAGCGTGAACAAGAACCGTTTTAAACTAGACAATATAAATTTTAAAGATGTATAATTTTGTTAGCCTTTTAATTTGCTACACTTAAGCACAATAGTTATAAAAGTCTCAAACAATCAATAAACTTAATATTTATGAACTTTACTGATAACTAAAAGTCCTCAATCAATTGTCTTCAAAAGTAACGAAGACAAGTAAATATATGTTGAAAGGTTTTCCATTTTCTATAATAACTAAATTCTAGTTTTCATTTACCATTCTGTTTATATAGGCCACTAATACATGGCAGACATATTTATAGCAACTGTTTTTCCTAGTTAACATTAAGGTTTTATTTTTCTAACGTAATTACTAATTCAATCTTAATTTAATTGAAAGTAACGTACTATTAGTATTGTATTTTGTAATATTACATATCATATGGTCCATATCATTAATGTTCGAACAGAAACAACGTACATGACAAAAGGGATGCAGACAAGACAAGATGGGTTGCAGGAAGTTATGCAATTTGTTGTTCCATCCAGCACACCTCAATATCAATGACAACGATGAAGTCTTCTAATGTCATGTCTCTGATGTCTGTCGAGATACGAAGCCCCTACCTTTCAATGAGAAGCCCTAAAATTCGATTCACCGCTACCCTCTCCCTACGTCGCTTTAAAAACAAATGCTTTTTATATGCGACGATATATTCTTGAAAACACTCACATTGTCAGGGTTAGTTGGATTGGGATTTATTGCTTAAATCGATAACCTTAAGAGGCACACGTTTATATACGTGTGAATCGATTACTTAGTACGGGTTTGGCGGTATTGATTTCATAAGGACCGTAAATTATAGGATTAATACTTTTTAACTTTGTTTTGTACTTGTCAGTATTTTTTGTTTAAAGTCTGAATTAATAAGTACCTGTATACTTCTTCGTAGGGATAAAATATCGAACGCTTTGTAGATTTTTTCGAGTATATTTTAGAAGATAGTGCTCCAATAAAATGTTATAATAATGTTGCATTACCATTTCGCACTTATTTATTTCTAAAAATATTTGAATTAGGCTAACGCATATAGTGCTGATGACATAATGTGAACTAGTTTATTGATTACTAACTCCTCCCCACATCATTAGTACAAAGTTTGTTTTACTCAAAATAGTCAGACAAAATGATTCCATAATTGCCTGTAGCACCTGAGATTTTAATATTTACCTGAGATATTTTTTGAGGCCTGGATTTTTAATAATTACAATAGTTACAATTACCTTTTTTTATGTTGATGCTACCGAACAATCCTTATTACGATGTATGTCTAAAACGTTTTTTGAATGATACGATAAAAACAGAATGTACATAAAAATACCTAAATTGACCTTCAAAATACTCTCCACCAGACACAATGCACTTCTGACAACTTTCGTATAGTGCCTCAAAACTGTTGGAGAAAATGTAGAATCGTTTTCAGAATTGCCGCCACTTGGTTCTGAATCTCTTCGTCTGATTATCTTTTCGTTTCGGAGTCGTACTGGTAACACTAAGTCTCGTCTGCAGTGACAATATAACCCAGAAAAGTTGGATCCCGGTCACACATATCGATAAAATCGTCACTGTCCTTGATAAAAAACGTCTGGCTTTTTGATCATCTGTAGGATGTGCGGCATAAATCGTGAACAAATCTTTCGTTTGCCCAATTCTTCATGAACAGTGGCCCCACTGTGTCTTTGCTAATACCCACTTCTTCTGCTATTAATCGCAGAGTGAATGGCCGATATTTTGTTATAATCGCTCACACACGTTCTATGTTTTCCGGTGTCCTGCTTGTGGCTGGCCGTCCCGAACACGGTTCGTCCTCCACCGATTCTTTGCTAGCTCGAAAGTGTGCAAACCAATCGTACACATATTTCCTACTCACAGCATCCTGAACATACACTTGCACCAACATCTCATGGGTTTCTGTCGCTGTTTTACCCAATTTTGAAGCAGAACTTAATGTTGTCTCGTTGCTCTATTGCTTTTCGATGAACACTACTCAGAACGCTCTGTTGCAATGACTGTAAAAGTACTGCAATAGAAGCCTCGCGCAATTCCCGACAGATGGCAGGTCCAGACATGCTCATGCCTGCGTACGCATGCTCGCGCACTGTTTTAAGCGTTAAATACCAATATATTAGACCATTCACTAAACTTTTTAGACATACCTCGTATATCTTGTAGTTTCTTCTTTTTTACATAACGCGTTTCTACTATTTATCAGTCATTATCAAATGTACAGATTATCTATTACACAAACACTTAAACACAACACAAACTAGAACACATTTAAAATAAAATAAATTTAAATTACACGCGTGGTCGATCGAGTTGACAATCGAGCCTTATCGACAAGGGTAGCGAACACTTTGATTAAACAACATACGGTAATAGAATTATACGTTTGTATAGGTTAAAGGAACCAATAAACCTGATTGACTCAATTTAATCGTATCAAAACTGATTACTGCAAACGTACAACAATACAAATTTATTCTGTTCAAATAATTAGTTTTTTTCTTAGTTACGACATCGCAAACAATAACAATAGTAACAAAGTTTTCGTACCTTGAGCAAAATAAAATTAACAATATATTCAAAATTTTACTCCTTAGTTGCACTTAAAATATAACAAACTTCCAGAAAGTATTAAAGCCTGCACGCACCTAAAGAAATATTGAACTCTTTTAAAAAGCTGGTTTTGTGTTGAAGGTCTGTTGGAGGTTTTCATGTAGGAATACATTATTATTCTAATTTTATTTGGATGCATGGAAAATGAGTGTAAGACATGTGATATTGGTATATAAGTTTTCTCTTTTCTTTTGTTTTTAATATTTGTGTATAGTATTGTGTTTCTTTTTAATATGTTGAACTTCTAGCTACGAATGTGTATAGGTATGAGAGAGAGTGTGTATGGTTTATTATGGTATGCAAGTGTATGTTACGTATGTGTAATTTTAACTAAGTTATATTTATGTTATGAATGCAAATCCTTATGCCTAATTATCACAGAACAAATTATTCTTGTTTTTCTTTTATTTGTAATATTTGTAATCAATTTTAATTTTAATTTATTAAGAATTTATCTGCTCACGATGACATCTTGACCTATGTTTTTTCTTTGTCTTTTTCTTGAGAGATATGCAGTCTAAAAACGGGCAGACCCATGGAGGCTGCATTATTTCATTCCTTTTATTTTATTTGTCTTACATTTTTCTGATGTTTTTTATATCAAGTTTTTCTTTTTTTTAGGTTTTAGAAGCAGTATTGTTTTTAGTTTTCTTTTTTTTGTGAATTTATCTTAAATAATGTATTATAGTGTCACATTTCAATTTATTTTTAATAGTACATTTAATAATATTATTATTAGTAGTAGTTACAAATGCCAAACACAGATAATTTTATTGTGCTTAAAAAACGTAAATCTTTAATTTATAAAATTATTAAAGTGCGAGTTATCCTTATTTAATGAATGTATTGATGAATCAGGGTTTGACTTTACTTTAGATCGATGATCAGAGCTGCTTCGTGTTAAACGCTGCCGTGTAATTAAAAGGCCAGCAGGCATATGCAGATTAGCGAGAATATTATTCCGCCATGAGTATCAATATCTCCCTAATTCCGGGAGCCGTCAACGTCAGGTATACTCCGTCCTTAGGGAATATCGAGTTGCCGTCTAACAGCTGACGCTCCCCTGTTTATTCTGTCCTACTGACATTATATTTTATGTATTTGTCAGAGAACATAACGTCTTACATAAAATCTGTGTTTTATTAGTCTTATTATTACAATTATTTATGTGCATCTCGTGCAATTCCAACATTTGGGTTGTTATGGAAACTATTCAGTTGTTATTATACGAGTCAATTAAAAAATTAAGTTCAAATTTTTGATAAATTAATCTAATTTTAGAATTAAACTAACTAAATAGAACGAGCTTTTATTTTGGCAAGGAAAATTTACTAAAACCTAAGATATAATATTATATTATGTTAAAACTTAACTGATGTTATACTACATACCCTATTATTTTCTATAAATTTAGGCTAGTATGTTTTTAATGAATAGCCTATTTTGGTTAGTGAAATTTGTTTGTCTTTTTTTCCTTAACGTCTTTATATTATGAAAGTCTAATGAAGACGGGGTAGTAGCGTAGCGCTCATAAGCAGAACGTCAGCAACTAAGCTCATAGATTAGTAACTTGAATGACTGCGCTAAGCCGCCCTAACCTAACTAACAAGTTTTATAATCAGTAATCATTTTTAGTTTACTATACCAACATTTTAAAACGTAATAAGTCTCGTACTATATATCTGAAACTTTCTTTTAGCTTATTTTTTTAGATAAACGGCATTTAGCTTAATAGTAATTATTAAAAATATAGTAATTTAATTTAAGGAGTTATTTTTTTAATAAACATTTTTTTAATTTTTTTAATAAATGTCATACTAAAAACCATTCCTCAGTTTTTCTTCTACTTTTTCAAAAATATGTTTTTTTTTTAATAATTATAGTTTTTAAATAAACACTGTTAATATTATATTATTATGAATTAATAGTACAGCAAACTTAACACTGTACTGTACTTCAAATACATTCTATTAGTGGTGGGGGTAGCGGTGACTTATATCCTGACGCTTACGCAGTAAATTCAGTTTTGAGTACGCTTAGTTTTTGCGTAATTGACAGTAATTGTTTTATATAATAGAGATATTTATTCAACGTTTTGATAAATAAATATTTACATCACAGATGCGGTATTACAATAAAAAATACAAATATCAAATCTACCGGAACATACATTTTACTTTCTCAGTATACTATAGTATAGAGAAAGTATAGTGATCGCAAAAAAAATCGATGTTGAGATTTTTGTGGAAATATCCGTTTGGGAGCCACTGAGTTCAATAAAGTGGTTTTTACAAAATGTCTGTCTGTATGTCTTTATGTATGTCTGTCTGTATGTCTCTATGTATACAAAGCTAGAGAGAAAAGTATTCGATCGATTTCGAACAAATTTGCACCAAACATGTAAATTAGGCTTGTATAGATGCTCGAAAAACGTTTTTGAAATTTTTTGAAAAATAACCCCTTTTTTTGCCAAAAAACCAAAAAAATCAGTTATTATTTTTTTATAAAAAAACGGCTCTAACAATTTTGATAAAATTTTGCTTATTTGTAGCCCTTAATGCAATGTACCATATGCAAAAAACCGCATCTTTCTTAAAATTCTCGTTTAGCTAATAATAATAATAATAACTTATTTTGGTTGTTTTTCAAAATTTTTCAAAAAATCTTTGTGCATTTATGCTGGCTTAACTGGCGTGTTTGGTGCAAATTTATTTGAAGTCGATCGAATAGTATTCTCTATAGCTAATAATAATAATAATATTTATTAGTTGATCTCTTACTTTAATATCACCTCTCCTACCTCACCTACAATTATGAAGTCACAGTAAATCTGTTAAATAATTTAAATATGTTTGTGAGAGAGGATGTGCCAGTTCCTGGTACCGTTTATTTTAATTCTTACACCACATTATTATTATTATTATTATTATTATTGGTCTATTCCAGATTTAAATGATAATTTCTTTCATTTTAAGAAAATTTTTATTTTAAATTTAATTTTACATTTTAATTTTTTTCTGTTGTCAATACAAAAACAATCTAGGAAAAAATAAAAGAAATCACTTCAAATAGAAAAGTGTTCTATTACTTCAGAACGTAATAACAAAAAGTAAAAAAGTTGATTGAGTCAAGGTACTTGCCAGGGTTTATAACAACATTTTTACGTCAGTTAACCCCATGCAAGAAATTTTTATCTTGTACTTGTATAAAAGATGGGTTTTCAATAAGAACATATACTGTAACATCGATATATTAGATAACAAAATATATTATATTTACAGGTCACACGTAGGCTACTATATTACAACTGACAACAAACATTGGCGTCTGCCCAACTGTCAGTCCGTGGTTCATTTTTTCATGAACTAATTAACATATTTTAAAGAACCTCACGTTAGGTCTATAATGAATCAACAAGCGCATCAACCATTTCAAAATAGTCTCCCAAATAACGTTCTACCAATTGACGTTATGTTTAATTTTAATGGATTGTAATTTACTTTATATTGAAATAAGCTTATTAAACAGATACCGGTATTTAAATGTATTTTGAATACTTTTTTTTACCGAATAAGACGTGCATGCTCACTCCAACGATTTAATTTAACAAAGCTAATATTTTAAGTAAATCATATATGAAGGAATAGTATATAGGAATAGTAACTTGAGTTGGTGAAATTACATAAGCACACTATTTAGTTAACTAATTTTTTTAAATAGCATTTTGAACGGTGTTTATTTGGTAAAGTTGTCCAAAATTGTGGTGTTTCAGTCCTAAACAATCTCCAGACCTATGCATGGGGTTTTATAATTTGATTGATGGAAACTGATCTTTCTTTTTCCTCAGTCGAATCAATATTTCTTCTTTTTTCATATTAGAGGTTAAACCCTAGTTTAATATTAAATTCTAGTTCTATTAATACTATTAGAAGAATTTCATAAAGACACTAATATATTGTATACAGTACAATTAACAAAGTTGACGGAATTAAAACTAACGTCTCTAAAGTTTGTTCTCTTTTGCATACAGTAAAACAAACACAAATAATTTTAAACTCTTTTAGTATTTAGTCTATGCTCTTAACATCTTTAAAAGATTAATTTGAAATGAAGAAAACATTAATGTAGGTATACGATTGATAATTAATTGTGTTGTATTAATGTTTATCTTCGCGAATATACAGGGTGATTCAGAACTTTGCTGCAATGTCTCGGTAGCTCATTCTATACCTAAAAATAAGACAAAATGTTCATATAAACATAGGCCCGAAAACGCTTCGTTTTCCAGATAAACGTCCTTTTTGTTTGTACAAAACAATTCATCTCTAGAGAACGGTTTGACTGATTGAGTTCAAACTTGGCATAAAGTTTATCCTAACAATTTTCTATCTCAAGAAAATAATCGATTCTATCCAATCACGCATTTCAAAATGGCGGCAGTTTGAAAATTGTAAACCTAAATTACTAAAAAACCGTACATTTTAACAAAACATGTCTAGACACCTTTTTTGTAGCCCTTTTGATTCCCTATCGGGTGGTAAACTTTAAAAACAATCGGATGAAGGATAATAGTTAAGTTATGTATAATAATTGGTTTGTTCAACCCGGCATCCTATACCAACACAGTAAACACAACAATACTGTATGTACATTTGCTGTCATTATTTTTAACTTAGCTATTATTCTTCATCCGATTGTTTTGACCGCTACACCATCCGAAGCAAAAGGGCAACAAAAAAGGTGACTTGGCATTTTTTGTTTAAATGTACGGTTTTTGTCTAATTTAGGTTTGAAATTTTCAAACAGCCGCTATTTTGAAATGCACGATTGGATATAATCTTTTATTTTTCTTGAGATATATCATTGGTAGGTTAAACTCCATGCAAAGTTTGAACTGAATCAGCAAACCGTTCTCTAGATATGAATTATTTTGTAAAACAAAAACAAAATGGCGGATATCTTGAAAACGAAGCTTTTTTGAGCCTACGTGTATATGATTTTTTTTTTCTTATTTTTAGCTGAATAATGAGCTAATGAGACCTCATAGTTCTGAATCATCCTGTATAGCCTCTATATATGCAGTGAATGGAGTAAGTAACTATCAGATATTTTGCTATTTAAACATTGTTTAGTAAATATTTTATAATAAAACTAATACAATTTGCAGCATAGGTTCTTAATATTAAAACGTAAACAAGCTTCTGACGATAACAAATACTATTCCGTGTTAATATTCACTTGTAAAAGAACCTACAATGGTATAAGTTACTTCATACACTTGACACTCGCTCTTAAGTTACACTTGCAATATACAATATTTTTGAACTGGAAACCTAATATCGAAGCCGCAAGATGTCATACCATCACAGCTGTGCGATCAACTGGCGCTACGTATACATTGAGCTTATAAAGTGAATATGTTAGCACTAAATCCTCATATGCCATCCATTATGCGTCATCAAATATAAGACAGAATCGTTACATATTTTAATAGTTTAGTTTGTTTATTATTATTATTTAGTTTTTCATTTGATTACGACAATTAATTGCGTAACGAAAAAATGTTAGTTAGTTTTTGGAACGTTAGATTTTTTTATATTATCATAAGGAATTGTACACATTTTAAACTGTTTGTTTTAACAGGGACCTCTGACCTAATAAATGCTCGATATAAGCTAAAGTTTCATTGGAACAAACTAACAAAATTAAATTTCATAGTCGTCAATGTCACAAATTTAGTTATTTACATTCTATAATACGATCGGTACCTTATATTATATATACTACGCCTATATTTGTTAACTAAGAAATAGAGCTCTCCATAATTTGAATTTAAAGATCAACCAAAGTATGGTAATAAATATTTTTTTTTTTTTAATAGTATTGCTAAGTACAATATTTATTTTACTATCAGTAGCACATACCCGTGTTCAAATTGGACAATATCAACATATTGCTAATTGGGTGCGGTTCTCCTCGAAAAGGGGAAAAGCAAAATTTCGTAAAAGGGATTCTTCTCTACATTTTATAGGTTTAAATGTGAAAATGTAATTAAAAAAAAAAACTTAAAATATTTTCTACAGAAGTACGGTACATATCATTAATTTCATTTCAATTGGAAATCGATGATTTAAGACTTGTTGTATGCAATAACACTAACAGTTCAAAATTACAAACGTCGATTTAAATTAAAAAATGATGTTCAAAATTTGAAAACATTTCTGAAATTAAATAAGTGTATTTCTTTCTTGTAGGAGTATGGGCATTGCTATAATTTACTGCACTGATTAGTAAAAAACGTAGTCAGATAAAATAAAAGTTCAAATCATAGAACTTTCACTGTCGAAAAATCATGCAATTATTGTAAAAATCTGGTGACCATTGATATTGGTCAAAATTAACCTTAAATCAACCAGTACATAATATGGGATAACTGGATAAGGGGGAATGCAAATCATATCAGTGGTTCTCGAGCTATGAATGTACAGACACAGTTACGTTTTGTTGTTGAACAATTAGTTAAAACCAAAAATAAAATTTCACTCAAATCTACATTTTAAAGTCTTGGCTGTGTATTCAAAGTTTGTTGCCTCCTCCACGCGCGTCTTGTTGCTCCGGAAGTGGCACCGTACAGAGGAAGTATAGATACCTGTTAATATTCATCCCAACGCCGCTAAAAATACACACCACGCCACATGGTTACAATTTACATCAAAGAGTTTCGTTGATCGTTAAAATTACAGATTAGCGAATACGACAAAGGCTCGACGAAGGGATTATACTTGCTTTAAACATGGACCGTTTTATTATTTTTCTTACATTTCCTGTGATCAAAAGACCTATCACTGCAATAATAAAGTATAATTGAAATTGATTACTTGCCTAGATTCTTTACCGAAGCAATGAGCTGTAAGCAAGACTTTGAAGGAAGCGCCATGTTCGTTAATTTTTTTTTT
>JAGFPH010000235.1:549512-571254 GCA_018207615.1 Philaenus spumarius | reverse complement strand
CAATTACTTCCACATACTGTATCCAGCTTCTTTGGTCTACCTTTTACCATTTGCCATTCTCGAGAAATGTGGTATACATAAAGTATGTAGACGCTTGCAAAACTTCCTTGTAAACACATTGATGTATTAAAATTATTTTTCAAAGATGAATCATTCCGACAGTGAAACGAAGGCTCCGAAGATTAAGTATGCATTTGGACTAAGCTCGCCGCGAGCTTTGGGTATCGTTTAATTTACTCTTTTGTCCGTGACCTCAACTAACCCGCTCTTTGTCTTTGAGTGTTTGTAGGTTTTTGTGGTAAGGTAGAATCAATTTTCCAGAAGGTCCCGTGCCTAGCGGGCGGTAGACACACCCTGATCTATGATTAATTTCTCCACAACCATGCGTGCTATTTGTAACCATTCTCATTTGAATGTTGTTGATTTAGACGCCCTTAACACGGAACCACAAATTATAAACAAGGAACCATGAAATTATCTAGGCTTTAGAGGTACGAAGGTCTTTACTGTTGTTTCTATTATATATAATTCTTATGTTTTAAATTTATTGTGTTAAGGGTTCGTTTTACGTTTAATAACTACCGTATTCAATTTGTTTTTATTTTAACGTACGACTTTATTAGGAAAATACATTGATAATGTTGTATTACTTAAATCGTATCCAAACAAACAGTTAAAAACAAAATTTAAAAATACATCTTTTCGTTCTTATCTAATGGATTTTCGTGTAGTTAGAATATTAAAAAGTTGAACATCATGATACTTTAAAATAAAATAAAAGAATCAAGGTGTGCGGGAGAAGTATAAACTTCCATGGCGATATTCTGATAAATATAAAATATATTATGGAAATTATTTTGGTTGCTACAAAAAATCTTGCATGAAACAAATTTGCAAAGTACACAAAATTTGATTATTTTAACACTACAAAGTAAACTATTTTAACACAAGTTACGAAATGAAGAAGCACAATGTTCATTTCAGAGGTAATACCAAGTAAACTATTTTAAAACAACTTACGAAATGAGGAAGCACAATGATCATTTCAGAGATATTACCAAGTAAACTATTTTAAAACAAATTTTTTTAATGGGGAAGCAAATATCCATTTCAGATGTATTAACAACTTAAACAATGAGAAACAACTTATGCAATGAGGAAGCACAAAGTCCATTTCAGAAGTATTACCAAGTAAAATACGATTCACCGCCCGCAAAATTTTTTGGACACGGTGTGCCTATAGAAGTTTACACTTCAACAAAATATAAAAATACCTTTAGTTTTTCCATAATATTTGTGCGGACTTAATTTTAAATTTGTTTTACAAAAAACAATTCATAATTTATAATTTGTATGAAATCTATACAAGTAGTGGTTTTAATAACGACCATTAACACTAAACATTTACTCTGAGTAAAAAATGCCTCCCTCCTGAAACAACAGAAAACATTCAATAATACATCTATATCTATTTTTCAGCCGAATGTGCATTACTTGGGGGAGAAGCGTGTGCAGTGGTCAGCGCGGTTGTCTTAGTTTTGCTACAGTTAGAAACTAGTTACTGGCGTTCGGCTTACGTGAAAAATCTATAAACAACACAAACACATACACTGCAGTAGTAACAACACCCTGAGGAGGATGATTATGTCATCAACAAGAACATAACTTCCCAGTATTCAGTGGAAATTAATTTAACTAAACTAAACTAACTGTGTGGAAAAAATTGTTTTGTCACAATGCTTTTTAAACGTTTTTAATATATTTAACTCTTTCAACGACGTTTTATAATTTCCTGTATTTTTAGTGTAGTTTAATAACGATTTCAACTTTTATCTTTTTTGTTTTTTTCCTACGAATTGTTTTTTTTTTTTTAAGATGTATAATACTGTACTCCTGCGTCTTTAACACATAATTGTAAGCAGAAAACAGAAGGGTAATAGCCGATTCTGCTATAGCACTAATAGTTATTTATGTGTTAACGACAGAATGTTATTTCCCATCAAAGTAAATATCATAAATATTAGAGAATAACAAAAAATAAGAGGAATGAAAAACTCTAACACGTATTACGTAATGTTGTCTTAAGTAGTTTCTAACGACTCCGGTATCAATTCCCGCGGTTTCAATTTTACTGATAAGGCAGAGTGGAGTTTAAAGCATGCTTCTAACACGGAAGTAGTTGATTGTGCTTGGGTAGGACGCAGAAGTACATGGAAAACATTCATCAACTATGGCGGACGGAAGAGCTAAATGACTTATACTTTGAATATCGTGTTGAAATTAATTTTAACGTTTAACCAACAATGGAGACGTTTTTGTAGTAGCCATAGAAATACATAGAAATAGTCAACTGCTGATTCAAACTTTTTAAATAATTGCCAAATTTATTTCTAAATTTATATAATGTTTTACTACTCATTTTATTAATAAATTTAGATTATTTAAAAAACATACATACAATCTTCTAAAGAATCCAACACTCATTACTACAGATGGAATTACAACCAAATAACAAATTAATACCTTCTTAACACAATATAATATAAATTTTTTCAAAAGCTTGAATGGGAGCGGCGTGTGCAGTGGTTAGCTCGGTTGTACAAGTTTGCTACAGTTGCAATCTTCAACACAGTTACGCACGTTCGAACCTTGCTACTGGCTTTTGAAAATGAATACAGAACCTATAAGAAGAGCAACGCTTATGGAGAATAGTCAGCCCGGTTGGTTGCCGCCAAATCGAGCTTAGCGCGGCAGCCGTTATGCAGCGTTGGTTGAAAATTTCCACCCGTCTGTGACTCATCAATCCTTCGCGCCAGGTGTGAGAGAGACCGATAATTTCTGGCTCATTCTCTGTCTCACTAACACTTGCCATACAGGCGACAGTAACGCTCTCGCTACATAGCGGCTGCCGCACTAAGCTTGCTAGATTCAAATAAAACTAGATTGAATACTTAAAATGGGCATTGCGCTTCTTATGAGTTGTATTCATTGATTTTGATCTTGTCTTCATTACCAAAAACGTAAACACAAATACCCGTATGCATATATTACCAAACGTTTTTCACAAAATATACTACTTAACTACAATTTGTGTTTGATTTCCAATACTTTTAAAATACAAATAATTAACATTTTAAAGTTTGTTAATTACAATTTATCGTAAGTAATAACGATGAAGGTGGTCTTGAAGTTGAAAGTCTCTAGTTCAAATCTAATGAATTTTCGTGTAGTTGGAATATTAAAAAATTTAACTTTAGGTGATGATAATCTGTTGGTATACTTTATGCTTTAAAATAAAATAATAACAAGGACAGCCATGATTCAGGAAGAATTTGTGTGACAATAAATAATTTTAAAAGTGGATGCAATTAATTGTGAACAGTATCAATGGTTATAGTAAAATACTTTTTGTAAAACGCTTTGATGTTTGCGTTGTTTACCCAGACAGCGTGTGTCTCTACACTAACAATTCAATGCACGTCACGGACAAACGGGGAGTAAAAAGGAAACAATTCCTGCATGCTGAATCAGACGAACCGTACGTAACCATGATTTTAATTACAATTTGCTTGCTTTTCCTTTTATCTCAGAGTGTAGGCTAAACCTGTCATTAACTACGGTTAAAAGTGAAATCTAACTGCGTTTACAAAAACACAGGCGCTCTTTGAGTTATAAAAACATTGGTCAGGAATAGAACACAATATGAAGACACAATCAATTATGATTATTTGGTTATTTGTGACTCATTGCCTTAGCAGTTTAATAAAACACTCGGTTCAGACTTACTACCAGTGTTTTCCCTCGCAAATTATAATTTAAAGTTTGTCAAAGGTTATCGCTAGAAGTTCACTATAAATATCACTCTTAGGGATAAATAGGCTATATTTTATACAAATGCAAGAGATTATAAGTGTTTTTTATGACTAACCACTATGATAAGAACTTTGTTTATCAAATCTTGTTTGTAAAGTAGTATCACTTTCGTTTATTGAATTTCCTACGATTAACCAATGTAAATTCAGTTCAATAAAATAAATTACCTCTTTGTTAGTTAACAAATTAATCATTGTGTCATCGTAACTAATCATACAGTTTGCCGAATAATGTAGGGGTTTTTAATAAACAAGATTGCCTAGTACTGTTTTTCTTTTTTCTATACTAATTATCGAAAAAATACGATTAAACTTATGCGTTTAATGCTTAATTATAAGTGTTTAGTTTTCAAATTGTAAAAAGTTTAAAATATAGTTATTCAGTCTATTAAAAACCAATAATGAATGTATCGTATATTTCAACATAGCTGGAAGAAAAACAAAAACTTAAAATCTTTAAGATTTGTAGAGGTTTAAAAAATCAAATAAATACTTTTAAAATATTACTTAACTCATAAAAAATAACAAGATAAATGTGTTTTTTAATGATTTATAAACAATTTTAATTTGGAAAAACTATAAACTTGTTCGACGTACGTTGTACAATTTCTTGTTTCTTCTTCTCCGTAAAAATGTCCTTATGAATTTGTTTACTTATTCTTTCTAAAATGAAGTTGCACATTATTGGTTGTACAGTAAACGACGAGAAACCAATTCAATGTGGCGCAGGTTTTTCAAATAAGCATATCATGATAACAAATCACGGATGGAGGCCAAAGAAATAATGGTGGAAAAGAGGAAGACGATTGATCATTTTACGGGATGTCGAAAGTCTTTTAATTTAATATTGCACTTTTTGGATGTGAAATCATCGTTTCCGTGTTTTTCAGAGCTTATAGTTTCCGCTTATGTTGTGGGAATATATAGTAAAAAATGAAATTGTGTAGTTCATTTTTTACCTATATACTTTATATACATAAATATCTTATTAAAATTATGCAAAACATCCCAAACCGGAGAGACCAGTTAATTAGTGGTATTCCGTCAGCTTTGAAGCGCGTTAACCACAGTTTGTTTTACTTCCGCCCTCCTACCCTCAAACCACAGATATGAAAGTTACCTAGTCTAGCCGAGATTCGAACCCGGTATCTTCTGATCAGGAAGATTCCACGCTATCCACGCGGCTATGGCTTGCCTTAAGAAGAACTACCACAAAACAACACTTTAATTACTTGCTATTTGATTGCCTATCTCGCCCCGTCTCCTCTCACCGTTATAATATATACTGCAATGCAAGCCATAAGTTTTCAAAACTTTGAATGCTTCTCCTGTAAAGTTAAAAATGTCTGACTTAAGCCCTTTTTCCCTAAGATAATATATAAGCTATATATATTAAGCTATTGTTTTTGTGTGTCTATTTATTTCAATACATTATATTTCGCGATTTAAAAAAAATCATAAATCCATCGTTGGGGTCGAGATGGTGGATTACACTTACCGTTTATTAAAAATAAATTAAACTATAAGATTGATGTTATAATATACCACCTGACTCTTCTGTTTTTAAAAGTATAAAATAAAAACTCCAGCTGTGGTACAGTCGCACCGAGGTTTGCACGGAAACGTAATAAACTTGATGAATTCACTATGAAACCTGCAATTGACTACGTCTGTAAATTTATAACGCACTGTAGAACAGATTTCTCATTTCTGTACGAGAAATAAGAAACCATTTCCAGAGTACAAATCATTTGTACACAAGAGAAAAGGCGAAACATTTTTTTCTCATTCCAGCGTGAATAACTCTCACAGAAATGGGAGTATTTGTTAAAGGAACCGGTGTGTTTTGCGCAATAATTGCAAATTGAGATGTATGGCTCAAATAAAACGAAATTATATGATTTTTATTTGATATTCGCCGTATAACCGACCCAAGGGGATCTAAGTTAATTAAATTATTTTTCACGCACGTCAGGCCGTTGCGTTTATATTCAAAGTACGTCTTGCTTCAGCGATAATATCAAAGTACGGAGTTTTATTAAAACATTTCGTTTTAATTTGAACAGTGTCGGCTGTAATTCGTTTGACCAGGAGAAAGTTCGCTCGGCAGGCCGTTACTTCTGGGGAAGCGGGGGAAGGCGTTTGATATATCCGTCGTCGGATGAATACCTATTAAATAGAGGTGAGAGTGTGTGGAAATTGAAATAGTTGAAAATACTTTAATGCATATTTTTAGGTGTCTCGATTAAGTAGTTGTCACTATATGTGTTTTAACATGTCCTGAAACACTGTCATCGTTTACAACTATGAATAATTCGACCACGCAGCTGAACCGCTGACGTGAGTTGAGCAAATTTCCAAAATTAAGTTTATATGCCTATGTTTTAGGGTTTCAACCAACAATTTAGGGAATTGGTCTACTCACGACGGTGCTGAATAGCTGAGTGTGTGTACGAAATATATTAGTAGAATTTGTTTGCACCTAAGCCTTCAGCTTCGACCCAGGCGCTCCTTCGTTCCACTCGCAGCGGAAAGTTTGCACCTAAGCCTTCAGCCTTCGTTCCACTCGCAGCGGAAAGTTTGCACCTTGTACTTGCGGCCTCGGGTTCGCTCGCAGCGGAAAGTTTGCACCTAAGCCTTCAGCCTTCGTTTCACTCGCAGCGGAAAGTTTGCACCTTCTACTTGCGACCTCGGGTTCACTCGCAGTGGCCGTTGGCCTCGGATCAGAAGATGCCCCCCCACGGTAAAATCCACCACGTGGATTTGAAACGGGTACGTTTATGTCATTTTACGTTTAATCGATTTTGGGTAACCAAGCGAGCTAGAGGAAGGTCGCGTAAAAATAAATGTGCAGAATAATATCCTATATTAATTTCTTTAGATAAAACTCTAAAAATGTTTCATCCTCGTTAGAAAAATCTCAAAAAAAAATAGTTACTTAGGCCTACTGTCAAAAAACGTGCTTCCTGTTGTTGGATTTTTTTGCTAACGAACTCGTCCGAGCGACGTAGATAACCGTCGTGTGTACCAAATTTGGACCAAATCGGACTAAAAATGCGGCCGCTAGAGTGCGAACACAAATAATATAGGCCTACTTATATATATAGCCTATATATACATATAAATACTGTATATAATTTTTAATGACACCAAAAACGTGTTCTGACCTTAGATTTCTTCTATGGAAATTCGCTAATAAGTGATTTAACAACCATCAATTTGTTTTGTTAAAAATAACTTTAGAACAAAAATATCTTTACATTGACGGTAACAATAATTTCATTTTTATAAGTATAGATGGGCAAGACTAAAGATGACGGGTTGGGGTAAGCGGGGAGTTTCTGAAGTGTTATTTGTATTGTAAGTTATAATTGCTTCTTATAAATTTAGCCAAGATGTATTTTAAACTTTTAAATTACTAACGTTAAAATAAATTGGACGAAAAATATTGCGCGCAAACGTGAATGTAAACATAATGATCTTAAATGCGTAAACTTTAGTAGGCCTATTTATTTTTAAGTGTAAACTTCTATAGGCTTACCTCGTCTTAAATCGGATTTTACCGTCACGCTTTTTTCGTCACGCTATACTATATTTAGTATAGTACACATGTGTATATAGTAGAGTATATAGTTTACTTGGTAATACCTCTGAAATGGACATTGTGTTTCCTCATTTCGTAAGTTGTTTTAAAATAGTTTACTTGGTAATTCCTCTGAAATGGACATTGTGCTTCCTCATTTCATAATTTCCAATACAATCTTACTAGTGTATTGAAATAAAGCAAAAGGAAATTTTCGATACAACCCAAAACAAGAACTTCAGCTGATTGTTGATTATTTTATCTTTTATAATTAAACAAATTATAAGTTGTATTTTCCTATTCTGAGTACTTCTCTGCTGTCGCCAAGTGCTAGGCATTTATATCATATTGATTGTAACATTTCCTTTGTATCGATGTTTGAAATGCTGTCTGAAAATATCATACATGTGGTTCACTAAGTAAATCTTTTGATAAGACTTAGTCTATTATCTACATTTACGTTCCGTCAGACAACAAATAAAGTAGCTTTTTTTAGAAAATGATATTCTTGTATGTAAACAGGAATTATTTACCATTGCATAAAAAAATCTTATTGTGATTTGGTTTAATATTGGAAAATACTTAATTGGACAATGTTTATTTACTAAAAGCACTCCACATTTGGTAATTTTACGTATTTTCATTTTACATAGTTATCACTGACCTAAATTACTTACTTTTTTAATAAGATATAATCGGACTTTATTCTAAAAATAGTTTCATTTAGTTGAATTAAATTGCGTTTTAGGATAAGACAACGTTTTTATCTCATCAGCAAACGGAATATTCAGTCTATTTATTTGCTTTGTGTATGTATTTGTTGTGTACCGTACAACTAAATAAATAAAGTGTGAAACAGATATGCAGAAACTTCGGGAGCTCATAAAAGTAAAGGAAAAAATAAACATAGGTCCAAAAACGATTCGTTTTCCAGATATCCGCCATTTTGTTTTTTGGACCTAGAGAACGGTTCGACTGATTGAGTTCAAACTTGGCATGAAGTTTAACCTAACAATGATCTATCTCAAGAAAGATAATTGATTCTATCCAACGATGCGTTTCAAAATGGCGGCAATTTGAAAATTTCAAACCTAAATTACTCAAAAACCGTACATTTAAACACAAAATATCGCGACACATTTTTTGTAGCCCTTTTGATTCTCTATCGGATGGTGTAACTTTCAAAACAATAGAATGAAGGATTTTAGTTAAGTTATGTGTAATAATTGGTTTATTCAACCCGGCTTCAAATAGGCCTACCATCATACTAAACACATCAATATTGTGCGTACTGTTGTTATCTTTAACTTACATATTATCCTTCATCCAATTGTTTTGAACGAAAGACCATCCGATATTGAATCAAAAGGGCTACAAAATGGTCCCTTGATATTTTTGTTAAAATGTACGATTTTTGAGTAATTATTTGTCTTGATATAGATCTTAGGTTAAACTTCATGCCAAGTTTCAACTCAATCAGTAAAAATTTTCTCGATATGAATTATTTTGTAAAAAGAACAAAATGGCGGATATCTGGAAAACGAATCTTTTACGGACCTATGTTTATACTACTTTTTTTCTTTACTTTTACATGTCGAATGAGCTCCTGAAGTTTCTGCTTATCTTCGTGAATCACCCTGTATATACGCGTATACAACATGTATTAATTATTTATTTTGTGTACCAAAATAAAATTTCCTAAAATGCTAATGTCTGTTATCTAGAAAAATCTAAATTATCCACCAGTGGAAGATATATTTAAAACAGATGTATTATATTATCCTGACGTCAGCACACTTCATGAATCAAACGTACAGACGTCCTCATTATAAAGTCCACTAAAACTGTTAAGTTGTATTAAGAAATATGTTAATTGAGAAAAATACTTCAATTATCGTCTCCATTAAATATTAACAACTAGAATATAGGCGTATTCTAAAGTGTAAACGAAGAAGGAATATGTACAGAGTAACTCAAAACACTTCCTCGCAGATTTCAACTTCCAAAACATTAAATCCATTTCTGGAACAACATTGTTTCTAAATATTATGATAACACTAAATGTTTGCCATCTCCGTCTTCATTATCCGAGAACGTCGGTAAACAATATGTTAGCCGTCGAGTAAACATCTGAGCGTCACTAGAAGGAAAACACTTTAACAAGGGAATCATATATCCTCAGCCAACTTTGTCTTTTACAAACACAGCTCAAGTAAAACTATGCTTCACTTTTTCATACAAGTTGTGCGTTCCCTCGCCCCGGGAGTTGCGAAACTTCCGCTCTTAGTCGCTAAACTGGTATATATATATATATCCACTTACAGTATTGCCAATTAGATTTACTTAACGCTGGAACTGAGATTCCTTTTAAGGGATAGTTATGCGGGAGTTTTTCCTTTTCCCTTTTTTTATTTTAGCGGAGAGGTGGACGTGGAACGGCATTCTAATGTTTAATTCAATGCCATTGTTCCGCTAATACCATTGTATTTGCATACCATCGCTTCTATGCGTGATGCAGGTACACGCACAAGGGAGAGAAAGAGAGAGGGGAATAACTCAATGACACTGCCGTGTATTCAGTGCCTTAACGATACTTATTTAAATTTATAAAACAAGTCATTTTATATACGGAATGTACCACGGAACTTTGCGTAGTCTCATTTTAAAAGTAATAAATATGTTAAAACTTCAAAAGATTTATACGTTTGTAGGCAATGGTCTTTTTTGTGTAAGCTTTTCTTATGAAAACTACACTGTCTATATTATTATTGGATAGATTATTGTGCTTTTTACAAAGGATAAAAACAAGTCATTTATTATTTTTTTATTTTAAAATATATGCTGTTAAGTCGTGTACGTAATCTTCTATTTAAACCTCTTTAAGCAAAGCTGAGAGCATATTATAATAGCAATCAAATATTTTATACAAGTCACTACCTTGATTAAGTAAAGTATAACAGATTTGAAGCAATAACGTGCGTCCAGTATTGCCAAGTTAAACGGCTGCCCCCCCCCCCCCAACCCACCTTTCTTTTTAAAAAACGGTCGCACTGTGTATAGTATAAAACTGTTAACTTACTGATTTTAGCGATAACACCTCTTAAATTACAGAGGTTTCTGTGGTGGTATGGTGATGTGTGGTCGTAGAATTTTTAAGCAAATTTCAATACCTTTTGTAATTCTCAAATTTGTATGATTATAACTGAAGCAGAAACCCGTCTTTCGTAAACCTGAGCTTGTAAACAAATGGATAATCCGATTCTAGAAATATTATTGGAACGAACGCGGGTAGCAGTAGGAGTTAACAAATATAAAATGTAATGCGTAACGAAAAAAGTGTTATTAATTGGTTGCTATGGCAATGACAAATATAAAATTCGAGTAACGAAAAAAGCGTTACCAAATTGGTTGCTATGGCAATGAATGTAAATACATTCAAGAAACATTTGTTCATCAATTTAGATTAAGGGACGATCGGTTCCGTCCGGCGTAGTTCAGATATATTACCGTCAAACGCTGAAATTTTAGGTTAGGCCTAGAAAGTAATTTTAAGTCTAGGCCTAACCTAAAATTATTGTATGTATGTTGCCGTTAAGACAGGTAAAATAAATTAAACATACACGCAATAATTTTAGTTTGGGCCTAGACGGATGAACCAATATTTTATGTTTATTGAATGTATTTACAATGAATATATATTTAACTGTGTTTACCATCTTAGCTTTGATGTTATAATTATTTCTACACATTTATTATAATAACATTAAACGAATGGAAACAGTAAATATTTGGATGAAAAACAATCTAATAATAAACGGAAATTTAAAGATTAAAATTATGTGTGTTTGTTGCCGTTAAGGCTGGTAAAAGAACTGAAGAAAACGCGTGATGAACGGGTCCCACGACCGTACACATTTACTTTTTTATTATCTTAAGTAAATTTTGCAGAAAATTTTAATGTATAGTCAGTACATAAGAAAAGTCGTCTCTATGTTTTTCAATTTTTAAGAAATGCAACTAATTATCATGTTTTGAATCTTATTTAAAAAAAAGATCTGCTGGTAAAACATAAAATTATTATAATTTTTTTTTTATCTACGAACTATATTGTTTATTTATAAAGAAAATCTTTGATCATATTACAACAGAGTATATTTCGAATTCGATGAAATGCTTTTAAAACTGTAGTAAGCTGAATGGAACTGTTTCGTCCTAATTTTTCACTTCTTTAAGCAACGACAATAATTGTGGTAAATTTAGCAATATTCTGAAACATACGCAATAAAATTTAATTCATGGTGTGGCAGAGCCTTAATTATTCTAGATTATGCCATTGATAGCTCCTACATTGAATTAGAATATCGTTAATGCGGATCGTTTAAAACATAAATTTGATGAAGTAAGCATTACATTTTTAACAAATAACTAACCCTGTTTTATCCAAACCTTATTGTTCGACAACCAACATCCGTACACAAAGAATAGTTGAAATTACAGACATTCCAAATTGCGTTTCAAGTAGGCTAAGCGAAAGCATTACCTTATTGGCAAAACACAATAAACCCCGAGCGAGCACATTGTTCTCGAACAACGCGCTAGCGTTAAATCATTCTCCACATTATGGTGGTCTGTTATTGTGTTTACCATGAATGAAACATGTTTTAAGCTTCATTAAAGCAATATTAGGCGGCGCACAATGCCTTGTTTATAGTCGATACATTTTATTGAACTGATTACAGTAATGCCTCAAGTTATGTCTTCTATTATTTACATGCACCAAGGCGTAGGTATTGTTAGTCTGCAGTCGACAACTGTTGGGGAGCGTGAGCGGTTAATCGTTTTTTTTTTAAATTAATGGCGTAATTAAAATCGTAATAAAAGTGTCCTTGTTTTAAAACCTTCTTCTTAAGGTTTTATTATATAGCTACAATAGTAAAAAAGGTATGCTCCTGGAATATAATTTTAGATTAGAAAAATTGGAAAATGCATTAATTAATTGTAAATACTAGTATAATAAAATGAAACGTACTAAATAGATACATTATAAGTATATTTGTATGCGTAGGTTAGAAGACTGCAAAATACATCTGTAAGGAAATGATAAATCAATTTTATAATTAACTAGTAAGCCCCCTGGAAAAATCATAGGCAGGTTAGTTCATCAGAAATACATCATTTAAAAAAAATCTATTTAAAAACCAAAGACTTTATCTAGGACCTAACTAGACTGACGCTGATTTTTAATTCGGGAAATGTGTACAACTAAAAGAATTATAAAACTTTAGGCCTATTTGTTAAAAAAACTGTATGTATATAAGTTATTATATATTTAAAGAAATACAAAAATATTATCTTTTAATTGAATATTATAGTGAAGAAATTAATAATTGAATGTGCTTATATGTTACACGATGATGTACGAAAATGTTTTCGAAGTTAAATGAATAGATTTCTATCTCTTGTTTAAATTTGTATAAACGAATATATTGAGGATGAAAGGTTGTATTTATATATAGTTTATAACCCCAAAGCAAGTCTTATAACGTATTACAGCATACATAAAAAAAAGTATACTTTACAAGAAATTATAATGATTGAAATTGTAAACATATCCCTGAAGTATAATCTACGCTGGTTTTTGTTTAAGTATTACAGATAATGAGTGAAATCAACTGATATATTATATGTTACTCACGTACGTACGGACGTACACTAGCTTTTATATTAGTTGATGTACACTCGCTTTTAAAACAGTCGTAAAATCGTACTTGTTTCGTGATACCATACTAAAGAATAATTCGACCACGCAGCTGAACCGTTGACGTGAGTTGAGCGAATTTCCAACATTAAGTTTATATGTTTTAGGGTTTCAACCAACTATTTGGGAAATTGTTCTACTCACAAAGGTGCTGAATAGCTGCCTGTGTGTACGAAATATATTAGTAGAATTTGTAACTCAGTCTCCAACCCCGGCTCACGTGCTGCTTCGTTCCACTAGTACGTTTTTTGAGTAGTTTGAAATATTCAAACAGCCGCCATTTTGAAACGAATCATTGGAATAATCAATTATTCTTCTTGAGACAGATCATTGTTAGGTTAAACTTCATGCCAAGTTTGAACTCAATCAGTCAAACCGTTCTTTAAATATGAATATCATGTAAAAATAAACAAAATGGCGGATATCTGGAAAACGAAGCGTTTTCGGGCCTTTGTTCAAATGAACTTTTTTTCTTACTTTTAGCTATAGAATGAGCTACCGAGACATCGACGCAGAGTTCTGAATCACTCTGTATAATGTACGGCATCTGTCTTCACGTAATTTTACTTACAAGCTCAAATCGTATGTATAACATGTGGACAGTACCGTGTTATCGCTTCATTAATCAACTGAATGCAAATATTCAACATTTGCTGTATCACACAGTATTCCCTAAGTAAAATTTATAATATTTCTCAAAAGGAGAAAACATAACATTACGTTAGTAATCCATGGAAATAAATAACAATAAATGTGTTTAAGTGTAAATAGCATGTATAGTATATTTGTAAATTATAAATGCTCCAGCCCATCTTAAACCGAATTAAGCATTTAACAATTGATCTTTTTAAATACACCCTTTTATTTTAAAGTCATATATTTTATAACCTAAATCTTTTAAAGTTAAAAAGTTCAATCTGAGTATTTATCGTTTATTTCCCTCAACAGCGTTTTCAAAGTTTCTTTCGGCATATTACTTAAATAATAATAATAAAAAAAAACATTAATTATTTTGTTTGAATCTACCAATGTACTGCTTCCGAATAAAACACGTGCGTTCCGTTTAAAGTATAAATGTGTTCCGGCTTTAATTTAGTAAATGCGTTGCATGTAGGTTTTATAACTTTATATTCAATCATTTACATGCACATAAAATAACGGATTCCGTATTCATTTGATGTCTACAGAAGGGATATTGCGGGGTATTTAAATTTACTTTTTATCTCGATATGAAATACTCAGTCATGATATTAATTTTCCAAAGCATATTATGAAATATAAAATTATTATTTTCTTTGTATGAGTTTTCATTCATTTTTTACAATAATATCAATTACAATGTAGAACATCGTTTCCTGAGTATATTAAGTAGTAATTACAATTGCAATACAATATTTTATCCAAAAAAATATCCTAGAATCCGAGACTCGATATTTTGAAATTTAACTAATTCTGTATTGAATAATTTGACACAGTTTAATTATATTTATCAGAAAAATCTATATGCTTCTAGAAATTGGGTAGGATAGATTAAGAAAGAGGGTAATTTAAAGTAGTAATTGAAGGTTAATTCACATTACACCTCGTCTATCTAGCCTATACTTAAATGTGATTATCATTTGGTTTTATCTTATACATAGATATTGGGTTGAAATTTGTTTTCAGTTTTTTTTTTCTTCTTATAATAAGAAGAAATACTTGTTAATATTAAAACATGTGAAAAAATATACTGACCGTTTTAATAATTAATTGATTTTTTTTTCTGTGTTTCAGGTAGGTCGTAGTCCACTTTCTGATCAATTTATTGACGTTTAGTTAACGTAGCTCAGCTGAAGGTATTTAGTGGATCAAATATTATAAATAGTTTGTCAATATAATTCTTGTGTATTAAAGTATTTACAATGGTGAAATAAAATTGTGCCCTCTAAAAACAGAATGTACGTCTTGTCAAGTGGTATTTCAGGACATTCAATATGTGTTCGTTTTCCATAGATCATTATAAAAGTTAACAGCTAAACATTACTGCCAGTGGAGTTCATATCCTTGCTTTGTACATTTATAAATCTTATTACAGCTGAGTTTATTAAGGCCCGGTGCATATGAGCTTGAAAGTAATCGGGACGGCGCGATAGTTTTCAATCCTGTCTGTTTGATACCTATCGAGTTTCAGTGCACTTGAGGAGACAGGATAACACGTCATTTCAATCATGTCTCTTTGATACCTTGGAAATTTTACCTGTTTAAAAGAAGCAGATAGAACTGACGCAGCATCGCATATGCACTGTTATATTACCAACTGTGTACTGGTGAAACACCGAGATAGATAAAACGCAGATAAGGGAAGAAACCAGCGGTTTCCTCGAGACCTATGGTATAGTATAGCTATAGGCGTCCCTTGTGCATTGGCCCATTACTCCCAACGTATTTCTGCATAACTGATTAAAAACAATCTCGACGTCCCGATTACTTTGCCGCTCATGTGCGCCGGGCCTAAAACTACGTACAAATGCGCATGTGTTTAGTTTCTATCTATAGTATCTAAGTAATTTACAAGTATTATTTCATTTACAGAAGCCTCAGCTAACAACTCATAAATTTATATTTTATGAATATCCAAACAAACTCAAACTATTATATTTTGTGAAACCTTTAAAATATTTGTAAAATTATGGTTTAAATGTCCTAAATACAGAGAAATAAAAATAAAACGTATTAAAATAATTTTAAAATTCATTTTTATTAAGTTGTATCGCCATAATTTTCATTGTATTTTTGAATCCATAACTCTCAAACTTATATACTTTAGGAACTACTCGCGTATCGTGCTAAAAAAATATAGAAAAGGAAAAAGTAAATATCAAATTTTCATTGACATGATAAGCTTTTAAGTGATTGAATTTATGAGGAATAGGTAGGTTTAGGTACAAGTTTTCTAGCATGCCAATTGCAGGTTCGCAGGAATAATTCTCAAAAACGTCCTTCTGCTTTCGATGAATCAATATAATTTTCTTTTAAAAAAAAATAACTGTATTTTTCAACAAGGAAAGGTCAGTAAAAAGAGCCCATCTGCTATGCGTAACAATAATTGTAGCTTCAGGACTCTTTACTTTTTACTATTTACGATCCTCCGCGACCCTCTGCTATAAGAGGGTCCGGGCATGTTTTGTCTGGAAGGAAGCCAACACACGTCCCGATACAAAAAACTTTTGTTTACTTTAAACTCGACGCCAGGACTCAATCGATTATGACACAGATGCTGTTAATGAACGGAGTTTAAATACCAACATGAAACGAGATCAGAAAGTATTATTTTCTCGTATTAACAAGAAAGATGTATCATTGTAGGCTACTTGTAACCTAAACGTAAAATAAACTAACTTAAAGTTTTTTTTACAGACGTGTGCCAACAGGAAATAAAAACCATCAAATGCATAGCTATAGCGAATGGTTATAAGGGCTCTATGATCGACAGACTATTAAAAAAGCAATTACAGAAACAAAAAACACCTTAAAAGTAAAAAGAACCATTGTCTCTAATACGGCAGCCTCTTTCCAGAAATATTAACCAACATCTTCAATAAATTAAATATAGTAGCGTTCCAAACGAAACACAATATTATAGTCAATATACTACGTCAGTAAGGGCAAATATATGGATGCTGTTGAAGAATTTGAAATTTATAAAGCTTTTAAAGAAAATACAAGCGATTTGCTGAACGATAAACTTAACTTCCGTTCAAACTCGTTATATGTCAATGCGATGACGTTAAAAGATAACGTAGAGGACAACCCAAGATAAGCCAAACTTATCTCAATCGTCCGATTAACCGGTGGTGTACACCCATCGTGTGTTAATGTTCGGTGTTTGTGATGTGTATAGTTGAGTGTTTTTTAGTATTTAATGTATTGACGACCTCTCACGGGCGAGCGTCTGATTATAGAACATAGTTCTGAAACGCATAACGTAAAAAGTTTCAATAAATCACAAGACGGAAGTTTTTTTTTATATTCTACTTCGCCAATTCTGTAGCTCGTATACTGTGGACTTATGTCTTTAAATACCTCGACAAGCCTACAGCTCGTACACTTTGGACCAGTGTCTTTACGTACTTTACCAAGCCTTTAGTTCTTACACTTTAGACAAAAGTGTTTGTACGTACTTCGCCAAACCCGCCCCTCGTACATTTTGAACAAGTGTCTTTACGTATTTCATACAAGACGGAATTAAGTACCATAAACTTAGATTAAACTAACATATTTAAACATATTATAAACATTAGGATATTTATTTAATTTTGGGTAGGAAAATTCCACAGTGAGTGTGTGAAAACATTATTATTTGTTGTGAAAAATAGGATGGAAAAAATATTTAGTACAGGTCAAATACAAAAGATGTTGGAGTAAATATTGGGAAGGAATAGAATTTAAGTATTATATTAAGGTACAATAACAATAGGTTTTCAAAAGATTTATCTAAATCCGCAAAGTTGACTGTGGGTACAAGATTTGTAAATCTGTAGTAGGCCTAATAGAAAAACCAATGAATACGGAACTTAAAAGAAGCGCAACGCCCATGTTATAGATTCAGCCTAGTTTCATTTGAATCTGTCAAGCTCAGCGCGGCAGCCGCTAGGTAGCGAGAGCGCTACTGTCGTCGGTAAGGCAAGTGTGAATGAGACAGAAAATGAGCCAATCATTCTCTGTTCTTATAAGTTCTGTATTCATTGGAAAACCCCCAGGAGTTAGTATTTAAAAGGGTGAAAATATAAATTTTTTAAGTAAATCACTGAAATGTTTTAGTTTTAGCTCGCTGACATAAAAGGAGCTGAAATCTCTAACTGAAGAATTGACAGCTTTCAAATAAAAGCACGGTGAAAGAGAATTAATAATAACTTTTTACTCAGCCTATCATTTTAAGTCAAGAATTGAGGGGTCCTGAACTAGTAAAATTGCACAGCAATAGGCCTATAAAGAACTTTTCTTAAAAATAATTTTAAAATAAATAAGATTAACATCGGAAATCATCTCCACACTTGAGCATTGTGCTGTTAACCTAACTTGACGACGTATAATGAAATAGAATAATTGAAAATACTCTTCTACGTCTTGTGCTTTTAATGAATAAAGATCAGGAGTTGTCTTTGCAAACTGTTATTGGAAGTTAAAGTTTTGGAGGTTACCTTTTCCGTAATCGGCTTACAGTTTTATGTAATGAAAAAGCAAGTCGGTGAAAAAGACGAGTTTGTTTTGTAATTAATTAAACTCACGGCCCTCTTGTAGGAAGCAACATAATTAATTCTATATTCAATAAAAGTAATTAGTACTACTCAAGTTTCATTTGCGGAGTTGGATAAACATTATATTTAGAAAACGAGTCGACAAAACTTTCTACAATAATGAATTGAATAAAGTTTCAGTGGATTTCTAAGCTTTTATTTGATATCGTTTAAATAATAAAGTAAACTTTCTTGACTTTATGAGCTCACTTATCCTCTCTCTCTCTCTCTCCATCCCTTAGACTATATTCAATGCTAACAATGTGATATTTCAGTATTACTCATTATACTTTGTTATTATTTCATTTCATTTTAATTAGCTGCGTTATTAAAAAGTGTGTTAATTACTGTCTTAACGAATTTATATATTGTGTACATAATATTTCTTAAAGATATGCAGTATGAATACAGAACTTATAAGAAGCTCAACGCCTATGGAGAATAGTCAGCCCGATTGGTTGCCGCCAAATCAAGCTTAGCGCGGCAACCGTTGGCAGCGCTGGCTGAAAATGTCCACCCGTCTGTGACTCAACAATCCTCTGCGCCAGGTGTTAGTGAGACAGAGACAGAGAGTGGGTTGCTCATTATCTGTCTCACTCACACTTACCATTCCGACGACAGTAGCGCTTTCGCTACCTATCGGCTGCCGCGTTAAGCTTGCCAGATTCAAATAAAACTAGGCTGAATCTTTAATATAGGCGTTGCGTTTCTTATAATATAGGCGTTGTTCTTTATTCATTGGTATCAGCCAAACCAGTCATAGAACGATACAAAGTTTCTCTAAAAAATTTGTACAGCAAACATATTGCGTTATGA
Organism: Philaenus spumarius; assembly: GCA_018207615.1. Taxonomy (NCBI): domain Eukaryota; kingdom Metazoa; phylum Arthropoda; class Insecta; order Hemiptera; family Aphrophoridae; genus Philaenus; species Philaenus spumarius. The sequence goes on along the minus strand of JAGFPH010000235.1, from coordinate 551,949 downwards.
CTTGAGGAATAGTTTGTAGAAACAAAAACCGCGAAAAATTCGACTGGGGGGGGGTTGCTTTTCTTTCATTGAAAAAGTTGTAGTAAGTTAAACAACCTTTAAAAAGAAATTTTGTAAGTCTTATCGGTGCATTTTTGACTGCGAAAATAACATAAAAACACGGAAAATTGTTTTTTTATTCATAAGTTTGACATTTTTAAAGTTAAAGATTCTAATCGTATGAAGATTAACCACGCACAAATGGGCCTTCTAGGATATATGTATGTGTAATAGTAACTGTTTAAAGAATTTAAAACGTTTTCTTCAAAAATGCCTATAAACGAATTCTTACGGCCGATCTAAAATTTTCTAACGGATTCTGAAAGTAGAGATAATGAGCTTCAAAGCCTATATTTCAGATTTACGCAAAAATGCTGAGAAGTTGGTTACAAGTGGTCTCATTTACAGTTGCAAGTCAACTCACGGAAAACAGAGGATGACGCTCTCTATTTTGCTATCGTAGCGAACTGAGGTCGTCACAAACTCTCATAGAAATATTTTCGCAATGATCTCTCACTAAAAGTAGTAGTAAAGTTTTTTTTAATCTTGTCCGGATTATCCGGATGTCCGGATAAACGGGTTCGGATTGACGGCAGTCTGTATTAGTTTAATATTTTGTTCAAGTTTGTGGAATAGTTGCTTATTTTTTACTCGGCCGATGCAATGCAAAATATTAACTAGCTAGAGTTTGTGTTGACGAAACTCACTTGAATTGGAAACTGGGTGAAAATTATAATTTGGTTGTTTGTAGTATAATTCATATAATATAGTCTACGTATTTAATGAAAAGGAACGGACTTAAAATTCCCTCAGCGTTTAGACTGTAGTATTACATAATATCATTGTAATTCACCCAAAGGTATTGGATGAACGAATATATTATATTGAAACCCTTGGGAAGTAAATGATATAGAATACATTACCTAGAATTCCATTATCGCTTATCATAGGTAAGTATTAACCTAGATACCAAACAGATATCTTGCGGTATAAGTAGACATATCATGTAGCTCAGATTGTGGGTTTCTTTTATCCTGCTGGATATGTCTGTTTCACTATTATACAATATAGCTCAAAAGCCAAATACATTATAGATTTTAAATGTAATATGAACATTAATTTCTTTGTTGGTTGAAAATATGTAAACGTATTTTATAATTATTATGTTTTAATGGGACTTGCCACGCCTATGTTATTCCATGTTAACTTTATGCACATTTTCTCAAGAACAATAAGACTTAGGCAATACATTTTTAACATTTTTTTAATCATACTTTTTCCTAGTGCTTTACATGACATTTTTGTAAAATTTTGTAAGTATTTTTTTTCATTTTAAAAATAATTTGTAATATATTGGTTAAAATTTTCATAAAATTTTTTTTTTTTAGCAGAGTAAGAGGATTTTTTTGAAATTCTCATGTAGCGTACTTGGAGACCATGTTGTAAGAAATCACAAAATAATTGTCATCAGTATCTTTATTAGATACTGAGAAAAGTTACATCATAGTAAAAAAAACTAATTTTTGGTAAAAGGAGAAAAACTTAAAATATCCATGATTTCATGATTGTCCTTACAGTTTATACCATTATGACACTTATGACAGTATATTATGATTTATAAACAATAACAGTAAATTTATTAGCAAGGTATGAGCACTTGACTGCAACTGGCACAGTTTTAAGCCTATACATAGCCTAAATAGAGTCTGTATAGGCCTACAGACGTGCACAATCTAAAACTTGTTTGCTATTTATAACGGGGTTAGTGTCCACAGTTTGTAGGCCTATTTGTTTTTAAAACTAAGATAAAAAACTGAATTAGGTTAAGTCATTGGAAAAAAAACAAACAAAATAAATATTGATAAAGAAGAAAGCGGTAGCACATCAAAGGCGTAAAAGTTAGCTAAGTACTGCTTTCGAGCGTTTAGCCATTCAAAACCAACATTTTTCATGAATACCAGAGTGTATGGGTAAAAACAATAACTTTTTCACCGACTTCTAATTGAACTAAAAAAAATATTACGTTATTCAGCACATTCTGAAAGATAATAATCAATAATTAAAAAAATGTAAACAAATTTTTCCCCCGTAAATTCATTCTAAAAGTTGACCTTTTCTAAACACATTTGTACGAAATTGTAAAAATGCACATTACAGTTTAATATTTTTGTTTCACATTTTTCATCATTTTGTTAAACATTTACTTGCCAATTACAGGAATAGGCATAAACTTTATTTGTTTTATAAACGCTTTTATATGTTTCCACAAATATCTGAAAAAGCTTTTAGTGGATAGGCTACACAAAACTACATTATAAATTGAAAACTTTTCGGTGTTTGACGTTTTAATTTCACTAAAAAACTATTTACATGATTCAATTAACATTTTTTCTAAAAG
>JAGFPH010000235.1:534266-549502 GCA_018207615.1 Philaenus spumarius | reverse complement strand
AATGTACGGTTTTTGAGTAATTTAGGTTTGAATCTTTCAAACAGCCGTCATTTTGAAACGCATTATTGGATATAATAGCTTATTTTTCTTGAGGTAGATCATTGTTAGGTTATACTTCGTGCCAAGTTTGAATTCAATTAGTCAAACATTTCTCTTAATACGAATTAATTTGTAAAAAAATTGCGGTTATCTGGAAACGAATCGTATTTGGGCCTTTTTTCTAATTTTTAGCCATAGAATGAGCTACCGAGACATTGCCGTAAAGTTCTGTATCACCACCCTGTGTATTTTAACGTAAAAAACAATTTATGATTGTTGCAACATATTTAGTAGACAAAGAGAACATGTATAAACGACGATGTTCGGAAAAGAAAATGGTTTTCAAATTTGTTGTTTTCTTAATCTTAACTTAGAAGCTGGTTATTATTGCTAAAGTTGTTGGTGTAAAACGTATACAAACTAAATAACTAATTATTGATAAAATAAACATACTGTAGTCAAGCTATACAAATGAGCTGTAACTCTTCCTTCTAAAAGTATCTTATTTGTGCAACTATGTGCGGACAAACACTAACTGATAGCTCTGGAACGTATTATACAGAGACGAGTGCATTTGTCACTGCTCCATCTCCGGCGTGTCGAATAAAATAATGGTCCCTGTTTGAGAAACTGCTGACTGAGCAAAATCTACTGCTTTTTCGAACATCATTTGTGACATGTGTCTCATATCTTGTAAATACAAAATGGATTCTACTCTTCTTGCCGTTATTCCAGATATTTTTACTCTGTATAGTTATTATAAGAGTGTTATTAACAGTGAAATGTCGAGAATTATTAACCAGATTGAATGAAAACTAAAGTTCTTACTTATTCTATTTGCAAGTTACAGAATCCTAATCTATTTCGGCGTGAATCCTGGCGTTTGGCCTCGTCCTGGCGCGATGGGCCGGGGGTGTGGGGAAATGGAGTAAGTGGAGAAAAAAACAATTTCCCACACCGCTTTCTATTGTGACTCATCCTTCAAACGAACTAGTGGATGTTTACCTCACCCTTAACACCCTTTTTTTATATGTAAAGCCTAAATGAGTAGAAATTACTTTATTTTTTATTTTTTAACCTTTCTACTTAATAATCACTAATATTTTAAAGCGGACGCACATGTACGTCCATAGCATATAGCCTTAAAATTGGCGTGCGAAGCACTCAATGCTCTGTGTATTGAAAATGCTCCCAATACGGGGGTTGGCGTGTGAAGTACACAATGCATTGTGTATTGAAAATACTCCCAATACGAGGGTTGGCGTGATAGGCACGCAATCCACTGTGTTTTGAAAATTCTATTGCAATACGGGCGTTGGCGTGCGATGCACTGTGAGTCGGCCGCTTCTCATAGTGTCAGTGTTCAGTGTCAAGCTCATGCGTCCTTAGCAGTGAACGTGTTAAACAGAGATGTACCGGGTACTGATGTTTTTAGTCAGGTTAGTAGCGTTTTGCTCAAGTGCCAGCATTCGCGCCGGTATCTGTAGTAAGAGTTAATTTTGAATTTACTGTGTATCGACCGAATTTAGAATACATTGTGTACGAGATAGAGTAAAAGTAACACATCGGCTGTGACTGACAGATATTTCAAGAATCTCCATTTCACACAGATACCACTAATCCTTGAATAAGTGAGAGAACCCTAATCCACTTGTCACCCCCTGCCAGTACTCCACCCCAAACAACCAAGACACTCCATACAAATTGGAATCTTTGTTCACATGTTACGAGATAATACGATGCACAAATCTCGGGGTAAATATAACTCTTGTCTTTCAAAATGTTATGTAAACTTCTTTTGAATTTCGAAACGTAACAAACTGTCGCCACAGAAGTTCTACTTGATGAGTTGTTGACATTTTGAATGTTTTTCTTGATTCGTTGTTATGTTTTTCGTTTAAAGATTTTACCCGAATTTTAATTATTTAAAACTTTTGTAGTGAGGCTACAACAGGGGTTTTAAATGTTTGTAAATTGTTTTGTATAAGTACGGTATTTTCTAAACAGCTTATATTTTATAATAAGTTTTTTCATTAAATTTTTATATTTGTTTGCTATAAATATAAAATATGTATAAATATATTTGAATTCAATTCCAAACAATAACAATACAAATACTCTAATAAAACCACAAAACCATTTGTCTTCTCCAAATTATCTACAACAATACAATATAAATATTTTTGCATTGAATTATGTTTTTGGAAACTAGGTTTAGTAATTTAAAACAATAATGTTTACTAATAATACGTTTATCAATAACAAATAAATTAAATGTAAATTTCTATTTACCACTTTTTCAAACGTTCCAATTCATCAATTTACTGAATAAAATTGTTGGTATTTCTGTGATTTATGAAAACAGTAATTGCGTAGAATCAGTGCAGAAGACGGAAACTTGTGGAACCAACCCCCTCACGTTATTCGTTCATTACGTTTAAGATAATCATAGATTCTGAAATAAAGTAAACATTATTTATCGATAGGTTTAAACAGTAGTAAATATGATTCACTTAAACAAACAACAATTATAGTAAAACTATATTTTATTAAAAGAACTTTATATTAAATTTTTGTACTTTCACAATAAATGTGTAATTAATTTTAGTACAAAAAAAAATTAAAAACAGTACAAAAAGTGTTCTATAAAGTGACCCAAAAGTAGATATTTATATTTAAGTACATGTACAGTTACTTATTTAATCTTGTAGGTGTTCAAAATGTCCACCTTCGGTATTCCTGCATCCTGTTCGACTCTCACACACATTGCGACACAAATTCCGGTTAGAACAAATTTCCTCAAACACATCATTAATGAAATTCTTCAACTGAACTACTGTAATAGGTTTTCTGGAATAAACCTTATCCTTCACTACTCCCCAGAAGAAGAGATCCATTGAAGTTAAGTCCGGGGAACATGGTGGCCACTAAACGCTCCCCCGTCGCCCAATCCAATGCTGCGGGAATCCCTCGTCCAAGTATCTACAGTGATAGTCCAAGTTTTCTACCGCTAAAGAAAACTGTGGTGGGGTTCCGGCCTGTTGAAAGAACAATTCCGGGAAGGCGGGCCGTGTTCGCAGTTTTGGCACCACAACGTCGGTTAACATGTCCAGATTCCTCGGGCCATCAACGGTTCCAATGAAAAAGATAGGACCCACGATTCCATCTCAGGATATGCCACCCTCCACTGTGACGCCTGGCTGATTCAATTGCGTAGTCATAATGACACGTGGGTTTTCATCGGCCCAAAACACACAGTTATGTCTATGGACGTTACCAGACAATTTAAAACAGGCTTCATCTGACCGCACGATGTTCGTAAGCAGGTCTGGTTGTTCAGTCAGTTTATTGCGCATTATCTGACAGAACTGTAGTCTGCGGTCGGATCATCCTCCAGAAGACCATGCAACAGTCTGGGGCGGTACGGCTTAAGGTGCAGATCGTGCTTCAGGCGATGTAATGATATCCTCGTGATGCCCAGCTCCAGAGACGCACTTCGCGTGGACTTCTTTGGACTGTTTATAAATGTGAGGGCTATCTTCATCTCATTTTCCTCTGTCAACGTCGTACGACCTTCGGTACATTAGTGACAGAACTCGTGGCCTTAAACTTACCTCTGATGCGGTAAATCGTAAGATGTGATGGCGTAGACAAATAAAATTCCTCTTCCCACATCCTACGCACTGTCTCGGCATTTTCATACTTCAAGTAAGTCTTAAGGATCCACTATCTTCCTCCTCGCTCCGATTTCCAACCATCGTTTATGCTAAAAAAGATATAAGATTGAAATGGACTCTAGGATACATGCCTTGATGAATAAACAAACAAAAATTATAAATCAAATATGTTTAAAAGAGCTGATCAAATAATTAATTGTCACATACTTTTAAATTTTTACCCAAAAAACAAAAGAAGGGCACAATCAGTTATGTGTATGTAATTGTATGCATATTTTTGGGCCAAACTGTATATTGTATTTCTAAAGCAACATTTTTTTTATCGGTAAAATAGGGCATTAAACGAAAATTCAATAAAATTATGTTTTCCATTATTTGGCTCAATTACTTTGTAAAATTAAAAACAAAACGTCAAATATGATATCGTACTAACAGTTTGTTTATAGTGTTAACAGATTGTGTGTGCCTTCCTCATTGCGTATCTATACTCATATTATAAAGAGGTAAAGTTTGTTTGTTTGTTTGTGTGTTTGTTTGTTTGTTTGTATGTAGGGGGTAATCTCTGGCACTACTAAACCGATTGAAAAAACAGTTTTACTAATAAAAAGCTACACTATCCCTGAGTAACATAGGCTATAATTCATTTCGATAAAAACTTTTTTTATTCCAATATTTGTAAATTTAGTCGGAAAAAATTCTTAGGTTAGACCCAGAATGATAAATTAACACATGTATTTACATTTATTACCATAGCAACCAATTAATAACAGATAATATAGCTGTTAGCTACAATATTTCCATTAACAGCTGATTTCAAAATTTGAAGCAATTAATTATTGTCGTATTTCTAGCTTTTAGGTTAGGGTTTTTAAGTGCAGACCTGAGCCTTGCTGGTTCTTTTAACCATTATTATAACTGTTGTTATAAAATATAAGAAATAATTTAATTTGAACATTTGACATTATTTACCATCTTAGTTTTGAGGTTATTATTAATCCTACACCTTTATTATAAATAAAACATAACATATGTTTTTAGAAGGTTACATTGGGGGTTGGCGTGCGGAGCACGCAGGGGTCTCCCCTAGTAGTATATAAAACAATAAACACTCTACTCGTACGTTTAAGTTATATGTTTTTACATCCTACAATATATGCTTTAAAACACAGAAATATAATAAATAATGTTCGTATTGCCAACAACGCAGTGAACGAATAGCATGTATGATACCGTACTCATTGTCGCACGTGCATATTATCAAGTAGGCCTACTTTATACCAAGCAGACAAACGTCGTTTTTGTAGGATTTTGATTATGGTGTGCCTTTAAAGAAAATTAATATCACTGACGTATATATTTATGAAAAAAACTGCATTGTAGTGTATTCTAATATATCAAGAGAAAGTTATTTTAAACATTTTTTGTAAGATCATTAACCATTCAATCGATTTGGTTTACTCTTTCATAGTTGGAAAATAATTGAGATTTTGATGGACATAACTACTGATAAAAATCAATCAGTATTAATCAGTATGCTAATCAAATCTAAATAAAAGAGGATACAATCTGACTAACATGCCATTAAATATTTCCACATTAAGCAACATAAAAATGAAGTTAAGCAGAATATGCTTGCATTGAATATAATTTATTGTTTCACTTATTAAGCAACATTTATTACGCGTAACAAACTATTAACATTTGTGTGCGTGTGTGTTACCATTTAAAAAAGCTCTGCCATAACAGAGCTATATTTTCACTACGTCAAGAGTAATGTTACAGCTGTCGTTTTGAAATTATAATTACCGGTAGTAGTCTGTTTTAAACAACTCAGGAAAGAGTTGATAGAAAATAGAAACTGCATTAGCCACTATGTCACAGTCAGTTTTTCTCCTGAAAAGAAACTCGCTGAAATTGCACATGGTTATACTGCATGCCAACTCTAATATATTCCAATAATTAAACTATTAAAAAAACATTTACTTATAGAAACAATAAATATTTAAAATTGTACAGTGTAAAGTTTCCACGATATTGCTACAGATGTTACTAAAACCGTGATACTAGTATTCCATCTCTATTTCCGAATACTGAGAAACGATTTTTAAACCATTTTTGGTGCTATTTAAAAAAAAGTCAAATGTTTGTAAAAAATTTATAAAAAATGTAGGCCTATATTTTTGTACCTTAGCTTTTTAATGTATGTAGGTCGGGGATCTTTCGACCTAGATTAAAAAATGTGAGTTGTAATTTTGCAAGTTCGCTTAAAATTTTTAGATAAGCATCTTAGTATTTACTTTTTTAACTTTAAAAATGTTCTTACTTTTAAAACCGTTGACTGTGAAACCGTTCGCGCACGGGCATACACGTTCTTTTCCGGTTTATTAAACATGTATTCCATTTATAAAACCTATTTTCTACATTTTTAAACCATCATAAATGATTATTCTGTAAATATAACTGTTCTGTGATACGAAATTACCACGAAAACGTGTTTGGCTTAACCAAAATATTTACAACAGTGTTATACGAGATTATTTGTATAATGCAGGTGCAGGAAAGCACATTCCACTGCCGACATTTAATGCCGATTTACTTTTGAATGCATCTGCGTACTTGACACGTACGTGTCTACTTCGTTCGCTATTCCGCTCAAATATTATTTAAAGTAAACATTCGACGACTAAAAGCTATTATATAAAGACGCTGAGCACGTGTTCTCCAAGATACATGTAGTGAAGGGAGAGATTTACTTGTTGGATTTATCTTTCCACTGCCTCCTAAATTTTTCCCCAGAAGCTACAAATCGATATCGCTTCGTGGAATCCAGACAAGCTAAGGATTCCTACAAGAAAGCTTGCATAACATGTACGAGACGGATATTTTTATTTCGAATGCCGAGTGTGTCTCGAGGAAATGTAGAGTTTGAGTTATTTCAACATTTTACTGTCGATGATAAATTTTAAAATAGGTTGTTTTTTTACTTTAATAATTAATTGCTTAAAAGTGTAAACGAAAAATAAAACAATTAAGTTACATTTATATTGAAATGCTTGAAATACAGACTTTATTAAATTTGACTAAAACTACTTTCACGATTAAGGAGCAATTTTTGCAGACTATAGGTTATTTATGAACAGAACTGTCATAACTTTCTGAACCAAAAGTTTAACAAGATATTTAAAAATAAACATTTGAATTTCAAAGTAATAAAACTCTTAACATTCAAATAGAAATCTTTGATTAAATTGTTCCCCGGCATATTAGTAGCCTATCGGTTGCCAAATATTTCTTTATGAAGCTTGCCCCATCGTTAAGTTAAAGGCTGATTGTAGTTTTTTTTATTTCCTTTTCAGTGTTTTATACCGTACCGTAGGCCTGATCTTTGTACCTTGATCAAATTTCTTTGATGCAATATTTAATAGTGTAATAATCTTATTACAATGTTTGATAGTGATAGTGTAATCTTTTATTAAGGTTGGCACACATCAAATTACTTTGGTCAAAGGTTCTTAAAGGCCTGTAATTAGACTATACGATTTCTTGGTCAAAAATCTTTGATCAAATTTTTTTGATGCAATATTTGATTGTGTAATAACCTTATTACAATATTTGATAGTGATAGTGTAATCTTTTATCAAAGTTGGTACACATCAAATTTCTTTGGTCATGGTTCTCAAAGGCCTGTATTATTAATCAAATTTCTTGGTCAGAGATCTTTGATCAAAGAGAGAACCTTTGACCACATAAATTAGACGTGTGCACTTTGCTAAAACATTACCTACTGCACTATCAAATATTGCATCAAAGAAATTGAATCAAAGATCTTTAAAAAAGAAATTTGATTCTGGAAAGGTCCCCGAATCACTGAGTTTATATGTAGGTTAATACAATTTTACCTGTTATATGTCCGTCAAGTGATCCACTCTATGCGCTAAAAACACTACCGTGGTGTGGATGATTTCACTCTTCCAACATTAAGTGTTGAAATTATAACTCACACGAGGTCGTCAAAACTGTTAAATAACTGTTACAACATTTAGGCTATACAACACAAACACAAAACACAAACAACGTATACATTTAAATTAATTTGTACAGCACTCAATACGGGACCCGGCTTTCGTGCTGACAACACTGAGTGTTGTACAAATTAATTTAAATGTAGGCCTGTACGTTGTTTGTGTTTTGTGTTTGTGTTGTACAGTTTAAATTTTGTAACAGTTATTTAATGTTTTGACGACCTCGTGTGAGTGATAATGTCAACAAATGATGATGGATGAGTGAAATCATCCGAAACCCGTAGTACTTTTGTCGCATAGAGTAAATCACTTGACGGACACATAAGAGGAACAGGTAATTTTTTATTAATCTATATATAAAGAAATTTGATAGTCTAATACAGGCCTTAAACACGCAACAACTTGTTACTCCTTTGCCCATCCGATTATCAGTAGATTTCCTTCGGAATTTTAATGCAAAACGTTGTAACCCTCTTGTATTCCAATATCAGACTTCACTTATATAAGTTTACAATTCGTTTTGAGGGACTATAGTTTGGTAATATTTTATACTGACGTTGAAAAAGACTGTATTTGAGGATACCAAGACTATTATTGTTTTTAATTTAGTTTTTAATATATTTCTGAAAATATTGCTTAAAATCCTAACCCCCAACAAATATTCTATCTTTTTTGAAAAACCCGGTGGTGCCAGTCGACTCATATGCAGGAAAACTATAGTTTATACATTTTTTTTAAACGTGATGAAATGTTTTTCTTTTATGCTCATTTGTGTAATACTGTGTTTAGGAGCGGTAATCTCCTTTCACTGATTCTTTCTAAAATGTATGATATATTCTCGCTGTGTTTATTTTAGTATATGAGGTTATTATTTTTAGGGCTCCACCAACCCCCACTTACCAACCCCCAAATCAGGTTATTGTTTACATTGATATTTTTACGAAATTACTGTTGATTAGGACAGAGGCACTTGAATCGGGTAGGGCGGTTTGGGTAAGCTGTGACCTGGATCCTAACGCATGCTCAGTAGGACCAGAATTTTTGCATGGATGACAGGATTTGTTATACAATAGAAATAATACTACAGTTTTTTGACAAAGTGAAACGATAACTTTGAAAAAAGTAGTAAAGGAAGAACTGCATGAAAAACTTTAAGATTAATAAATTCAGAGCGATATCTTTGTTTAATAGTTACGGAACACTTGGCGTGCTAGAAAAACTTAATCTTCTCCGGTTTATTATTATCTTCAACACAAATAATTCACAAAATTTAAATTTTATTGCAAATGTATTCTCCATTTGTAAAAAAATATTAATTGGTTTATTTTCAAAATTTTCTAATTATTTTAAATGAACCTATGAATTACATGAACTACATTTTATTACATGAACCTATAAAAAGAACTACATTTTATATTTTAGAATAACTTTGAGAAATAATAACACGTTAAGAGTGCGTTCCATGTATACCACTATGTACATATTATCTGAAACTGTAGATACTTGTCGATATAACCCACAATGAAATTGTTAGTTAGATATTTATAACAGCTAATGGATTATAGTTTGTTTGTTTAACCACACCCAGCCTCTCTGGCGCCGTACTTAGATCGTATAAGTATAACTGCAAACGGTAGCTTTACCAAGTTGTAATTTCATTATTAGTATGACTATTGGAAGAATACATATTTTTATGTGCACTTTTTATAGTCGATTTATCTAAATCAAACGAAAGCATAAATAATACCAACTATAACAATTAATTAAGAATAGGCCTACTACTTCTTTGTGTTCAGCAGCTGTTATTGTACATTTCTTACTTTAAGTATTTATAAAGTAATAAATAATGAAATTCTTTTCAAGCTAAAGCAATTGTCTAAAGTTGAATACTAGAAAAGTGACAACAAAATTAAACTTACATTTTTAATTAATTAATAGAAAAACTAACGACTGCCTAGCAAACTGAAACATAATAGATTCACAAGTAAATATAACTTTCTTAAGCAAATAGTTTATCTAAGCTATACCATGAAGCCAAAAATGTTGCCTTAAGACTGATTTATACCGGAAAGTATTTGGGGTCCAGCAATAATAAAAATGTTAACAAAATCGTTCCCAACGTCACGACGATTTAGCCCTACATAATTACTATATGTTACCGAGGAGAGAAGATTTCCCCCATTGTCTTATGGGAAAACATGTTAAATGTAAAATTGCTTATCTCGAAAACTATTTGAGGTAGCCTATATCAGTGATTGAAATATGAAAATATTTCTTTTGATAGAGTTACGATTTAAATGAGAAAATGTTGTTCCTGACGAAGGAGCTGGCGTATCCTTCTAGTAGGACTTTAAATTACATTGAATTATTTTATATTATTACTTTAACAATTCATTTTTAATGTAACTTTCATTCGTGTGTTGTTCGGTAATACCGTGATTTGTAGGATCCCCATTTACCTGGTCTACACTATCACTTCAAACGTTTCAGTTTCTTAAAACTTTCTGAACGGCTGGTAGTTCTACACTCTTTATGCTCATGTTATCCTAGCACTTGTCCATTTCATATCTACACTAATATTATAAAAAGTAAAATTTGTTTGTTTCTTTGTATGTAGGGGGTAATCTCTGGAACTACTGAACCGATTGAAAAAATAGTTTTACTAATAAAAAGCTATACTATCCCTGCGTAACATAGGCTAAAAACATTCTAGTAACATTCAATAAGGCTAGTAACATTCATTTTGATAAAAACATTTTTATTTCAATATTTGTAAATTTAGTCGGAAAAAATCTGAGATTAGGCCTAGGCTGATGAACCAACACATGTATTTACATTAATTACCATAGCTACCAATTGAATAAAACAACAGTTAAAACAGCTGTTTGCTCCAATATTTCCATTGACAGCTGATTTCAAACTTTGAAGCAATTATTTATATTTATAACTTTTAAGTTTGGTCTTTAGTAAAGTGTAGACCTGAGCCTAGCTGGTCCTTTTAAACATTATTATAACTGCTGTTATAAAATATATAAAATAAGTTGATTTGAACATTTAACATTATTTACCATCTTAACATTTTAGTTATTATTAATCCTACACCTTTATTATAAAGAAAACATAACATGATTATGTGTGAAGAAGTTTTCACCGGGGTTGGCGTGCGGAACTCACAGGGGTATATGTATATTTTCTGTATGAGAAAGTAAAATGAGCATAAAAGCTAAGGTTGGCGTCGAAATACACAATATATTAATAATTTAAACAAGTATAAGAGTTTACGTATTTTTACTTGAAATATTGTAACGATGACGTTTCAAAATTAACAATACTATGTTTTGATTAAGTTAAAGTGCATGTATTAATAATAACAAACGTACATACCCATCAATTGGTCGATCTCCTCTAAATCTTTTACAAAAGAACTAGACTAAGAAGAAACTATAAAACTGAAGACTCTAGTCAGAGGGAAGGGAATGAGAAAGGTAAGTTGTGCGTTGCGGAACTTTTTGCAGAGCAATGAACACGTAAAAGTAATGATGATGCATTCACATTACTGTCAGACGTACTATTCTATTTTCAAAGCTCCGGTATATAACGCAAGGGGTGGCAATGAGAAACTATGACCATGAATGTTCCATCTGTGAGATTTATCGCACTACCCCTCCGTTTCATCGCACCCTTAGTGGCTCCGTTATGCCATTAACTGTGTCACCCTTCCGACATGGAGGTACGACTTTAATATAATAATGAGACTTCGCTCCGAATGCTGGCGTCTTGTCTGGACATTGGCCAATACGTCAATTAAATAACCTCACAGTTTAGCAATGTTTAACGGTCAGAGTTCAAGTTTTGATTCGTGGTGCCTCAATCCAAGTATAATATTAAGATTCTTATTAAATTTATACTTCGAACGTTTTTTTTCATTAGTAGGTTTTTATAAAATATTATTAGAAGAATGATGATCGTTCCCTTTTTTTAAGTAATGATTATTTTAAAGTTGTTTTAACTACTTATTTTTTTTAAGTGTATTGTTCTTTCTTAACGTTTTTAGTTGTTTTCTTCTATAAATAACAGTTTTGAAAATTTGGAGTAATCTTTTATCGTAATTAATATCTTGAATTAATTGACTTCAGTCCGTATTGTAGAACTAGCTACATCGATGTTTCGCCGAACACTGTCGGCTTTGTCAGGCTTCGTTGGTTACACACAACACTAAGGCTGAGGCCGCACTGCTGGACGGTTACCTAGCGGGTAGATGGTAGCGACCATCCAAGCGACCCGCCAGGCAAATATTTGCAGAGTGCTTTGAAATGTAGTCGGCCGCATTGCCCCCTCCATCGGATGGATGGATGGTAGCGTGTCGCCTGGCGTGTAGCTAGATAAACAGTCCAGTTAGTTAATTCCATCAACCCTCCAAGGACGTATTCGTGTTTTTCCCTGACAAGCTGGTGTTTCGTTTTGTTTTGAGTTATTAACCGTGTGTTTTTTGTTATCAACTTTAATAATGCAAGAACTACTTGTAGCAGCAATTTTCCAGAATGTCTTTTACTTTATCGAGTAGAATGTCAAATGTTTCGACGACTCATCCTTGCATACTTATAAAACTGCTCAGGATAACTTCTTATTTTTTTATAAACACTCAAAAATTAACCATCACACTCTCTATCAGTATATACTCATGCACCCACATAGACCTCACACTAGACACGATTTCATTCCGTACATAAGGACTACATTCACTTAAAAGTAATTTTCTGGAGAGTGACATTTTTACTCTGAAACTAGTAACAGACTGGCCGTCCGTGTTCCGTAAATGGAATGAAATATATCCCACAGTGCGGCCGATATATATCCAACCTCTACCCTCCTACCGCTACCCACCACCATCCAACCTAGCAACTACCCACTTGCAGTGCGGCCCACGGTTAAGACCCCGTTCTAACTGGACGACTAAAATCGCGCGAGCGACGCTACTGATATCGCTCCTGTCGTCGACGGAAACGGTGTCTACAGTGATCACGCGACGTCAGCTACGCGACTGCTGAGACTGCAGGTGTATTCTTTCAGTTTACAGTGAACGGTGGGTTAGTAAACATGTTGTCTGTAGGTAAAAAGCGCAAGTTGTTGTTGCTGGATAGCTGGAAGCTGACTTATGCGTACTTGAAAAGAAAATGTTTAAATTTGGATTCTCCAACTAATGAAGTATTATAAGGTACTATACTATTCAAAAAATATATATATTTAGGTAGTTTTGCATATTGTTTTGTAATTAGATGAGAAAATTGCATTACTTGTTAATTCACTGCCTCCGCTACGGCTGAAGTTAATAGTCGATCGTTTATCAGTCGATAGTGAACTTGATTTAAATTCCACAAACTATGGTGCTTTTGCACTGACTCGTTCGACATCACAAAAGAACACTCACTGCACGATGTGTAAGGGTGAACCGTCGTGGCGTGGCTGGTTTCAAGCGACCAAAAACAAACATCGTCTTTGGTCGCGAGAACGACACCAGCTAGAACATGCTCATGTTTGCAACTGTGTTTGTTATTTTCGCTATCGCTGGCGTCGCTCGCGCGATTTTATTCGCCCAGCTAGGACGGGGTCTTACACACACAAAATCAGAGTAAGATTTTAAAACTCATCGCTGTAGCTAATTCGAGATATTTACTACGATATATTAACCAGTAAAACCCAACACATTATATTCTATAAAAATTGAATCTTTTAGTTTGAAGAGAAAATTTGATATTTTTAAGGAATTGTGTTATGTCAGTCAGAGATGGCAGTATAGGCCTATTATGTTCCGACTACATTTTTTTTCTATTGTCCAGTTGTTGTATTTGTGGAGTAGATGAACAATTTTAAAATAGCACTCTAGATTTTGTTCAATACACAAATTGACTTTCTTTTTTCCGTGAACGTAGCCTATGAATTTTCATTATTTCGAAATTTGAGACTTTTTCACAAATTAGTTTTAGTAATTTTATATCCTTTGCAGAAAATCCGCACGTCTTTATTCTCAAAACTAAAACAGCGTAGGCCTAGTAGGCCTATTATATTTAATAAATAAAAAAAATAATAATAAAAAAATCAGGTGTAACAGAGCCTTAAATCACCATTGACATTAAATTTGTGTAATTATTGACAGTAAAATGTTAACTAGGCTTATTTATGGCGTTAAACTTATGTTTTTGAATGCTTTAAATTTAAATGTAAATTAAAGATCCCGGTGAACGAGGGGCATAGTTTATTTACAATTAATTGGCAGTTAAATTACAAAGGTCTAAATGAATGTTTTTCAACTACCCATACTCCGAGGATAAGCGGATTGTGAATTAACTTTCTTGTATAAAAGGTACACATTGTTGTGCACATCGTTAAAAACTTTGCGTGTTAAGCTTGCGCACCAAGGGTTCCGTGCTGCTAATTGAACTAACAATCTAATCAATGACAAGAACCACGGCGGGAAGAAATTAGGCCTAAACAATGGTTGTGATGACGTAGCATACAGTAATAGTGCGCAAAGTACAAATGAAAACGCATTTTTAGAACTTATTCAAAACATTTTGAATCCGCTATAATATTTCACTAAAGTATGTGAGTGCAACACCAATGGTTCATTTCAATATTTTGACAGCAGAAATGAGAATTATATTTTATCAACATTATTCGGAATATTTTTTAATCTACATGTCAGAAAGTAATTTCAAAAATAATTATTTGGATATTCTTAGATAAATAATTAATAGGCCTGAGGTTTGAATGACGGCCTCTTATATTTAGAGGCATCAAACTCTTCCAAATGAATAGTGAAACTGGTTTAGCACTCTTGTTATTATAAGTATGCTACCAATCTTGTTTTTTAAATGACACATTTCGTGGTGATGCTGATCTGTTTCGGAGAAACCCACTGTCAGGTAGATAGATACAATAATCTCATATGTTTTCGTTTACGTTCGAAAGATTTGTTAATCCTAAGTCTTTATGCATTTTTCATATTTCCTATTATTAAAAATATAAATAATGTTTTTTATTTGCAATATCACAGTTAATTTTGTATTGAAACCGAGTCTGAAATTATGCACATTTTGGTTCGAAAATATTTGTCTCTCACGACGAAAATACCAGCACTGTCTCTAAAAAGAATAATGCCCGAAAGTAACAGTGCAGGTGTGTATTCTCGAGGGGCCGATTTATTTCATATGGCGATTAACGTATAGGTTTTTGCCTATAAGCAAACAAATTTTTAACAATAAAACAAAACAAAAACATTTTAACATCCCCTAATTATTCTTCTCAACGGGGTTCTTGCTCAATTCTGTATCCAGATAAAATATGACAAATATCATAAATTAAAAAATATAACATTAAGCCAGTTGATGGATTGCTTGCCATTATTTGATACAATGGTATTAAAAGTTTTTGTTTATGTAGGCCTACTAATCAATAAAATTTATTATGTCCGTCTATGTGACTTTTATTATAAAGTACT
>JAGFPH010000235.1:520371-533866 GCA_018207615.1 Philaenus spumarius | reverse complement strand
TGTGTTCTTGTGTTTTGTGTTGATGTGCGCGTGTATAAGTATGTGTTATGTTTCTTTGAATAATTTATTTTAATGTTATGACGACCTCAGCAGGGGGATATCTGATGATGGAACCAGTTCCGAAACGCGTCATGGAGTAAGTACCGTAAGTAAAGTACTTTATAATAAAAGTCACATAGACGGACATAATCAATTTTATTCATTATAACCAGTGACTTGGATACAAAACAATGAGTTTTAAACTACTAATCAAATTAGGAGAGCTTTAATAGTAGGCTATATTTCTTTACTAGGACCTAAACTGACGCTTTTCGATAAGTGCCCAAGTTAACTCATTCGGAAAATGAGCGAGGAACGAAATGCCAATTTTGGCCCGTTTGATGAACGATACTTTTCATCACACTGTAATTAATAATATTAATAATAAATTAAATTTTTTTTCAAAAGTACAATAATTCCCGAAGTACAATGACAACATAGTTTATTATTGAGATCAGCTGATTTTAATATCAATAGCGATACAAATAAAAACCTTCCTTAATTTTAAGAATTTATAGGCATTGATTTTAAGGAAAAGTTTATCGTTTCAACCGAGAATAGCCGCAAACATTACATGGCAACAACACATTGTTTAATTTCTCTAAATTAATTGGAACAGCTGATATCAAATCATCGAGTAATATTAATGGACACAATACACTACTACCGTTACTGGTACATGAATAAACGTACTGATGTACTTTTTTTAAATAATAAGTTAAAAGTGTATTTAATACTTGTAAATAGTAGCTATATGTAGTTTTTAGTTTTTATTGTTACTCACGTTTGTTTCTTTGTTAAAATCGTTATTATAAAACAAATCTAATAAATTAATAAGACATTTTAAATCATAATTATTATTGATAGCGTTACTGGTGTTGTAATTTATAACTAATTAAGAGATCGGCAAAAGTCTCCAGCTGATTTTGCCGATCTAGACCGAGAAAACGCTATTTTCAATAGGCCTATTCAAAGCTGATATTGAAAGTGACTATTTTCAATACAGTGTGATGAAAAATAGTTTATTTAAATGTTTGTACTGAATAACTGTTTATAAAGTGGAAACAAATTGTGTATAGGTTTAATTAATTTTCTGGTAATTAACTTGCAAAAACTGTATAATTTACTTCTGGTTGGTAGCAACTGCGAAAATAATTGGGTGAAATAACATACTTTCTCAAGCTGTAGAGTGATATTCTCAAACCAAACATTTGTCGACGTCTACCAATTATTATGTCCACAAATCAACACACCGTATGCCCTACTCTAGACACATTTCTGTAGCCTATGCATGCACGTGTGTATAATTCTGGACATCCATTAGGATAATAAACCGAGCGTTAAAACTTCGTCTCCAAGCAGGTAAAACATTCGTGAATGCTATTCTAAGGTGGACACGTGCCAAATCATAAATTCTAAAAGAGACTTTTCTGTAATTTCAACGTGTTTCGGCTGACCGTTCGCCAGGTAGGAAATAGTGAACGTTTCGGCTATATTCTATGAACGTTATACCGTGAATATAGACTTTGTTACGTCTTGTAAGCAATTAGTCAGAGCCGATAAATCCGGCTACTGTTACAGCGTGTCCGAACTAAAGCGTAACGTCCCTTTGTCTAACAATTACCAGAACATTGCCCATACTCTGTTGAAAGCTGTAAACGTCTTGTCTTTCTGGTATGAAATACGTTTGATGTTTTTACAGCTAGTTGTAAATTTTAAAACATGTGGCGATAATTGAGTTGTCTTAGAACGGTGACGACAACTCGTAAAATTGGCCATCGGTCAGTGGAAACCGTGCATTTACATTAGATGCAACCCCTCCTACTAGTTGATTATCTTGCGTAGTGCGGGTGCTTTCCACTTCTTACTCGTGTCCAGATTGAGGTCATCATCATCGATATTGAGCTTACAGGCTGTCAGACGCGAATCAGTAACCCGAAAGGATTACATCTGACAAGATGCAGGGAGCATGTGCAAATCTACAATAATCCTAGAACAGAATCCCTTCTGCACTGTTTCTTAAAGCGGTAATTAATAATTGACACTTAACATTGTATTACTCATCGTAAGTATTGTTGTTAAACTTTAAACATTTAATGAAATAGGCTTTGTTAAAACTCAGACGAAATTGGTGGTCCCCATATTGTTGTTCTAATTACATTATATTATTAAACTGCAGTATTATTATTATTTATGCATTATTTTTTAGATATTTCGTTTGTTTAAGATTGGCGTCCTCTTTAAAAAAAACAATTTCCTCTCTAACTTATAGTGAAAAAAGTAATTTTTATGGGGGGGGGGGAGAGACCCAAAAGCTCTGATGGGCATAAACTCCTGAAATATTTTTTTTAACTAGAAAAATATCCGTTTGCTTTATTTGGTTTCTATCTGGGTACCTTGAGCTTTAAAATCAAGTAGTAACTCATTACTTACAAGGCCGCTAAAAATCAAATTTATTTTTCCTACAACAGACTTACCATATATTATAATCTGTATAATGCATGAAAAACGTTTATTTCTCAATACTTGAAGCACGAATAAATAATCTTTGAAATTATTTATGGGTTTAGTGCTATCTTTTTACTGCACAACTGTTTTTGTCCATTCGAGATGTTAACCTGATTAGACAAGGGAAAAAGAAACAGGATCAAAAAGGCAAGTTAAAGCAATAGAAGGGAGGGGCGAGATGTGAAAACATTTCTACCGGTGCCAAGAGACCCCCTGCTGTTCCAATATTACGAAATTATACCGAACACAAAACGGCCAATGCTCGATCTTTCATCACCTCTCTTTGAATCGAGCCTGTGTTCCCTTATCGATGCGTTTTGTACTATAATTTACCTGGGACCTACCCCTACTGAGTTGTTAGTTTATTTCCTAACCCGAACAACTTATGGACACTCTGAAATGTTAAAGATAATTGTTATTGTTTATCTAACAGTTTTACATCTGTTTATGTGTTGAGTTTATGGCTTTGAAATCTCAATGGTACAAGCTCGAAATAATATGGGAGGAGGAGTTCGTAATTTATTATTAGGGCTACTTTTTTACTTTAAGATGGTGAGAACAGGAATGATATGTTTACGTATATTATTAATAGGTCTATATAGTCTGGGATTTATTAAACACTAAAAATCTCTCCTTAGTGTTACATATCCTTCACGTTACATGTTCACTACACGAAGTTAATCAGCCATCCTCAAATGATAACAAAGAGCATTATTTAGATAAATATTCCTAAAATTTTTTGTTTGTAGATAATTATGTCTATTTTGTCTGCCATGAGGAATTTTTAAAATGTATTCTTATTTTAGAAGTTTTTATATATGAAATCTAATTTTGCTTAGCCTAAGTTGTGGTTTTTTTTTTTAAATTTCAAGGTTTAAAAAATATACCGAAAACCAAGATTTTATTTTATTTTTAAAATGTCAATTGCTTAAAATATTAAGCAATCAAATCATCATGGCCAAAGTTAAACATTTCCCCCTAAAACCATTAATATACAATAATAATATAAAAATTTATATTTTTTGCATTTATTCTATTACGAAATTTCAATATTATTAATAAAATTAAAATAACTAGGCCTATATCTGAAGATTTATTTTTAAAAGTTTAAATAGCCTGTATTATTATCCTATAGTGTAATAACAAGATATAATAAGTAACTGAATCGATTTCAATATCTGTGTTTTTTTAAAGCCAAAACGGCTGAATAGCTACTTCATCCCAAGAAAGATTTTTGTTATTTCTGAAACCATCAAAGTGTTAAGATTTTCATGAAATAATTTGTTACTTTAGCGGAATAAAGACATAACCTATGTTGGAACTGCATATGTTGGCTCCAGTTAAACATTTAAAGTCCAGTTATGTCTAATTTTCTCGGTTCAGAATTTGTTGATAATTTGTGCTCAAGCGGCCGCTCTTTATCTTTTGTCAGAATCCAGAGGCGACGTCTAGAAGGGACTTGTCGACAACTCCACGGGAGACTACAACCGAACTGAACAAAAAGAAGCAATCTGTTTACACGTCAAAGATAGTCCACCTCCTTCCCTTTACCATTTTCTAACCATAAATTTTACTTCTTTCTAATGGCTTATAAGTTACAAGCGGCCGAGTTTTATTAGGGGTGCTTCTTTTAAGCACACCGCTTGTTCGAAGACTTAGACGTGATTCGTACTTCAGGCGTGTCCAAAATTCAAACTTTTGTTTCCCATTGCTAGTCCAGTTTGTCGTTTAAGTAGATAACAAGAAAAATAAATATTAATTTTATTTGAAATGATCTACATTTTCTTTTTGCATAATATAGTTCCACTATTAATTGAATACATTTGATCCCCGCCAGAAGAACGACCGTCAAAGACTATCTTTGGAAAACACGTATATACCAAACTCAAATTATTATGACAAAAATATGAAATGATCGCTTCTCCCGCAACAAATCAGCAGTGACCCATGGTGATGCCAATTAAAACATATTATTGAATATTTTGTTATTTTTACGGAAATTATTATTAGAAGCACTTGGATATAAGTTGAGTGGTGGGAGTAGTTGTGAACTGTACAAAATAAGACATAAGTCGAAATATAAACGTACTATTCCCAACATTTGTTCACAAAATCCATAAATTTTATATTTTTACATTTTGTATATGATTTTTTACGCAAATGATTGATTAGGACAGAGGCACTTGGATCTAAATTGGGTGGTGAGGGTAGTTGTACATAATCTATGACAAGAGACCGAAATATCCCAAATTTTGTCCATAATTTTTAAATTTTTTCAATATTTTTACAGGAATTTTATATATTTTTGGAATAAATAGTAGCCTAAAATACTCTCTGAATAGTCCTCTACATGTTAATGAAACGAAATCGGTCTAGTTATTCCGGAGATTAACTCAAACAAACAAACAAACAAACAAACAGACAGACAAAAAAATTATAAATGTGTATTTAGGTTTTGGTATGTGTAATATCTTAAAAAAAACTTATATTTTGGAATAGCAGACAGACACTCCAATTTTATTTATATATAGATTAATAAATAAGCCTTACTAAAAACTTTAATAACTTAGGCTATATAATATTTTATAATATCATAGTTTTGGTATCCAATATTTAACTATAACACTGTATTACCATTTTCCAGATTTTATATTGTTGGTAGAACAAGGCACACATAAAACATTCATTAAGTGCAGATTAACCTAAAAATACTAACCACCATACATTTCTTTCACTATGCCATTTACGACCTACACTAGTGAAAACTACATTAAAAGATTATTTGTACGTTTCATTTTGTATATTTTATTCTTTTGTTTCCTAGTTTACCAACTTACTGGTCTTTTATTGTTTTTTTTTAAGATTTTGTTGCTGTTTGATGATTAATCTATTTTCTGTTTTAACGTGTATATACTATATAATGCTAGGGGTTGTAGGGGTTTAATAAGTTACAAATTGTATGTAGATTTCAATGAGCAGTATATTAAAATACAAATTTAATGAGTTGATAATGAAAGTGGGACGAGGGTTTTGTGGAATATAAAATGATTGTTTTGTCTTTAAAACGTCAGATTTTGCTGTGAAAATTGATTAATTTTATTATGACATTGAAGTCATAGAGTATTAGATATTTTCTATTTTTATTTGGTGTAACTTTAATTATTTTAACAAGACAAATTAATTTACAAAAAACACTACTACAACCCGAATTATGTTTGGTCTTTACTGACTCTCGCTAAGCTTACAACTTGGACAAGTTGAATAGAACCAGCGCCTAATTACAATGTCTACAGTATTATTAATCATTTCTCTCTCAAAGTCTGTTAACGCTACATTAATTTTTTTAACAGAAAGGGAATATGAAAATAAGATTCTAGCCGAGGTCAGGTGTCCTGTTTAGCGCGGACTTATTTAACTCTAAATAATTAGTGCAATGATATATAGACTAACACCAGTCGTGTTTCCTTTACATCAAAGAGTAGACATGAAAGTGAAGGCTTTCGTAGAGTGTCTGAATGAAATATGACTGCGACGTAATTTCCTGGCGAGTCGCGTCTGTTTACGAATCAAAACAGCGCTTTTAATTACGGCCGGGAGAGCGATCGATGACTGTGGGCTAGGATTCGAGGAAATAAGAAAATTCTGTATTCATTTCGCGCACGGCCGGAAAATGAAAACCTGCCAATGGAGCCGACTAAATAAACTCTGTTGAATAGGGTGTAGCATATTGCGTTCCTGGGCTCCTTCCATTCGAGAATAATTTCACTTCTCCAAAACCTCTGCTCCTTTTAAGCCCCCCCCCCCCCTCAGACAGTGGTAAAATAAACTTACTGTCAATGCCATTATGATTTTAATTTTCTTCCTTTCCTTTTCAATTACTCCGATGTAAAGCACGTTATTCGTTAACGAAAAACAAATTTCAAACTAAATGTAAGTTTTAAAAGGATTAAAAGCTTTATTTACCTTTAGAATTTCAAAGATTATTCAGAATATTTCTCATTAGTAACATGAAGTATGAATCTTTTCAAATGAGTTTTATTTATACATTTTCGCTTAGTTAAAGTCTTTCAGTTACTTTTTTTAATAAATTGTATTTAAATTTTAGATAACTGAAATAATGTTCATAAACATTTGTTCCCAAAAAATAAATTATATTACGATGTTTCTTTTCTAAGATGTAAATTTATAAATAAAATCTGGATTTTTCTTGTAAAATTTTTGTAAAGATATTATTTTAAAATATAAACTCAGAGTTAAAATGTTTTTGCGTCACTTGTTATTTGTATCTTATATATTATATAGTCTACCACTCATACTTAAATTCTCTTCTCTGTAAATAAAATTACAATTTGGTTCATGAGGGTTTTTACAATGAATACAGAACTCATAAGAAGCGCAACGCATATGCCTATACATAATAGTCAGCTCGGCTGGTTGCCGCCAAATCGAGCTTAGCGCGGCAGCCGTTAGGCAGCGCTAGCTGAAAATGTCCACCCGTCTGTGACTCATCAATCCTCCACGCCAGGTGTGAGTGAGACAGAGAATGGCTGACTCATTCTCTGTCTCACTCACACTTACCTTACCGACGACAGTAGCGCTCTCGCTACCTAGCGGCTGAGCTTGCCAGCTTCAAATAAAACTAGGCTGAATCTTTTAACACGGGCGTTGCGCTTCTTATAAGTTCTGTATTCGTTGGATTTTACAAGTTAAGGATTTATAAAATGAGGTCGTTTTGTGAAAAAATAAAAAAGACCTCATATTAAAAAAAAGTAGACTTCACATTAAGTTGTAATATCTTAATTAATTGTTCTCTAGGTCTATTATGATTACAATATTAATTGTAATATAGGAACTCTATTGCTTTGATGCACATCTCGCATGAGGCGCAAACATTACTGGTATGATAAGACAATTAAATCTTTTTTAGTAAAAGTAATAATAATAGGCTACAATCAACTCAGGCCTGGCTGTGTGATTAAGCTTGAATGGATTATAAAAATTGTTTAAACAGTATTTTTTAGTTGTTCTTTAAAACGTATACTTCTCCATCACAAAAAAGTATTTTTAAAGTAAGGTTCATCGGAGGATTAAAGTAACATTTTGTAGAGCGAACAAGAATTCTGGTAATAAGGTGATGTACTCCGAAGAAGACATAAGTAACTCAACATAGCGTCACTTCGGCAGGTTTAAATCAAACAAACCCTCGGCAGCTGCAAACAAATATTTTATATTAAATATGACATTGGGAAAATGGGAATCTCTAAAGAGCGTATAAGACGAGGGTGCGATTCAGTGGGGCATAAATATATGTAGGTACGGTACATGACGAAAGGGAAGGTGAGACAAAATGAGATTCCTAACGCCCTTGGATATTGAACGTTTGATGTTCTGGAACAATACAAAATGGCGGACTCCAAATTGACTGAAACCCTCTTAGTTGTGAGAAGGTGATGTTTGAACATTAACAATATTTGCCGGTTGTTCTTGAGGGTGGGAATGGAGCAGTTGGCTCACGAAACGATTTTTCAAAGTAAATACCTCTCGCTTAACGACCTTGTTAGGGCGACGGCAAAGTTTACCATGAACTGTTTAAAATACAAAGTTGTAATATCAAAGGCACAATATGTATACTGGAGATGTTTTGTCGCATGTAGAACGTAGTCTTATACCCAGCCCCAATAATTAATTCCAGTATTACAAAGGAGTATTTGTTTCGTTGCAAACGTCACTAATCCATAACTCAATATTCTAAAAGTGGACAAGGAGTTAATTTAATTTGGCAAAAGATTGAACAATTTGGGAGCCATAATGTAGGCATACATGTTTTTAAGTGTAAAATTATGCGGGCGGTGAATCGGATTTTAGCTTTACTCGTTTTTCCGCCACGCTCTACTATATATAGAACACATGTGTACATAGCGGACTATATAGTTTACTTGGTAATACCTCTGAAATGGACATTGTGCTTCCTCATTTTGCAAGTTGTGTTAAAATAGTTAACTTGGTAATACCTTTGAAGTGGACATTGTGCTTCCTCATTTTTGTAAGTTGTGTTAAATTAGTTTACTTGGTAATACCTCTGAAATGGACACTATGCTTCCTCTTTATGTAAGTTGTGTTAAAACAGTTTACTTGGTAGTGTTAAAATAATCAAATTTTGTGTACTTTGCTAATTTGTTTTATGCAGGATTTTTTTAGCAACCAAATTAATTTCCAAATATAGTTTATATTTATCAGAATATCGTCATAGAAGGTTACACTTCTTCTGGATTCTTTTTAATATTTCTAGGTACGGACTGGAAATATTTAGTAAAGTTTAAAGATTTGTCAATAAATAAAACCGAGATGGAACTATTGCGTAGTCTGTATTCCCACTTGCATCTGTTCCAATAAAGTTGATTACAGGTTGCGGTTCGTTATACGACTTTGTAAGGCCATTGACGTAGCAAAGACACTGACTGTGCCAGACATGTCGGCGGCGATGATGCAACTTGTAGTATTGTCGGCGATAATAATATATCACATACATTCATATGCAAATTGTCGCAATTGTCACGCAGGGGGAGGGAGGGATGAACTTGTGAATTATTTGTACGACAATGATTTAGAACACGTGGGTCGAGCAGCTGTAGAAAGAGAGGGTACGATTAGAACGTCACACCTTTTCACAATAAAAATGATAATGGGCTAAAAGAGGTTGTCCCGAAGCCTATATTTCAGCAGCTGTGCTCAGCTATAAACTGTAGCTTATTGTGTGGAGATTATGAAATATGATTCGATGCACCCTTTGCCCCGGCGTAAATTGTTATTTTCGGGTTCCCGCTAAGTAGACGGATGAAGTCATTTCGAAATTAATGTTTTGCTGGTGTCAAAGAGGCTTAGAAATCAATTTAGTGTATGGCTGTGTCGCGAGAGAAACATATTACACTAGAGATGTGTCTGTGTTTAACCAAATGATTTGTTGGGTTAAGGCTTAGATAAAGTACAAGATTGTTTGCTATTGCAGTGACACTTTGAATCAATACATTGCATGGAATGACGGTTATTATTAACTACACTCGGTTGTTATTGCAACTAATACAAGAGTGTATAAATGCATTTTTAGTACTTAAACAAATTAATGCACTTTTAAATTTGATAATTTCCATAAACTATGTTAGGTACTTTTTTTGATAAGTATGTAGTGAAAGGCGTATGAATAAGATAAAATCCTTATATATAATACGTGAATCAGTTTTTTGTGTGAACACAACTCCTCTCTTAATTCCGAACCAAACTTAATGTTTGAGTTGTCAAAAAATTCCGTCTCATTTCGAAGTTTTGCTATAAGGTTTTAGATGTCAAAAATTCGTATCTTTAATAGCGTGATTTAATCTCAAAGGTCCGGGTTTTCCCCTCAAGATTAACATGGAACGAATTGAAAAACCATTGTTATACAAAACAGCTGTTTATAATAAGAAACTAACTAATCCAGCTGCTTTCGTGGAAGTAAATAATGGTTTTTATAGTATATAGGAGGTTATAGGAACTTTCTTAGCCTAACAACAGACGAGACACCGGTGTACGGGACACTGCCAGCTTCTCGCGGGGAGAGACACCGTAGAGCCACAGAATCTGGTAGCGCGCTACTCAGTGTCTCATCTGTTGACACACATTTAATTGATAGTACATTTAGTGTCCCGTACACTGCCCGTACACTAGTGTCCCGTACACCGGTGTCTCGTCTGTTGTTAGCCTTAATGTTAAACAGATAAAGTCCGATTCCCTTCGTTGGTAGTTGTGTTCAAAGAATAGAAAATGCCTCGAGTTCAAAGAAGAAATATTGAAAACAGGAGTAGCTGTAATACCAATAAATAAGCAACATTATGAAAAACTAAAAAACGACAGTTGAAAGTGAAACTTATATCATTCAAAGATGTGCACAAAATTATAAATTTATGTATATGTTGCCGTTAAGGCAGGTAAAATAAATTAAACATAATTTATTTTAGGCCTAGGACTTATGAAACAACTTCTTGAATGTATTTACATTCATTACCATAGCAACCAATTGAATAAAATGTCCAGCTTTTAGTACAGAATAATATTTTAAGTTAGGCCTATACTGAACCAACACATGTTTCAACACACACAAACCAATAAAAACTTGCGTTAAGGAATAAAAAATAATAAAAAACTATGATACATCCAAATTAAAAATAAATAAGACATATATAGTAGGCCTATTTATTGATAATATACGGTAATTGAGAGTGAGTAACTTTTTGGTTAGGTTTTTGATTAAGTGTGCACCTGAGCCTTACTGGTTCTTTTAACCTTTATTATAACTGTTGTTATAAAATATACAAAATAATTTGATTTCAACATAGTCAATATTTACCATCTTAGTTTTGAGGTTATTTTTAATCCTACACCTTTATTATAAATAAAACATAACATATGTTTTTAGAATCGGGGGTGGGCGTGCGGAGCACGCAGGGGTCTACCCCAGTATTTTTTTTATTAGTTTAAAGGTTTTTTTAAACATGTGATTGAGTTGGCTTGCATGTTTGCACTTTTGCTATTTCTATATAGTATATTTACTTCTCAGTTCTAATACTTTATTAGTATTAAAAAATACAAATAATGACTAAAGTTTTGCTTAACGAATAATGGCATAAGGACTTTATGGAATCATTTATAAAATAACTTGACAGTAACAACTTTTCTAACTAGAAACCTGAAATTTCGCCATTATTACCACAAAGCTCCATGTAGTCATTTCCATGAATTTGCAAAAACTCAATTAATAGTCATGGAATCTTAATAACTTATGCACCGTTATTTAAGAGATAAAATTTAGTAACTTTTTGTCTCTTGTACATTTTTTGTAAAATTTACGGATTTTGAGATATTGATATTTATA
Organism: Philaenus spumarius; assembly: GCA_018207615.1. Classification (NCBI taxonomy): domain Eukaryota; kingdom Metazoa; phylum Arthropoda; class Insecta; order Hemiptera; family Aphrophoridae; genus Philaenus; species Philaenus spumarius. The sequence continues at coordinate 522,414 of JAGFPH010000235.1, read as the reverse complement.
AATTTTAATGGTCGCCATTTTGAAATTTTACAAAGTATAAACTTGATATTCCTTACTGAAATGGGTCTTATTAGATGTAATACATGTACCAAGTTTGAAGTTGATATCTTCAGAGGTTCCTAAGATATAACGTATTAAGTCAAACGCACATACAGACAGATAGAAGGAAAACTAAATGTTTTAGGACATACCTTTCTATGAACTTTTTCTTCCTTTTTGTATGAGGAATCAAATCCCAAGGTCCTGAAAGGTTTTTTTAACACCCTGTATTTATAAAGCGCCCAATTGAACAAATATAGGTTTGATGTCAGAACCACAGTATGAGCCTTCCTAGTGGAGATCCGCTTGGCTAAGTCCCATAATCATCAGGGTGTCTTGTTCATTGAACGCTCCAATGGTGTTTATATGACGAAAGAGCTCGTATTACACAATGGATGGCCAGAGATTTCAACTGAGATATTTCGTCGTCAATAGAATGATACAGTTTAATTTCCTTTAACGAATTTTTAAAGCGAAAAGAACCGATTGACTATCTTTGCCTGAAAAACGACAATTCCTAATACACAATCGCCCTTGATCTACACCGCGTGTTGAACTGGTACCTCAGGTACGCTAACCCCTCAGCTACATGAACATCCTCAATTTTAATATGGTTAACTATTACTGTTACTTTGTTATTTACTGGTATATAACCCTACATGGTAATCTATCCATTATCATTTAGAAATATTTCGTTTTGTTGATTAATAACTTTTTTTTAATTTTTCCCAACATTTTAACTAAATTATACTTGCTTCTCTGTTAAGGATAGTCGTAGCGATACGTGATTGTGTCATTATAAATAACTCTAACCAAATACTCAATTTAGACGTCTTAAAAAGAATCACAGAAAGAATTAAAGCTTACAAAAACTTAAACACCAATTAAAACCAAATATGCAGTGATCGTATATGCTACGTTTAGGTGATCCGGAGAGAGGGAGGTTGACTTGGTTGGTCGAACAAGTCATTTGTATAGAATCAAGCTATAGGCCTACGTGAGCGATAGTGAATGAGTAACATAGCTGCGTAGTGGGAGAAAAGAGTTGATATTTTGATATTCATTAACATAGCATTTAGTGGTATGAAATAAAAGAGAAATCAGTGCTTTCATAATTCTAAACAAAATTAGAATTTATCTGGTCTAGTATAAAGTATTTTGAACTAGTTGAGGATATAAAATACATTTCTAATGATAGAAGTTTACATTAAAATATAGAGTACACTCAATTCTGCAAGTTGTCAACGTAAAATTTGACGCAAAGGCCTTCTCTAGCAGTCTAGGTAAATATTCATATTACAATTCGAATGAAACTAATTTTATTTTCTCAGTTATTAATTAATCACATTTTATCTGATTTTCTGACATATGCTATTTATTAAAGCCAGTAAAGCGCATATCATTCACGACAACCCTGCACTACCAATAACAGCTGATATTGCAGTACAAGCGGAAGCAATCGAATGATTGTAAGGCGTCGATAGAAGAGTAAAACGATTCGAGAGACATATGTCAACTTGATTTGAGTGCTATTCGTGGATTTCCCCTCGCACGTGGCCAGTTCTCACCGGGCATAATGGACGCCGTTGTAAAAATAAACTTGACTAGCTTCATTCAATAGCTTACTTTGCTTTTACTTCCCCGCAAAGTAAAAGGGATGGGGCACATTAATCCAAAATTGTTTTGTTCCCGCTTTTAGGCCGACTATCTTGAAAGTAGCCGTGTTAAAAGGGAGCTGGTTTTTTTTAAAGGGATTGATCAATGTAGAACACACTGGGGGTCTTTGGATAAACAAAACAAAGGTTGTACAAAAAGGATTTGAATTTAATCCTATTGGTGGATTTAAAAGTAACATACGAGTGCTGCATGTGAAATACTGTGTTAAATTGTTTTGAAAGTTATGGAATATTTTCACAAAAAGATATTTTGTTCTTAAAATTTATACTCCTGTAATTGTGTGTGGAAATCAACAAGACTCGTTTTAAAAGTGGTTGTACGCAGCTT
>JAGFPH010000235.1:497249-515371 GCA_018207615.1 Philaenus spumarius | reverse complement strand
AATTTACTCGTAACGGTTTCGACTCGCGTTAGTGGGAGGCGGGGAGTAAAGCCGATCATTATTTCAGTGAGTAATTTTGTTTTGTTTAGAGATAGATTCCTGTAGGAAGACGCTAATGTTTCCTGGAGCGGATGTATCAGAAGCTCATTTGTAGCAATTAAAGCCGTAGTGATTAGGCATATCAGAATTCGGCGTCGTTAGGCGGTGGCAGAAGTCCGTCAGATTTCATACTCACCCTCTTCCCTAATTATCTTCAGAAGTCAAGAATATCTTCAGATCGCTTGGTTCTATTCATCTCGAGCTGTAGACACATTATGAGGAGTGTTTAGTTCTAGTATTCATTAATACTTCAGAATATATACTTTGGATAAGGCTTACAATTAAACACAATATCAGATAATGTTCAAAAATTGTAATATAATAATTGAAATTTGTTTTGTACTTGTTTATATAGGCTATCCTTTAGTTCTTTATTCATTGTTATTATAGCCATCACTTTTATTTTTAGAGAAATACTTTAAAATAAACATATTTAGCTTATTTACAAAGGTTGAAGAGCACTGTGACAAAAAATTCCCAATGATTGAATAAAACCCCGAACCACAAATAGAATTAACAAAAAAACAATAACAGAACAATTTAACGAAAAGTTATGTTTACCGTAGGCCTACTACCCTTATGCACATTTCAATGATCATTCTCGGAGGGCTTTTCAAAAAAAGTAAGGTCCCCCACACTGTTAAAAAGTAAGGTCTCAATGTACAGTTTTTCGCCAAATAAATAGTTTGAAAGATTTTAATTTCAGTTTCATGATTTTTGTATCCAAGTCACTTCATAAAATGAAATAAATACATTTTATACACCAACCGGCTTAGTAGCGCTATAAATTATGTGTTGTGTACTTTTTGTTATTAATGTGTTTGTGTTTTTGTGTATATATGACGACCTGAAGAGTGATTAATAAAGAGTATACTTGATAATGAGATTACTGTCTCGAAACGCGTCGTAAGTAGGACAACTCAAAGAAAAGTCACACGACGGACTAATACTTACAGTAATTTCCTGTATTTATTTCATTTTAATATCAGCAATGATGAAATGATGAATACGTGTAGTGAACACATTTATTGAAAGTAGAATAAACGACCTGGAGATTAAAATTGTCTCCGAACATTATATTATATTATTATTATATTAAACATTATATACATTCAATCGAAGACCTCTGTTTGCTTTACCAACACCATTCCAACCTCCGCATATGTATTTTATGTACACAAAAACAAAAACCTAACCTAAAAATTAACTTGTGGTTGGCTACTAACTTGGATTCCTCAATAATTTGAGTGTGGTTGGCTACTAAATTTGACAGGTAGGATTGTTTTCTCAATAATCTGAGCGTGGTTGGCTACTAAATTTGACAGGTGGTTTTGTTTTCTCAATAACAATATTCTGCAGAGTATACAATCAGTTGTTAATGGTAATACCTGCGGGAAATAGCTAAGCGGCAGAATATTAGGTGAGTGAGCTTTGCCTTTTAAACGGGCAAATCTAGTAAATGAGTTTTCAGTGAGAAAATTGGCTCATTGGGAATTATTTTGTAACATACTCAAAAAGCGCTTTCTAACTACTGTACACCAAAAATAATAATATCAGTTCACCTCAGAAGACCTTAAGAAAAATGTGTTACAAGAATAAAACTTAAAGATGACGAATATCATCATATTTTTCTTTTCATTTATGACTTATAATATCTCATATTTAAAGATTTTAGGTGTGTGTTGCCCTAGCTTAGAAACTTATTTGGTTGAATACTAATTATTTGTTTCATAGTTTCGTTCCTTTTTTATAGCATACCCTCAGCAATAGCAAATTGTATGCTACAAATATTTGACCTACAAGTTATGTCATGTCTTATTATTATTCTTCGACGCTGTCATTACTATACCAGAACCGCTCTAAGTTTGCCCCTGAGCGTTGCACTATATGGCAAAGTCGAAGAGCTCGACTGCCGGGTGTTATCGCCGTGACGTCCGCTTATCAAAAGTATCCCCAAAAAAAGAACAGCAATATTTTCCCAAATATACGTTAACAAAATATCTAAAATATGCATCGCATTTGGGAAATTTTCGAGGTTTAATTTGATCTAAAAATGAACTCGACAGGACAAGTAAGTAATAACATGAGTAACATGTATGTGTGAAGTATGTAGGCTACTAGAATGATGACAAGTTACATTAAACTATACTTTCTCCTTTCCTGTATTCTTTGCTCAGTTCATTATTTTTAAAGTATACATATTTTAATTAAACATAACAAAAATAAAAAGGGAAAAAAATAAATATTTAGTCGCAGATTTCAGGGGTAAGTTAATTTGTCCTGACTATAAAAATATGGAGTAGAGAAGTAGAGAGAATAAAATTAAATTTAGCCACAGCGTGCAATAAAAGGGCTTTCATACGGGGTAGCTCGACTGTTACGGAGTCGGCCGGATTTATTTCAGTTTTCCGCCGCGGAACCACTGTTTAACTACATAATTAACTCGCTGGACCTTTTTCTAATAAAATAACCGAATAAAATCACAGTTTCCGTGTAAGGCCGGCGCGATGTTGCGTGTCCTAATGATTGTAGGTGGCCGCAGAACTAAGAAACGTTAAAGACATTTGCGACATCTGGCAGACAAAGCCGGCGTTTTGCATAATAAGGATCTTCAGACTGAGCTTAGCGAATATACGGGTCGGGATTGGTGTCGGGACTCCCTAGGGAATAAAATGTCTTCATTACCCCCATCGCCTTCCCCAGTAATACGCTGTTAGCATCCCCGCAACCAAATATTAAATAATATCCCGGGATAATTCGGAACAGCAAATGGGACTTCGTAAAAATAAACTGGCGTGTTAAAAATACCCAGTGTTACCTTTCTTTGTTGTTAATTTTACCTTGGTTTAAGCTTAATGTAGACTGACTATTTTATACGAAATGCAGATAATACAGAGTCTTATTAAATATGATTATGAAATATTATTTATATTATGTAAGACGTAGAACAATTCATTTCCTAATTAATTATCTCTCTAAGTGAAGATTACTTGATTTCTAAAAAGCAACGGTTGTATACTTAACAAGACTCGTTTATTTGATTTTAAATAGGTAGGTTTTAAGAAGTTGGTAGGTTTAAAAGGCCTATTTCAAATATGACTGTATAGCAGTTACAACAAGGTTCAACAAAATTTTACCAAAGTGTCATATACTCAACTTGAAAAAAAATTTTTCTTTAGTGGTGAATTCAAATGTAAAGAGCTGACGGCTCACATATGGGTTTACCACATCACTCTTTGCACAAACTTCAGGATATTGTCCCTTGGGTCAAATTACACGTAAAACGTCATATAACCATGCGTACATAATGGCTTAAACATTTTTGTAAACCTTGGGCCTACCAAGGGGGTCATTCAACCAAAATTTGTTTTGAATTAATTTAGCAGTTTTCCTAAAATCAATTTTTAAGTGAATATTATATACATACAGGTACACGGTAAACGAAAAAAATATACCTGTGGTTATAATATGACGTTTTACGTTTCTTTCCAAGGAACAATATTCTGAAGTTTGTGCATAGAGTTTGGTAACACCCTGTAGGCAAATTGTTTTAACTCTCAACCCAATCGGAAGAAGGAAATAGCTAAATTAAAGATAATAACAGCATATGTATATAATGTTTTGTGTTTACTGTGTTGGTATAGGATGCCGAGTTGAACAAACCATTTATTACACATAACATAACTATTATCCTTCATTCGATTGTTTTGTCAATTACACCATCCGATAGGTAATCAACTCTTTGTTAAAATTTTCGGTTTTTGAGTAATTTAGGTTTGCAATTTTCAAACAGCCGCCATTTGTAAACGCATGATTGGATATAAACGCTTATTTTTCATGAGATAGATCATTGTTAGGTTAAATTTCATGCCAATTTTGAACTCAATCAGTCAAACATTTTTCTATATATAAATTATATTGTAAAAAAAAGAAAATGGTGGATAACTCGAAAATTTAACTTTTTTGGACCTATGTGTATAGTATTTTTTCTTTACATTTACATGTAGAATGAGCTCCCGAAGTTTCTGCATGCCTTCGTGAAACACCCTGTATATAATTCTTCTGTACGTGTTCGTCACTGAACTCATCCTAAACGGCTGGATCAATTTTGATGAATTTTTTTGTGTGAGTCCCTGGATGGTTTAGATTCACAAATGGACCCGGTAGGTAGAGGTGCGATCTGGTCCTAGGAAAAACATTTCAAATATATATGTTTGTTTCTTTGTCCTCTCAAAAACTATTTGCCCGATTTCGCTAAAAGATTCGCACATTATACATAGGTCTATCATTGCCATTAGTGTTTAGACGATAAAATTAATTTAGTCTAAGGGGTTGAAATGGGGTTGTTACCTCTATACAATAAATATAAATTGAACTAACTTCCTACAAGCTATAAATCTAAATTTATGTAATATTATTTTTGAGGTATATACTAAACTATTTACAATTTTATTACTTAGGTCAAAGGGATGAGATAGAATAACTACCCTTAAAATTAAATAATAATCTAGGCTACATGCTTTTTCTATATTCTCAAAAACTACTCAACTAATTTACTAAAATTTCACAATTTACAAATATTAGTACCAGACTTTTTTTATATTATGCTCACATGAACACTACAAACAAAAGATTTAAATGTGGTTGCACCCCTACACATTTAAAAATAAATCCTACAAAGTATAAATCTGAAATTATTTAACATTATTCTTAATTGACATAAAAAAAAACATTTGCAATTCGATTACTTAAGTCAAAGGGATGAAATGGAATTACCACCCTTAAAATTAAACCAAGCAATATCGAAGCATTGAAAGGTCCACTAGTATATTATATATTATTGTTGTACACATAATGAATGAGAGACATATTTATAAAAAAAAATTTCTTAAAATTAGAATATGCCATAGTTTTCTGTAAAATATAAAAATGCATCCAACACCGCTTCTTTTTTCAAAAGTTTAGCTCATCAGGCGTAATTTCGGAAATAAAGAGGAATGTTTTTTTTTCAAATTTCATTGTGGTACCTTTAGACTATCCTGTTTGGCCTATAAAAATAACTGTGACAGATAGGCCTAGATAGACAGGTTTATAAACGGACAATCAAGTGATATGTTGTTTTTCTTTTAAAGAACTGTAACAAATATAATATATTAAATATTTTTTCCACTTACACACTTCCTCAGTAAGGGATATTTAATTAAATTACAAGTTAAAAAACGTTGACCAAGACCGGGAGTTGAACCCGGGACCTTTACGTTTCCGTCGTAATGCTCTGCCAACTGAGCTACCCTGATCGCTTCAAGTATTGGTCGATGTAATCTCACTTGTACGGTTTTACTGCAATTATTGAATTAACAGATTGAATACCTCGTGTATACGACACTGAAAACAATCTCAATTCTTATTTTGCAGCTTACAATGGTGTTATTAATTTATTTTTTATTTTTTTAGTAAACACATATTGAAACTCTTTGTTCGTTAAGCTTTGATTTAATGTTTTCATATTTTAAATACAGCCGCGTAATTAAAATTCTTGCAACATAGGCCTATCAATTTAAAAAAGTTTGTTCGTACTCTTTTGGAATCAGCTTTATAGCAATAGTTTTTGAAAAACGACTCCTGGTTTGTTTAATCTCAGTACTTTTGATTTTAGCACATAGTCGAATGTTTTGTGTTTACGAAATTCCACATAATCTATTCCGTCATCGTTACACGACATATTTTAAAATAATGTAATTTATTTAGAAAAAAATAAAGTTTCACATTTAGTAAACCCATCGCCTTATTATTCAGCCAAATATTAGATTTTTTTTAAATATTCGTATTACAATATTTTGTTTATCTTTACAAGAATCTATTTATATACTGTTTCGCCACAAATTACCATCTCAGTTTTTATTTTCCACTCTGCGCAACATACCTTGCTCTTTCCAACAGACATTGCGACCTATTCGCTATCAGAACCACAACTTTATAATCTGCTAAGAACACCTCTCATATCGTGTCCTGAGAGTTGTTTTCGATAGTCTTATCAAAGTACAAAGTACGTTTGAAGACGTTGTGGGTATTAAGAAGGAAAACGTTGTGTGAATATTAAATCACACGCTCGGGTAGGTTGAATGAAACACAGACATTCACTTTGTGAGTTCCATTTATGTTTATCACTTTTTGGGGGAGTTCATAAATAAAGTAAATTTGTTGATGTACATGTTTTGCCTTGTATTTTATTTTTTTAGAGAGTTACTCTCCATTAGTCTTACAGAACACGAAAATAAACGATATTATTATGGAGACAATATTACGAACAAGAATACGATTAAGTGGTCGTAATACATATGGTGTACAAAAGAATTATTTTGTTATTTCCTTTCTAAGCTATTTTTTAATGTGAAAATTTGTTAAAATAAAAAGCAAAATATTAATTCTACAGTACTACATATTATATTTTGAATTGGTCACTGAACATGCAAATCCCATATAGTTCTCTTTGCTTCCGCTTCCAGAACTAGAGTTATGATGCTAACAAAAACATACATTTAACCTTCTGTTTACAATTCGTGATGAGCGACACTGTTCTCTGTAAATCTTTTAATCTAAACAATTTTAGTACGTACCACAATCAATTTGATTTAATAACTGAATCTATAAATGTTTAATAGTTAACTTAGGTCCAATACTAAACATATTGTACTATTCCAATAAATTCAGAACTTATAAGAAGCGCAATGCCCATGTTAAAGAGCCAGTTTTATTTGAATCTGGCAAACTTAGCGCGGCAGCCGCTAGGTGGCGAGAGCGCTACTGTAGTCTGTACGGCAAGTACAGATTCTTTGTCTCACTCACACCTGGCGCGGATTATTTATGAGTCACAGACGGGTGGAAATTTTCAACCAGCGCTGCCTAACGGCTGCCGCGCTAAGCTCGATTTGGCGGCAACCAACCGGGCTGACTATTCTACATAAGCGTTGCGCTTCTTATAAGTTCTGTATTCATTGGCTATCCTGAGATTAGATTTCATTGTTCTTCTCAGAAGGCAGTTCTTAACACAATTGCATCTCAATTGGATAAGTAGTTTTAAACCACCGACGCAAGTTTAACGTCTGTATCTGTGATCTTTCCGTGGCATCGTAGCTTCCAAACGGGTCATCCGATTTTGATTTAGATTTTTTTTTTAAATGTGACTTGTTCAAAAGTGTTCTTATCTATGATTCAAGAAAATCTGTTTATTAGATGGCCTTATATACTTTACAGTAAAACTAAAGCAGAACCACAATTTGTGAAAAGTGATGACTGATATGTTTTATGTATGCTTTGTAGGGTAATTCACAATTATTTTAGAATACGAAATGTAAAATAATCTTCAAATGAAAAAAAATGTTTCAAATTCAATAGAAAATATTGCGTTCACTTTCAATGTGAGCCATTTACTTTTGCGCAATAGAAAGAAACCCTATTTTTGGTTTTGCATTGCCTGTAGTTTTCTTTTAAATAATACGAGTGCCTCCCAGCACGTTGTTTTTTCAAAACTGTATCTGAAGTACTACAAAAAATAGGCGTGTAATTATTGTTTGAGCAACATTTTCATTTCTAAGGTACTTCAAATGAAAGTGTCATAAAATATTTATTTTTCGGAGTACGAAAACGATCCCTCAATGCAAAAAGTAATTTTGTTGATTTGTTATTGGAATTTATAAGTTATTTGTATTATTTATAACAGTGTCAAATTAGCGTACGTTTATTAATGTCGGGGAAAATCGACATTAAGAGGCGGATAAAAAGTTTTACATAAATTATAAATTTTTTAAAAATTTCCTTGCTTAAGTGTTATGTTAAACTTCGATAATGTTGTTAATTGATTTTTTCTTAAAAAGTCAACTTCAGCCAGTGTGTTATTTAAAATAAATATTAATTCAAAATGTATAGCTATACATTAACACTAACTTAATTACTTAAATCCGAAACGGCAGAACTAAATCAATACTTAAATGTAAATTATAACTCTTAATATTGTGTCAGGGTAAGAATAAAATTCACCATTACAAAATGCACCATGAAAAAATATACCTTTCCAAAATACATCTTTAGAAAATTTACCATTACAAAATAATATAGGCCTACCATTACAAAATACACCACTACAAAATGCAGTGTTACAAAATACACCATTAAAAAATGCAGTGTTACAAAATACACCATTACAAAATGCATTGTTACAAAATACATACACAATTACAAAATATACCATTACAAAATGCACTGTTACAAAATACACCATTACAAAATTTACATTTAGAAAATGCACCATTACAAAATATACCCTTACAAAATTCGCCATTACAAAATGCACCAAAAGTTGTACAAACTCCAACTCCAAGCAAAAAAATGTAAACTGCATTTGTTCGCTTCGTGCAAGTAGTAAGTGAAATATGTCTTTCAAGTCGCTACCAAAGATTTCAAGTTACTATTTATGTATCCTGTGTTACAGATCGGGGGCCGCCCACTACGTTTGCAGCCCGACACCGCCCATATCAAGGTAATTCAGCAACTTATAAAATTTTATGTTATTTTAACTTATGGCCGCGTGGTCTTTCCAGTCGTTTTAATGAAACGGTGGTGACAGCTAGTTCCACTGTTTTACTATCACGTGGTGCAAAACAATAAATGTGTAAATGATGACATTTGTCAAGATGAATTGGTCAACATGCAGTTCAGAATTCGTTTGTCGTGTAGGTGTGTTTGGACTCTGGTTGCTTATTATGTGGTGTTATATACTTCGAGTATATAGCCCAATAAATACCATTGGGTTGGCCAGATGTAGTGGGATTTTTTCTCTCTTTAACTACTGTCAATTTCAGTGTTACAACTTATAAGTGGCTATCAGATTACGCCTACTTAGTTGATAAAAAATATATTAACATTTTAAAAACAAATGCACAATATGTAATACTATATTTAAATAAACAAATACGTGTAAAATTAAATTACAAAAATAGCTTAGCAGCTGTTTTACTCGAGTGGATGGTTTCTAAGTAGGAGTGAGAGAAAACGACTGTTTGTTATTTGTAAGTTTTGTCTGCAAACTGACTTAGCCTTTCACACTACTCAATATTGAGGGAACGTAATATTATACTTGATTTTTTACAAGACACTGTCTGAGATGATATTGAGTGCCCTTTTACTAACACTCAACCTTAATTCATATCATGTACCGTGTATGTAAACGACCAATTTCACAATATTATACTTACTGATTCACTCCATTTTGATTGAGTTTGTTTTAATTATTAAATTGAAGAATATTTATTCTGCAGTATACAACCATATCCTTGACATTGAATTAATAAGTAAATGTCTTCTAAATAAATTAATAAATATTTTTCACGGTTTGAGCACCATAATCGTACTTGTTTTAGTTTTGACTAGTTGCAACTTATTGACGAGCCCCAAGTTGGCAGCGTGTGTTACAAAAAATATAAAAAGTAAATTTAATATTTAATTTTACCAATATAAAAGTCTTGCTTTACTTTAAAAAAGTATCTCTGGATGTGAATTCGAATGACCTAAATCAAGAATATGAAGGATTGTATTGGGCTGAATGTTGTAAACTGTCTATAATATACATTTATTAATATCAATTATTCAAGGAAAAATACAAGTTAATACATAGTTACACAAATTATAAAAATAGATCATTCATATATTATACCTGAGAGCATATAAGTTTATGAGAAATAAATTTAAGTGCACTTTTGTACATACCATGGATTTCCCGTAATTATTTTAAAACACTGTTTTAAACCAAACCAACGTTTTCACGGATCCGAAGTTTAGTTTATCGATGGATAACTTAGATCGGCGAAACAGCTGTAGTGTTTTTCACGATAATTAAGAATTGCTCCGACTACTAAATAAGGAAATTATCTATATAGATAACTTAGAGATGAAGCATGATTTCGGCCATTCTAAAGCTGTCTCGTGGTGTAACGATGTCGGATAGAGTCCAAGTACCTGGATCGGTATAAATCGCCTTAATCATGCGATTTAGATGTTTTCACTGCTGTCCAAATTAATTATGGTGTTAAACTGATGTTGTTTAACATAACTATGAGTTCGTTTTTACTACTTAACACATCTGCCCACTACAACAGTTCAACCAAGAAGGAATCGGATGGACACACCCATACGTTTTAGCAAAGTTAGTTATTTGATTACGCCGCCGTAGACCATAGACTGTCCTCATATACACATTACTACATTATCTACAATTAACGCTCTATGTATAATCCTGCGCATAGTTTGATAGGCCTATATGGCATTTAGTAACTTTAGTACTGTTTTGCTCCGAGTTGAGTCCGTTAGCGACACTGTCGGTTTAACACACATTGTTCTGTCTATGTTATTTATTATCGATTACTCAAATCCCTCTTTCATAAAAAATAAAATATAAAAATAAAAAATGCTCTTATTTAATCTGACTTATGGTCTTATTCTATTTAAAAAAATGTAATTTGTTGGATTGAGGATGTTACATTTAGCCACTTACGAATCGCGATGATACAGTAATAAAATCACAAGGAGACAATATCCATCAAACAGATAAATACTTTTTGAGTTTGTTACAAAAACTCAACGTTTCCTCTTTATAATATTGCATAGATTGTAGGCTACCTCTATTTAATTCACTTGATCGAATATGAAATGCCTTTGTTATTTCTTTCAGTGACTTAATTACGTTACTACGGTAGTTATTACCTTTTTGTTAATTAAGCATTGTATTTTATGTATTTTCATGTATAGTTAAAACCATTCTTTATAGGTCAATAATTTAACATAAGACGGAAAACAGGTTTTATATATGTAACCTTATTTTCGTTTTTGCTAGATAATCGTTTATGTGCGTGTATGTAGAATTTGATAGCGTGTTGGGAATTCAGTTCTATGCATAATTTATCGCATTAAAAAAAGTTGGACATTATTTGCACGACAAGCAAAATTGCTCAATCTCTTAAAGGTGAGTAGAGTAACCTTGCAGAGCTAGCTCACGCTGCGTGCGTACGCTATGAGCCACGCTCGGCTTAGCGTGGGTAATGCTGAAACTTCTGTGTAAACCTAGAGAGCGTGTTGGTTGTTTTATATATCAAAGTTAAAAGGTACATCAGTACTAACAAGTTTCTTTACAAAATAATATGAATTAAATAACAAATGTCATATTCAATTCAAGTTTGGAATAAGCTTGGGTTTGCATACGACATTGATACCATACACGGGTTAAAATATGGAGTAAAAGAAATGCATAGTGAAAATAGTAAATAAGTTTTATCCTGGTATATATCTGAATATGAAATATATTCCAAATACGTAACAATCATAAACATGAATGAATATATTATGTATAGGCCTAAACGTGAAAATCTAGTTATTTTGTTAATTCTTACTTTATATAATATGCAATGTAAATGTAAAATAATCTCTTTAATTTTGTTTTGAGATAGTAAATAGAATTCCATTGTATAATTAGTTTTCAGTAGTCAATCAAATTAGCCTACATTATTTCTGTAGGGCTTCATTTTTGTAATAACATACAATCTGCAACACAATGTAAATTATTCATCCCGAAACCAAGACTCATGCAAACTAAATTAAACAACTAAATTTAATTCTCCTAAAAATATTGTTAAGTCGATTTTATAATTTATTCATAAATCATAAAGTACTAACCTGACAATTCACAACATGTCTACAGTAGCAGATGGTAAAGGGGAAGGCGGTTAAATTGTGTCTAAACGTAACCAAAATTCATCAAATTATATTCGCTGGATGTTTTGATTCTTTAAAAACAAAAAAAGCAGAGTATCCCTTTATTTTGTTCATATTTATAAGCTTACTTTTTAAAATATGAGGATTGTGTCGCTATTTTCTTAACATCTATAAGGTTTGATTATTTATTGTGGTTCGAACACTTTTGTTGTGATATTTAAACGCCAGCCAAGCTCCTACATTAAATTTTGAACATGTTTTTAATAGAAGTTTGGCCAGTTAGATATCAGCAGCGATCGTGTGTCCCGTAAGATTACTAACCTTAAAGTAACTTTTAAATTGTACATTGCTTCAATTTATTTTTCCTCGTATTAAAGTAGACATGTTTTTGCTGTCTACGCCTTTAACAAAATTTTCTTTACACTCGACGGAGTGTAACAGCTGTTTATAAAATGTCACGCTTCGTGCATCGGGTTTACAACTCCGCTTTATCGCAATAAATACACATTAACACTTTTCAATTTACTGCAATCGCTTCACGGTTGGCAGAAGTTACAATAACCCCCTCGGTCGTTTACAAAAGGAATTATTTCATGCGGACACATTTCTCACAGTCGAATAGCATACTTAATAAAACCTGTCGAACCCGAATTGACGGGGACATTGCTAAATGCTCCGGAAGCCGGGAGTGTTTGTGTAACACCGTGCTTTGACGCTAAGTCTACCATGTGGCATCGGTTGTTGGGCCTCTGCCATTCCCATGACAAGACGCCACCTTTCATCAACCCTTCTTTAACCTGATACTATTCCTTGCATGTCATAACTGTATCCATATGTTTCGTTTCCTCCACGTCATTCTTCCTGGCTTCTTACTGGAGCTTTGTTGTGTCCGCATTGAGAGTTATTTGCCAAAATCTCGTGTTAACTAGCAATCGCTTTATTTTGAACCTACATTGAAGATGTTACCTGGCTTGTAAATTTCTACTTATTATAGAAGTTGACTTTTATATATAATTGTATTATGCATTTGAACTCCTTTCTATGGTAAACCAGCTAACATAGCCTCGACTTTATCCGTTTTTCCGTCCAGTAAATCAATAATTTGTAAACATTAACCGTTATACGATTAAACGAAAATAAATTATGTAATCTAATATTGTGCTTAGTGGCAAAGTCCTTGTCGAAACCTCCCTAGATTCTAAATTTTTAGTATCAGGCCAAAAGATCATGTCACTAATAAACTAAAAAAGTAGCCATGTCCGTTAAAAGTTCTGAACAGGATTAGCAGTGGTTTAGTTAAAAGGTTACAAACAAGGACCAACCAAATGGTCACAGTACAACACAAAAAAAAAGAAGAGAAATAGCAACATTACTATCTACCTACCATTTGGTTCCCGACATACAATTTTTAATATGTTCAAAAAACCCCAACCATTATCTTACACGTATCTGCATAAAAGCCCACCCTCAATTCAGGAAATTTTTCTGTGTTTTGCAAAAAATATGTATTAAATTTAATTACTGATCAACAATTTTGATGATTTAAAAAAATGTTGTTTGGAGTGAAATGTTTTATAAAGTAGTACATTTTAAAATACGTGTAAATTCATGTTAGATATGAAATGTTTTAAATTGTTACTTACCAAAAAAAGTATCTAAAAATTAAATTAACTTTATTTTTGAAAAGGACACAGCAAAAAAATATCTTCAACAATTTTGTCCACATAACATAATTTGACACTTAAAAATGAACAAAAACCTTAAATTTCATTACATTATTTACAAATATTGAAATAAAAAATGTTTTTATCAAAAAGAATTTTGGCCTATGTTACTCAGGGATAGTGTAGCTTTTTATTAGTAAAACTATTTTTTAAATCGGTTCAGTAGTTCAGAGATTACCTCCTACAAACAAACAAACTAACAACCTCTTTATAATATTAGTATAGATGTATGAAAAAAGCTGAAATAGTGTAAGTTAACAAAATGCAGTTCAATTTATTTTAGGCATGTAGTTATAATATGATATTGGTTCAGTTCTACGTCCTCGCTTCTTTCTAACTTATACTGGTGGGACCTATGAGTGCACAACGAAATCAAATACTTATGCAAGGTGGTTGGACCAGAATGAAATTATATCATTGCATGTCAAGAGGAACTCGACCCCTATAGGCGTTGCAAGTCCGGCTTTCTTGTGGTTAGGTTATGCGGGTCCTCGGTGTCCTTTGATGCGTCCATGCACCCCTCCCACAATCCCACTCTATTAGGTAATGGCTTTTCTAAGAGATGCTTGGATTCACTTTGTTGACCAGTTCAAAGTTACTCAACTTTACTTCCTCTTAGATGAAATGCAAGTTTTTCTTTTACAAAATTTTCTCAGGAAAACGAAGTTTCACTAGTCCTTTTGTCACATTTTTGTCTTCTAAAAAGAAAGCTCTTAATATTTTGGATACATATTAATGTTTAATATTTGGATCCTAACTCTGCGTAGGACACTTAATTCATTAAAACACATAGACAGGAAGCATTTCAAGTCTGCGCTTAAGACAACGCGTAATCCGATTTTTAGTTAAATGGTAAATTCGGTAAGGCCCGAGGTCGATGACATGGAGTTCTATCGTTTAGGTATTTTTGTAAAATATAAATATGTTCCACACTTTTCTCTTAAAGGAAATGTCACAATCTTGAACTTATAGTGTTTCATTTCTCAGTTTAACTTTGTTCTCAGTACTTCTATAGGCTTTATATTATGCTTAAACAAATTGTATTATGTATTTATTTTTCAATTTATGTTCAGAGCTTATTCTGAATTGTGTTGAAACACAAAATTCGCATAACTCTACTAGAATATGTTTTAATATTTCATAATAAGCCTATCGAAATCATATAATTAATTGTTGAAATACTTATTATGTTGGTTTTAAGATACGGAGCTCCTAATAAGTAATAAATGTTTTATAGAACCACTTAATTGTCTATCACAGTTGATTTTCTTTTGTTTATTCTCACACTGATATTTGAGTTGCATAAAGCACAATTATTATCCCGCCTATTATGTTCCAAAAATAAGAACACAACAAATAGTTTTAGCTACGCTATTATATTTTTTAATTCTGTCATGAGTGTTCAAGTTTAAAATGATGTAATTTAGTATTATTAAAATTAGTATGCAGTTTTCTAAATAACTTATTAAAGAAATTACTGCAGACAATATTTTGAAAGAAAAACAGTGGTCTTACAAGTGCAGCAAGTGCTTATAACATTTACAGAACAAAAACAAAGGATCAAATTTAAAAAATATATATAAACAAGTGGTCTCTTCCATTACTAGGCCTATCTTTTCAAATAACTAAATAATATCAGTTTGTGAAAGTGACACATGACAACCTTTTCGATCTTTCTTAGTAGTTACTCGCTCCTCTGCGATAGTCGTCGGTATTTCTACAGGTATGAATTTTTGTGCCTTTTCAGAATCCCAAACAAAATTATTGATCATTGAAAAATTAGGTTTTCCTGAAGAAATATTTATGTTTACCTCAACGCCAGTTACATCAAGTATTAATCTCTGCAATGTTTAAACAAATGTAACTGTAAGTATAAGAAGAGTTAAACGTATAGTTTCCCAACCGTCGGTTTATAGAATGGTGGTAGTCAATAAATTAAGATTTTTTTTACCACTTCTGCCAACTTATCAAAATATTTAGAACGAAGTTCCTTTACGCGGCTTGTGGTAGGAGTTGACATATAGAAAATGAAACGCGTAACGATAAACCGTTATCGAATTGGTTGCTATGGTAATGAATGTAAATACATTAAAGAAACATGTTTTGAGTTCATAAATTTAAGTTAGGAGACGTTCGGTTCCGTCCGCCGTAGTTCGAATATTATCGTAACAATTTTAAAAGTGAGTTAAATTAGCTGACTATTGCAATTAATTATGTAATGTAGATTCAAGAAATGGAAAGTATGTGTAATGCAAACTTAGAAAAGTAAGTTAGTATAATTTTATATTTTGATACCAGTATTACTGTTTCCAATCGTTTAATGTAGTTATTATAAAGGTGTATTAAGGTTAATTAACAAGGTTATATTAATTATAACCTCAAAGCTAAGATGGTAAACACAGTGAAATGTCCGTTCATTGTAAATACATCCAATAAACATAAAATAATGGTTCATCAGTCTAGGCCTAACCTAAATTTATTGTGTGTATAATTAATTTATTTTACCTACCATAACGGCAACATACACACATAATTATGTTTTGGGCAAATTTATGCCAAAGTACGTTTCGAATGATATAATTTGAATCTTTGAACTACCGTTTATTATTAGTTTGTTTTTTATACAAGTAATTACTGTTTCCATACTGTTATTGAATGGGATAAACTTCGTTCCCGACGGGGGTCCCACGACCGCACACATTTTATTTGTGATTCGTACATCTTTCCTTATGAAATTAAATTTTAGCAAAATTTTCTTTTTCAGAAAGCAAACAACGGATCATTTAATGTTGTTTAACTAATCCCAACACATCCAGAGTCCCGCCGTTGCTACGTGCTGAATTTCAGTAGTTTAAACAAACAATCCTAATCGAACAGCGGATTAGAATTGTTCATAAAAATTATTAGTTACTGAAATTAGCATACTCATCATACATACATCTATTTGTCCCTTTAATTATTGAATTACCATCGTAGTTTCATGGAATTGCCATAATCAAGTAATTAAATTCCGTATTTCAAGTAAAAAAAGTAGATTACACCATTGTTAATAAGTTCTACACGTTATTCTTTGCTGTGAATATAAAATGCACTGCAGCACGATTCCAGTACTTTAGAAACTGCCTAAAGGCTACGTCCTCATATTCCTTATACAGCCTTAACGTGAAATAATGAAAATGATTTATGCACTGTTCAGTAGATTTGATGTGTGTTTGATCTGAGTAATAACAATAAAGTTTACAAGTTTTATGTACGCATAGTTCATAACTGTCGGCTTAGGTCTTTATATGTGGGCGGGACAAACGAAGAATATGACATGGCCGACGTCATGCATAACAAATACTAACTAACTACCTTTCATTTCCATTGTCAGTTCAATCCATTGTCTTCTATGTTTAGTTAGACAAAAATGATGGGATAAATATATATTCGAAGTTATGGCTTACTCTTAGATCATCTGACTCCTGACTTGATTGAAGTTATAGCTACGGCGGATAGTATGTTCTCGGAAACATCCGTATTTCGCTTTTTAGTACAGGATGGCCAGAAAGTCATTACCTGACTCCTGACTTGATTGAAGTTATAGCTACGGCGGATAGTATGTTCTCGGAAACATTCGTATTTCGCTTTTTAGTACAGGATGGCCAGAAAGTCATTATACAAAGGGAAAAATAATAATATCATAAAACAAATAGAGCAGAAACCCTTTACATATAAGAGCTGTTTATTGTTAAAAATCACTGGATCTACCACACGGAAAGCGAACTAAATGGTTTAAACGCAACTACAATAAAGTTGTTAAAATTTTCAAAAGTTATATGTTCCTTCTTTTCACATTTCCCTTTTTTCCCCGTCAAATGTTGATGAAACTCATTAATTTAACTATAATAACTCGTTGATGAAATAAATAATCCACATATTTGGAACATCTCGCTTATCTGTGAACTTTGTTATTTTAAAATCAGATCCTAAAGTATTTTTTGGACGTTCAAATCTACATGACAATTATGGTAAAACGTCCAGGAAGAAGTTTAAAAAAGAGGTATAAATCGTTTTTTTAATTTTTGTTCAATAGTATAAACATTGAAATTTGACAAATTACATATTGTCTTAGGTGATATGACAAAGAAAATCAATTCAAACGATCAAAGCTAATTTTCGTGCATGGTACAATATGATATATTTTTACGCACAATATTTAAATCGGAAAAACTTAAAAGTACCGTAATATAAATAAAAAATATTTATTAACTAACATTATATTTCTTCGAAAAATTATACCTTTGAATCAGGGACTTTTTATTATGGGGAAGGGGGGATCTAAAATTTCCCAACAATTTTGACCATATTTCCCAACTTTTGTGTGGGGGTTAATAACGGTGTCCTCCTATGAGCGCCCTGTCCTACGAGCGCCATGTCCATCTAGCGCCCACTCTCGGGTTGACGAGGGTCAGAGAGGGGTTGACAGGTCTAGGAGCTTTCCTATGAGCGCCGCATTTCTGTAGTGGAATAAAAAGTGCAAATACTACCCCCCCCCCC
>JAGFPH010000235.1:468209-497149 GCA_018207615.1 Philaenus spumarius | reverse complement strand
CCCCCCCCCCCCCCCCTAGCAAAAGCGGGTCGCAGTAATACTACCCCCCAATCAGGTACCTACAATTATACTGTTATCGGTAACATACTGTGACTAAACAGTTTAGGTTAGTCCTCTAGTTTTTTTTTATTGTAATTATATCGAAACTTGAGTGTGCGTGACTGGAAAACTGCCCCCCCTGATCTCTGACGTCAAAATGACGTAGGAACCTGCTTGGTGGGGTAGTTTTCCGGGGGGTAGTATTCCGGCGACCCTTTTGAGGGACATGACCTAATACTGGCATATTAAATTGTTTATACACGTGCTTATAACACGTATGGCACTGCTTACAAAATTTACCGTTTAATTTAGGACAGAATTGAGGTGTTTCATATTTAGGTATCTTCAACTTACTAGAAGCAGTGATTCAGTAAATAGCACCTGATAAAATACCAAATAAAAGATTTGGGAGGTATTTTGTTTAAGAATATTTTTGGAAATAATTTGTTATATTTTTATCATTTTTTTAGTTCTAGTTTTACAAATCCGACAACGGCTATTGAAATAACGTTACTGTAATATTATAAACTGTATATCGTTGCGATTATCTATAAGAAAGGTTTTAAATACAAGCATATGGGTCATATTTAAGGAATGTTTTTCGATGTCACTGATCGTGTCAATTCATCGATCAATAAATACTAACAAGTACAGGTGGTCGAAGGGGGTGATACAGAAATGCGGCGCTCGTTGGACAGCTCCTAGACCTGTCAACCCCTCTCTGACCCTCGTCAACCCGAGAGTGGGCGCTAGATGGACATGGCGCTCGTAGGACAGGGCGCTCATAGGAGGCAACCGTTAATAACGCGCAGAAGTGGCTCTGGGTTATATTGTATGGAATAAATCCCTGTGGATTTGGGCCCTGGAGGCGCACCCTCGGATTTCTTTTTTGAAAAATGGACTTCTCTAAGTAAGGGTTTTAACAGTGCAGGTGCTATATTGAGTACTTTAAGAGTTTTTAATATTTTACAAGAATTTTAACATGTTCATCACATTATTGAAAAACATTAGCCAAATCATCCCACCATTTCCTTTTCTCAAATATTTGCCTCAAACTTAAAAATTTCCCCATTTTGGGTAAAACCCAATCTGTGAACACTGATCTGGCGGCCTGGAGCAGTGCATGGCATGTCAGTGTTGCCACAATAACAGGTTGGAACTACTCGTAAATTTCTAAGAACATAATTTAAAAGGAGACAATTTATTTATTTGGTACAGAAATATTTGGATTTGTCCAACATTTTTGGATTGGAAATTGCTTTTTATTTGTGAATGTTGGTAATTAAACCCAAACCCAAAGTTGGAGGTTTTGAGGATTTTCCGTGCAATTTAATCCATAAATCAAAATTACAACTTTTTCAAAATCTCAAATTTCCCAACTTTTTGGATTTTAAGATTATTTTGGGGGCGACGCCTCCCTTGCCATCCCCTATAGTGACGTCCTTGCTCTGGATTACCTTGGTAACCTTAAGTTATATTTTTGCAAAATCACAAAGAAAATTGCATTCACCCGGAGATGTTAATACGTTGATAATAGGTGATAACTCTAAATCCTGTGTGTTAACAAGATATCAATTCATCCACAGCAAGACCATTTTCTACAAATGAGAAGTGTTGTCAAGTCGAATAGTATGGATGAACGTTTTTATATTTGACGCTAAACTTAATTAATAATAATGGTCAATTTATAGGCTACTTTCCATATTGCATTTTGGACATAGACTATCTTTTAATTATTTGTGGCCAAATTAATCTAGTCAAACTACAATTGACAGAATCCAGGAATTACAAAATAATACTTAAAAACACAATCACAACTGCATGCGTTCTAGTAGTGTAATTTGTTTTGTAGTATAGATAGGCCTACGTTCTCAAAAATACATTATGGATTAAAAAAATACGTAATATCTTTCGGCATCGTAAAAGCAATAAAAACCATAAGTTATTAGCAATAAAAATAGTTATTAGAGCTTTGTAATTGTATATTCCTTATGGGCTTTTGAACTTCCGTGTAGTCAATCCCTTGGCCTACTCCCACTGTTTTACATAAAATATTCTAAAGGCCTTGTAGATAAACAGATGTATTAAGTACTATTGTAGGAGCTGAAATGTAATAAGTATTATTCACCTTGACAGACTGCTAATAATAAGGCACTTTCTGCGAAGTTAACTAACTTCGTGGTTAATATAATCAAGTATTTTCGAATGCGAACAAATTAATGATGTTTAGATTGTATACGGATTAACGTATAACAGATAAAAGATATTCTTCTTAGATGTAACTCGAATAAACAAGTATAAATTTGAGTCAAAACAAGCAAACTGTTTGTCACGTTGAACAGCTACTCTAAAGGAAGTAGAAGACTTGCTTACCCTCTAATCCTTACCGTTAATTTGGCAACAGATCGCAGTTGTATTTCAGAGTCGTGTGAGGGACTACACTATGTAGGCCTAGTGTCTGCTAATTTATAGATTTTGGCAATAACTATTGTTATTATAGCAGAGAAAGTTCTTTTGGTATATGAAGATGGTATTGCGAACCCAGCAATGGCTGTGGTTTTATTATACATTATATTAAAGCAAGTTGGATATTTACTACTCCTGTTAGTTTGTTGTTAATACATAAACCCAACCAATGATAATCAGAGAAGCAAACTGTATTCTAGGCCTATTAGTGGACGTATTGCATCAAGCTTGAATCGTGAAACAAATAAATCTCAGATGAATTTTTCAGTCTTAAACGACACCAGCTGTTCAAAAACCCCCACTTCCAGCACTGACTGCGATTACAGACTTTTTTATGATTTAATTTATTTTTCACTTTTTGTACTTCAATTAATGATGCCATTAGACAGCAGATAAATGAATGATTTGTGTTCATATTTCAGCCGGGTCGGGAGATATCAATCATTCCAGTATTTTGCAACATCTGTGGTCATCGAGGGGAAAACCTATTCTGTAATAAATTAGTTCTCTTTGTAGCCGACAGATAGCCTACTGTTTGTCGAACAGATGCCGATCGGCCGCCCCTTGTTCGAGGCTAATTTCGATCTAATATTAATGAAAACCTTTGAAATCAAACAACGTGGGAATGGTATTAATCGTTCGAGCTTTGAACAACGCTGTTTAAACTCCGATAAATTATAATTTTCCGAAGGGAATCATGTTGATGAGCTTGACAACTTTACTATTTGTATCGTACAAAATGTAAACTCGTCAAAATAATACTTCGTACAGCTGTAAAATTAATCAAAGCCTTGACAATTCAGAATTAATGAATAGTATGTAATCCGTGCTGAACAGAAACCTTTGTAGCAACGGTTGACAAACGTAAAAACTAAATGTTTGTCACAGATACAGCAAAAATATTACTTTTGATATTTTAGAATCTCCTAGCCAATAACATTGCCTTTATTTCGTCACAAATTTAGATTTAGTGAAATTCTTTTAACTAAAATGATAAAAATTTTGTTACCCTTATCGTAACAATACAGGGCGTCCAAAAGTCCCCCTTCCCGTATATTTGGAACAATTAGAAATAAATAAATGAGCTTCGATTTATCTCTATATGACACAGGGAGATTAATTTTTCTGTATCCGACTATCTAATCCCTTACCCCAAAATGGGGGGTTGAAAAAGTAATTAAAAAATCTTAAATACAAACCCCCATAAATATAGATAAAATAAAACCTGAACACAAAATCTCACAATAAATACGTTTACTAACCTCAAACGCGTTTCAACGACAATGTCGCCATCCTCAGTGATGCATGGGTTACAGTAACCAAATTATAACTGGTTACTTTATTAACCCCATCAATTGATGCCTCATTTTTAAAGGATTGATAAATGAAGGAGAATGGCGCGAATTAGAGGTCTCTAACTTAACCCTATCGAAAATGGCGGCAATAGCGAATGTCCTGGTTATACTTAACCGTCATAACACGATGTTTAAAAGTTCTCTCCACCACTTTCAGGCTATTTAAATTACTTGCGTGTTACTTGTAGAGAAGAATTATTATGTTACTTGTTGGGAATCTGTAGCCTACTTTTATGCATTAAAAAATTCAATAACTTGAGTTAAAAAATATATATATATACTAGCTGACCCGGCAATGTTTCGCTATTGCTTAATTTGAAACTTTGAAAGCCTGTAATTCGTATCCCTGAGTGTCGTTGTAAATTATAATGGGATTCTGCTCATTGCTTGATTTACTTAACCTAAAATTATATTCAGTTTTTGATCCAAATCAGTTGTTGATCAAAATCAGCTGTTGATCAAAATCAGCTGTTTTAAGCTTTTCATACGAACAGCTGTTTCTGATCAAATCAAAAGAAATATTTCTTCTTCTTCCTTAATATTGACCTTCCATAAGATTAACATTGAAACTTTGAGGGCTACTGGGGCGTAGCCCTTATGTCCTAGGACTTCGGTAAATGGCCTAAAACCTTCCCAGGGTTAACCTGTGTTAGTATGCAAAATTTCAAAGCAATCGGATGGACGGTTTGGTAACGCATAACGGACAAACAAACGGAAATACATTGAATTTTATATATATAGATTGAATTAATTTAATTATAAACATAGCTGTAGGGATTAAAAATAATAAATAAACAAGTTTAAAGTACGTGTAAATTTATTTTTATTTTCATCCATAAACTTCGTCGAGAAAGGAATTATCTCTCCAACGGTCACCGGACATTAGACCACATGGACATTCGACTACAGCGGAGATTCGGCCACACTTTTGGGGTAACTACCTGTTTTGGGTCAGCTAGGGATATGTAAACATCCCTCGCCGGACAATCCACCACACCTTTAAAGAAGGGTGGAGGAGGGGGGTTGGAAGATATTAAAGGGAATGGTTAGGTTAGGTTAGGTTAGGTTTAGTTTAATTTCATGAATATTCTAGAAAATAGCAATAAAACAGAATAACATAATATTGGTAAATAGCAATAACAATTTTCTAGTCATAAAATGGATTCATAGCTTAAAACCAGGAACCAAACCATAGGTTTAAATGATACTTATTACTTATTAGTTGTGATGTTTTTGTTTACAAACATACCCGTAAATGAGATTTACCTGTGATATAATAAACTAATTTGGCAAAACTTATTATGAGGACGAGACGGAGTAGTGTGTAGTTATAGTCTTGAAGTAGGCTAGTATAGTAGTAGCGGATGCACCAGCCCTTGAGCCTACGACCATCCCCTTTAATATCTTCCAACCCCCCTACGCCCACCCTTCATTAAAAATGTGGTGGATTGTCCGGCAAGTAATATTTACATATCCCTAGCTGATTCAACCCAGGTAGTTGCCCCAAAAGTGTGGTCGAATGTCCGCATATTTTCATATGTGGTCGAATGTTCGTGTGGTCTAATGTCCGGTAACCCTCTCCAACATTCTTTATTAATACAGATCAATTTCATTAATTTCATAACTTAAAGTGGTGGCGGGACTGGCTGCGCCGCCTGGCATTCCAGTGTAGAGGCTCAGTAAGATGCAATGCCCGGCTCAGTAAGATGCTGCCGTCGTGGTCGGTGGGTAGGGTAGCCAGTCAGCCTCCAATATGTGGCGACGCCACCTGCTGCCCTAATCTAATAGGCTCCATAAGAATCAATGCCCTATGACGAGCAGAGTCACCGGTGTAGCGACTGGCTGCGCCGCCTGGCGGCCATGTGTAATAAGGGGCTAATATTAAAATATGCACTGTACTTACACTCGATACTTTATACGCACTAGTACGTTTTATTAATGCAGTCTTGCCTCTGTTCACTTACTTATATGCATTTATTTCTAGTGGTATTGCGTACACATTCCGGTCACCAGGATAATCATTTTTCACTTTGTTTTATGTAATACGACAAATTCATCATGAACAGTAATAATGTTAATGCAGCAACACGCGCACCATCCCAAATTTGTGTATTTCACTTTCTATTTTAAGCCATGTGCTCCCTAAGGTTAAAACAAACAGTACAAGAAATATCTTGGTAATTAAAAGCAATACGGTTACAAGATGTGGTGGCAAGTTACTTGTACCTCTCATTCATTAAGACGGGGGGGTTTGTCGTTTATACATTAGCATTAACAGAAAAGGGTAAGATAAGTGAATTAAACTGCTCTTACAAGAAGAGAAGAGAGGAAAGAGGGAGCGAAGTAAATGACGCATGGACAATTTGAGGTGGGCTAAGTGAGTGGAAGATAACAAGTAGGGAGAATCTCAGGCGAAATGATAAATATATAAGAAGATTATTTCTCATTGTAGCGTTCGCCTGCTTTCATTATTTCAAATTAAATTGTTGGAGTTACACGTGTATAAAATGTATATCAATAGTCACCTTATAATATACATGAAAGTTAGATTGTGCGTGTGTGTTTGCTATTACAGCAAAACTAAAGTACGGTTGCATCTAATGTCAGTACCCTCAACCAATACGTTCCTGAAAGTACAGGCAACGAGGCTACATCATAGCTCACAATTTTATTTATCTATAATCCTTACGGACATAAAAACCCTTTTAAAATAGGTGTAAAATAGGTTATTTTTCATAGATTTTTCGACAAACATCCAGCTATCTTAGTCCTTTCGTTTATAATAATAAACCGCGCGTGGAACTTTAAGAAAGACTAAAAATGTGGTATCATCTATAACCTATAACTATGGTTAATATATCCTATGTTTAACCTATAACTATAAAGAAAAAAATATAATAAAGAGAGAGCCTACCGACATGCTAAAATTTGTTAAGACTCGGAAGGGCTGCACTCGAACTGCCACAAATTTTGGGTTCATCTGAAACGCACGAACTGCCACAGTCATTAGAGGGGATTAGAAAGGGTCATTTCGCAAGATAAGAAACACACGAACTGCCACAATGGTTCGGTCAGGTAGCGGCTACAAGTGAGGGAAAAACGGGAATTATACTCCCGCGGTTATCCCTCGATGATATTCCTGCACATTACTTATATTTCAAACATAAGTCAGGGAAAAACGGCTAAGGCTGTGAGTAATAACCATTGTTTTCAATCGGCCTCAAGAAGTCAAAGAAGTGATAGCTCAGCATCGAGACAAAAAAATATTGCAACAGGAGCGTTTTATTTCCAATCAATATTGCATTTAATAGTTTCTAGTATCAAGAATCCTTTAAAAATAACTGTTATTAACATAGCACGAAGTTAATAAACCTAACCTAACCTAACCTAACCTAACCTAACCTAACCTAACCTAACCTAACCTAACCTAGAACAATTATAAACATACTGTTTAACAAATCTAAACCCATCAATAGTCAAACACTCCTGACCCCTTTCACTCAACACCACACTAAATTCCGGAAGAGACATCTTCCCACTGTTAGGTATGTAACAAGACTGTTTAATGCCTTCGAAAATACCAGAAAAGAAGACAAGTATGGGGGTGGGGGGATGGGGGTAACCGAGGGAGTATAATTCCCGTTTTTCCCTCACTTGGAGCCGCTACCTGACCGAACCCTTGTGGCAGTTCGTGTGTTTCTTATCTTGCGAGTTGACCCTTTCTAATCCCCTCTAATGACTGTGGCAGTTCGTGCGTTTCAGATGGACCCAAAATTTGTGGCAATTCGTGTGTCCCCCTCGGAAGACCCAGCATTCAGCCTCCATCTTGCATTTCAACTACCATAAAAGCAGTTTTAAACGGGTAATAAAATTACTGGAGTAATAGTGATCAGACAATTATTCTGAATGTGTCATTTTGAAGGTTAGGATAGTCCAAATGTGGATAGGCCTATCTTTTAATTTTTAAAATGTGTTTTTAACTAAATTTGTTCTTTGACTTAACTCAAAATAAAAGTTTGCGATATTTTTTCTTATTCAATAATGCAAATATCAAAAATGTAAAAAGTTGACCACATTCAAAGTTTGGTTACCTTTCTAATAAAAGTTACTTCAATAATTTTGGATAATTTATGACGAAAAATCCACGTTATTGTGGAAGCATGTACGCGACGAATTTGTGTTTCTACTCGAGTGGTTAGCCTGCCCTATAGTGGTTATCACATCAACTTCTTGCAGGCGGAGGAATACTAGAAAAATAATATATCCGTTAATGTTCAATTTGTGAAAGAAAGCTGTGTTTAATAACACACTACCATACAATGTCACGAACGCACATTTCAGTGCATTTCCAGTCAGGGTTACGTCTGTAACACTCTTCCGCCTTTATTAAGCTACCCTATATTTGATAGCGGAAGAATGAAAAACTAGCACACTCAATGCTAGTAGTGTACTGCTCTGCCACTTGGAGTGCTGCGGTCAACTCAGAAATATTTTTTCACTCCTGCCGAGCCTTAGTGCCAAAATCTTTAAATTGAAAGACACCTTTAAACTCAGTTCAAACGTTTTAAAGAAAGTCAAATGTAAGGACGAAGAGGGAAGAGGCTACTGGGGTAGTCGTTCATCTTGTCATTACGGTACTGTTTGCAAGCATGTTGGTTACGTAACTAGTATATCTATATTAAAACGCATTTTAAAACTCAAAAAGTGGTTTCAAAAATTGTTTTAACTATAAATCGATCACATATTTTAACCTTACTCACAGTGACAAAGTGGAGGTACAAATATTACCGTTCATTTTTACTGACCCAAAAGTAGTATAGATATGCATCGACTTGACAGCTTTGTTTCGCTGTTATAAGTAGGCCTAGCTGGTGTAGACTTTGTAAAAAATTTAGAAATTTTTGAGACGTTAAATAGGGAAGTAAAACAATAGTCCTCTCAAACGTGATTAAAATGGCTTATAACTAAAAAATTCCCGAAAAACTAAAATTTAATACAATGTGTTTCTTCGGCTCGCATTAAAATGCTGAAGTATTGAAATCTTGCCTAAATTCTAAAAATTTTACCCCCACTTTTTATGATTTTCGTCTACGTTTACGAGGTCTCTGAACACGATAAAGCAATAAACAAATTCTGTATCCGTGTGTCTGTATGTGGACACGATAGTTATGTGAACTCACCAGACGTCGTAGAAAACTTCTTGTGGTGCCAAAATCTTCGTAATTTTATTGCGGAGGGTTTAAAAGCTTTTTAGCTTTCTAGCGTGACATCAACGTGACATGCGTGACAAAAACCTCACATTTTTGAGTATTAAAAAAAACACGAGCCGAAGTCTCGAAAAGTGTTCTTGTTTAAATTTATATCAGTAACGTACTACGAATTATGAGTTTTTCACGAGCAAATATTTGAGTGCAGCTGACATAACGTGCTGTGCACAAAAGTCGCTCCTGACTAGGCATGTTACACAACATTTTTATAAGGACAAAATATTTTGTTAAATTGGATTACTGCTTCGTAACCGCTGATCCTTGGAATGTTTAGTCAGCCAGTCTAGAAGCTATTCAATAAGTAGACGAGTGGGTGTGAGGTCTAGTAAGTAGGGCTATTTTGCATTCATAGGACGAAAGAAAACATTTAATGATGATAGAGCACAAACTATACAAGCTACGTGTAAAGTCAAAATATAAGCCTACTCTCTTAACTGATTAAAATCTAAAGTTAAAACTAACAATAGTTGTGACACGTTAAAACCTTTCGACGCAACAAGGTTACGGGCAAAATACTGTAAACAGGGTATATTATACTATAGGTCGCGCCACCCAAACTTGAGCCAGCCCAAACTGACCTGGAGGGTTTATGGCCATCCGTCCGCAATAGTCCCTTTTGCAATCCTATTAGCGACGATTCCTTGAACGCCCCAGTTCAGTATTAAAATAAAACTAATTATAATGTGAATAATAAGTCCATATTAAGAACAACGACGTAACAAACATTTCTGTTTTTGTAACATTTCAATCGGACATCTTTTACTAAAGTGCAATTAGCCTAAAATTTAAAACTTTCTCTCTGCGTTTAAAAAACTTCCTCTATTAAAACCGTAAAAGATTTGTGTTCAATTGTGGGTAACTCAAGTTTTAAGGTGGCTTCTAAAACACTACGGACCAATCACTGACCTTGTTCCTATAGTAAAGACGATACAAATTGCTTGAAAAACGTTCAAATGATGTAACAATTTATATATTTTTTAATGTGTACCTCCAAAAGTGTCAACAGCAACCCATTATTGTAAAATGCTTAAATAATCAATTACCTGGAAGAACTTTGAACTTCCCGTTAAAATATCTCAGTTGCTAGCCATATGTGAACGAACGCAACTGCTTATAATAATAAAACGTTAATGTACTCCAAAATTTCTTAGGTAGAGGGGTCACAAAATTTAAAGTTTTGTTCACCATTATTATGGTTTTGAAATAAATATCTACCTCACAAGTACCAATTAGTCTGAATACAGTTCGAAGCAAGTAAAGAATGCACTTTCTATATAAAATAAAATATTAAGAAATAAATTATAAGTTGATGTTAAACTAAACATAACATCGTTTGCTTTTCAATGCCTGTAATAAACTTAGCTGACTTTACCTTTAATATTGCCAGACATTATTTCATATACAATTTTGATTGTGTCACGTACCATTGGTATTACGATCAACTTTAAACAATACAATTTAATAACACATTTTATTCACATTCTGACATTTTAGCACATTACATTCTATATTACGGGACTTTAGAAACACCCCAGTAATACAATTTAAAGGTTTTGGTAAACTTAGAAATAAAGACTGAAGCTACGTTTTTTCAGATTTAATTTGTTTAATATTTTGTATACACGCTGACAAGAATTTTGTAAACCCTGATAGTGCAAAATATAGATATTTTTCCTCTCTTTATTATTTCAGCTAAAATAACCGAGACATTTACTATTTTGTTGCAAAGGTTGCTTTAATTTTTGTTTTTAAATACATTAAATACTGTAGTAAATTAATACAAACGTTTACATAGTATTTCTTTTCAAGCAATTTTAAATTTAGGTATATTTTATAGTACTACAACAATATTAAATTCATCAAATACAAATTACTAACAACCTCAGGACTGAAATAAAACTACAGTCGGCTTAGAAAAGAGGTAGGCTTTTATACGAAACGGGCTAAAACTGCCACTTGCCCTCTCCCTTCTACATACATATTTGAAGAGTAGAGACGCGGGGGCGGGCGGGCGGATTAACTGGAGGGGTGTGTGATATATTTCATTTTATGCAGCAGTTGGACATCACGTTTGTTACTATATTTTATAACCTTAGCCCCAGAATTTCGTATGTGCTGGAAAGGTCGAATAACAAGTCATACTTTATATGTTCTGAATAATGTAAAGGTAGCCGACGTTGGGCCAACAAATGTTTGTTTGAAGCATGGGTATTGGCGAGGCTTTCACAAACGTAGAATGTTTCTTCGTCGTTTATTTAGTTAAAACAAAAAAACGAAACAGGTAGAAGAGAAAGGCGTTTTGAATAAGAAATAATTGTTTAAAAAATCAAACTGTCTATGATAGATTGTACAAATATTAAGCCGACATTTCCAGCACCAGGCCGCTGTTCGGTTGTTGTTAGGATGAGTCGCCTAATCACGTTGAATATTAATGAGTGTATTTTTTAAATTAATGGACTGGTCTGTCTGGAACTGATTCGGGTTATACAACTGTATTTAAATCCAAGTTTTATGTCCGCGGCTTCGGATCTGGAAATGGAAATAAAGAATACTCGCCGTTTAGATACAATTATTGTGCGGGTATGGATGCGTGTAAGTATATTTATGTGTACAAACTGGAAATTAATCAACCAAGTTCTTCGTTATAAAGATGGTGGAAAAAATGGCTAAGTAACAATTATTTGTTTTACTTCTACAAATTCGACAAAAACTATAGCCTACATTTGGAAAATCCAGCTTAGTTGCTTAGGTTCAAGCCTAATTACTAACGTACGGTTTGCTGGAGCTTTAAGCTGCTGGTAATGTGAAGACCAACTTTAAAAACTTGAACTAAATACGTTCAGAACGTATACTGCATACTACTACACTGTAAAATACCGGTAACTTAGATTGATCGAAGTTATTCAACTACGAGTAGGCTATATAATTAAAAGTTAGTGATTGGTTCACTTTAGGTGAGTCAGCCTGTACATAAACAAAAATGTTTCTAATACATTTATTTGGAAAAAGTTTGACCATTTAAAGCTTTATTAATTTTATATAAAGTTAAATTATTACATTATTATATGCTTACAAAGTCCAAAACGTAATATTTATTCATTCTAATTGCTATTATTTGCTAAAAAAATAGCCGTCTTCACTTGTTTCCAGTTTTTTTTAATTGTCCCTTAGTTTTAAATTAAATTTTGTTTTCATAGGCCTATATATTCAAATTCACAAAATGTTTTTAAATATTATCCAACTTGGAATTTGTTCAAATGAAACCCCGATATTTTATTGAGATTTTGGATTGAAAATTAAATTTTAGGGCTTCTGTGTAAATTGTGTTTTTTAATAAACGTAACCGTTTAGCCGTAAAGCAGATATCCATTGTAATTTTGACTTTTAGTGGCGTATAGGTTTTGTAATTGACCATCTTGTTAGAAATGAGTGTATCCTGATTTAGGTATTAGTTTTACTAATTTACGTAACAGTAAATGTTTCTCAAGTGTAGAATCTACACATAAAAAATAAGAAAATATACCAATGTAAACAAAATAAATAAAATAGAGTTTTTCTATAATTATTTAGGCTGTAAAACTCGATTTAAAAATAAGTTAACTTTAAAATTAATTTTGAGTGACCAAACCACTAGATCTTAGATATATAGTTAAAAAATTAGCTGTTGATTCAATTTAGACAATAAATGCTAAAAATGCTAGAAATAAATAAAACACTTTTTTCCAAAAATAAAAACGATCATGTAAAATATGTCTTACTTAGAATCGGCAAAGAGGCAGAAGCGGTGTAGTGCAACAGCGATTTATCATTGTATTACTAATAATTTACCTAAAGATACAGTAGTAATCAAAAGTTGAGACAATTAATCAAGTTTGTTTGTTTATATTACCTAGATTTATACTTTTACTTGTTTTATACGCCATACTTTTACAAAAAATATAAGTACGTAATTTATAAAAAAACGTAATCATTATGACTTGTAGTAAAATTAATTGTATTTCTGGTGTTTATTTATAAACAACTTCACCGAAAAAAATACTAACCTTGTTTAATCTTTACTTTTCTTTTGATAATATTGTCATTTTTACAGGTTCCTTATGGAAAGGTCCAAAAACGTATGGAATCCGGAACGACAGCTATTATATCATATTTTTATAAAACCATTTTGACTTTAACACCCCCAATCGATTGATATTAGACCAGTTGGACAAGCTATTCATTCGTGTAGTCAGCAAATATAGTTTATAATATGTTGTGTCAGTTCCACACTTTACTTTCCCAGTTCTTTTAACATTTTGAGACCTCACGAGAATCGAACCCGGCACTCCAACGCACACAACCAGAACACTTATAGTAGGCCTACTACACCAAATTGTCAATTCTCTTATTTGTGGAACTTTTGTAAATTAGCAGATTCTTATTTTCACGATTAAAATTATTGTATAAATAAATGCTGATAATTTATTTTGTTACGCCACTTTCCTTCAATAAAAGCAGATCAATTGAAGTCCTGGTAATTATGATGTCAAACATCTGTATATAAATTTAAACAATAAAGAATAAACAAATTACAGTATTACGTAAATACTGTACTAATGCAAATTTATTATTTAATTCGTCAGTTTGAAGTGTGAACGATCCCAGATTACAGAACGAGTTTTGAACTAAACTCGAAGTATCGATATTGATCGTGTTTACGTTATAACACGGAATCGTGATAAATATTGAACACAGAAGAAGGCGTGGCGTGTAATACAAGAAGTGTGTTGAGGAATTAGCATGTCAAACGTGGAGTACGATTTGCATATCTCCGCAGAAGCACTTAAACGTACAACCTGCCTTTCAGGCGATTGCCTCTAATCCTTTCACAGTGTGTGTATGAATCCAGGAGTTCATAACAGTTGCATGTCATTATCCACTTCAACAGTGTATCTTGTGTCATTTCATTAGATGCACTTAGCGTGGTCTTTGTTGTTTTGTTCGCTAGCTGCAAACATTCACGCGCGATCGCCAATTAATTACATTAAGTGTTGGACCTACTGTCGGTGCAATGCTGTCCTGCCTGGCTTTGTGCGTGTTGAAAATAAACTTAATTTAAACAAAAGTAAAATAAATATGATTATGGTTTTCTATTTTGTGCTCCGTTACATGGTTATGCCTTCTCAAATTATTACTGTTCGACATATTAGTACGTGTATTACATTTAGCCATGATTATTTATTCTACTTTTATAAATTGAACTTTGTACTATAATCATGGCACAATGGTTGTCTCGCGGTAATGTACTTCAGTAAAAATAAAATGTAAACTATCTTGACACACACGCTGCGTCACACGCTGTGGTGAACAAACCTATACTACCTGACGCACGCCCTGTATTATTTTCAAATAATGAAAATGGTTTAATTATAATATAAAATAAAGATACTCAAAAGAGACAAATAAATGTATAAATTTAAATAAGATGTTTATTATAAATGTTACAATAACATACAAATATCAACATACCTAAGACATGCGAAAAAAGGTTAGATCTGATATACAGTACATCCAAATAAAACATATTAAAAAAAGACAATACAAATTTGAAACTTTTAGTTAAATTTTAATCTGTCTATTTAAAGTGTATAAATTTAAATTAGTTTTTTTATTATTTTAAAATCTAAATAGTTGAAGAAACAAATATCAATTTACCTTAGAAATGAAAAAAACGTTCAAACGTTGATAAAGTAGCAAAGAAACACTTTGAATCGGGAAAGACCGGTATGACATGAAAGCAGAGCTCTTTCTGAGGGCGAGACAGCTACAACAATACCTGTTCGACAAGTCTACAGCTTCTCCCACCCGCATAGCCGTTCAATTTACCAATGACTCACATGATGCGTCTCCCGCCACATAGAAGGCTTCCCCAAAGACGCACATGTTGAGTCTTCCGCACTGAACGTGTTCCCCTGTTTCCGCAAAAGTAACTATGGTTACAGTAAGATAACTGTAATATGTAGACTTGGGCATATTATTCTAGATAATTTCTTTTGAATGTGTGTATCTTTAACAAGTTTAAACAGTGTACGCAATAAAACCGCCAACATTTTTAGTGTTTCTCAAACGAATCACTTTTTCCAAATAAATCGGTTATGATATCGGTAAATTGTAATTGGTCAGCTATCTCGGACTTTTTGCGGATATTTTCATTGCTTTTTGTTAGTACTGATTTTAATATTTGGGCAAGGATTCTTTTCTGTGCCAACATTTTGTGTTATTAAAAATATATTTTCGAAAACTTAAAAAATCTTTTATTTCCAATATGGAAATTAACTTAGACATTTGCTAATAAATTCAAGGTAATTTCTGTGGGTGTGTTTTATTTTGTCTACATAAAATTCAGAGTTATTTCTGTTCTTGAGTATTCCTTTATCAAGCCACTTTTTTATGAGTTTTAGTCGCCGTGATTTCTGTACTGTTAATTAAAACTCAAAGTTGTCAATATATTTGGAAAAAGAACCTTTTTTATAATTTCAAAAAAAAATTTTTAAATCCAAATAATAAGTACCTAATGTACACAATTTAAAGTTATTCATCACGTAAATATTTGGTGAGATGGTAGAATAGAATAAGTATTGGGAGATCATCCTATATTCTCCAAAACCTTTTTTACTATTCATCAAAGCTTCGACTCAAACCTCAACTGTAAAAAACAGGATCTAATTTAATGAGATAAGGGCGAAATTTGCAGACTATGCCTTCCTGATCAATCCAACGATGCTGAAAAACCCAATCAAATCATGATTACGGTGCGGCGGTACCAGTAGGCAGAGGCTTCCTACGTTAACATGCAATGGGGTTTGTGAAATGACATGCTTCACTATCATTGACGTTAATAATGACAAATGGTTTTCCATTGCTGTCTACTTAACACCACTCGGGGTATACAGTAGCTTTCTGAGAAACCCACCCAAGCTTCTGCCAGCTCCTCCCACTCTCTGGGTTTGTGTCAACCGACCACGTAATTAATATTAGTACAACCAACTATTCGTTTCTGCGTTTCCAATCAATTATACAGCTTGTTTGCAGTTTCTGACAACAATGTATGTATTTTTAGTTTTTTTTATGTGAATGTTAGTTTAATTGGTTTGATTAAAATCTAACGCCTCAATAATATGCCTTATTCACAACAGTGACATTTTAACTAATAATAAGGTCAAATTGAGAAATAATTAAGTGATTACGAGTTGTTCTGACGTTTTACCCAAATCCTCACATTTATGGCCTCAAAGTTAATGTTTCATCTTGATTTTAACACACAAAACACGTCGGCTGCTTTCTTTACTAATCTAGCCAACATGCACTAATGAACAAACACAAGCTTTAATAATTGAAAGATACCTGTGACAATTTTATATCTTTAAAGTCAAATACGATGTGTATCCATATTGTTTTTGTTTTTTTATGGACATATTCAGCAATCTAACATATTATATACTCTAGCATATCAGAAAACAATGACGATTTCCAGATGAACCGAATAATATACTAGAATATACAGAGTGTTCATAAAGTCGCCTTTATTATTTTTGTTATTGAAAATAAGTTAACAAACCTTTGTATATATCTTGTGTTGCACAACAGGACAAATCTTTTGACATATCTGGACCTTTATGATTTTGGCGGGCTTGAGGATGGTAGGGGGGGTTAAACATTTCAAATATAAAGGTAGGTCATGTAATATACCATTGAAAAGCTTATTAAAAGAGAAACGAAATGGCACAAACTAGAGCTTAGTATCTTGCTTCGTTTCAAAGTAATGGACTATCAAAGATCTGGATAATGATGTTGTTAGCAGGTTATGTTTTTGTTAGTACTAGGAATAAGTTGGCTGTATGTTATTTTCCAAAAATTTGATTGCCCCTTACTTTGAAACGAAGCAAGATATTAAGTTCTAGTTTGCGCGTTGCGTTTATCTTTTAATAAGCTTTTTAATGGTGTATTACATGACCTACCTTTATATTTGAAATTTTTAAACACCTTGCACTCCTAATTCTCCTAAAATCATAGAGCGTCAGATATCTTAAAAAATTGTCCTCTTATGCAACACAAGATACATACAAAGTTTTGTTAACTTATTTTCAGTAACAAAAATAATGAGAGGGGGTTAAAGCGATTTTATGAACACTGTGTACACACAAGTGTAGCATTTCAACTTTATTGCCCATCACCATTGAAGAAACAACACTGTTGTTTCTTCGATGCCATCACTGAGGTGGAGAGATTCATACATCTTAGCATAATAACCGAAGTAGATATTATATGACAAATATTCTATTCTATTATTTTTGTAAGTAATAAACCTAATACAACAGAGGTTTATCAAAGCCCTAAGGATATAAATGAGATACAATTTCCGCAAGGCTTAGCTCTTCTCTGAATCGTCGCCATTAATACCAGTCTTGTGTTTACCTTCCATATCCTAACGTCACATTTCTTGTATCATCATCCACGCTGTTGATCCATCTCAGTCTAGGTCTGTCATATTTTCTTTACCTACTAAGTTCACAACTCCTCTTGCTAGTTAAACTTCATTCATAACTCATTGCATTTGTCAAGAGGTTTTCCATGAGGTTTTGTTTATGAATATAACTAGTAAGTCCCTGTGAAAAATCACAGACAGACTAATTAGATAGGCCTACATATCATAAATCCATCATTAAAAAAAAAAAACACTATTTAAAAACAACAGACTATATAGGCTTACCTAATTATGCTGACGGGGATTTTTAACCCGGTAAATGTGTACAATATAAGGATTCGAAAACTGTAAGCCTATTTTTTTAAATTTTGTATTTATATAGTTTATTATGTATTTAATAAAGAAAGATACACATATTATTAATTATCTTTTAACTGCTTTTTATTTCATATTGATAGATCAAATGATTTAGAAGTTATTAATATTATAGTGAA
The DNA here is from genome assembly GCA_018207615.1 of Philaenus spumarius. Taxonomy (NCBI): domain Eukaryota; kingdom Metazoa; phylum Arthropoda; class Insecta; order Hemiptera; family Aphrophoridae; genus Philaenus; species Philaenus spumarius. The sequence goes on along the minus strand of JAGFPH010000235.1, from coordinate 479,064 downwards.
GAAATTAATAATGGAATATGTTTATATTTTATACGAAGATGTACGAATGTTTCCGAAGTTTAACGAATAACTATCTTCTTTAAATTTGTATAAACGAATATATTCATGATAAAAGGTTGTATTTATATACAGTTTATAACCTCAAAGAAAATATTATAACGTATTATAACATACATTAGTTCTATAACTCTATTTAATTTACAAAAATCAAGTGAGTACACTCGCTTTTATAGAAGTTGATTATAACGTGTTCACGATATACCATTCTCACATACTGTCCCTATAATTTTGCGTAGGATCTTTTTTCAACATGTTTAACATTATTAACATTTAACATTATTTATTTTGCGTCAACACCTACATTTCTGAGACGTCGTCGTAGGTAGCCTACGTGTATTATCAATATTGCATTAGAAGGGTTTTGTATATGAGTGTAAGTTTCTTAAGAAAATCTGTTTTTAAAGTCTGTTACAACCATGTTCAATTTTAATACAACGCATTTATTATTTTTTAAATTTTAACGTAGCATACTTCAACAGAAACACCCTGTAATTTTTAAAATGGCATTACTTATAAGCTATTTATATCAGCTGGGACTAATTTTATTTAAATTTAATTCCAATAAACAAAATAATTGGTTATTTTTTTAATATCAGGTTAAAATTGCAATATTTGTACATCTGGTAATATATGCATTGAAAATTTGTTTAATATGACACAGGAATAACACTGAGATACATGAATAGCATTTTATTCAAACTGTGTAGTTTACATAGGGCTTTAGTTATTCTAACATATCCAAAGTTACTTTGTAGATCAAATATTGTTCTAACAGGTTGAGTTGATCCCATGCGCTTGTCCACGGTTTAAACAATAGACGAGGCTCAAGGGTCATGTTTGTTCTTTCAATGACTTGAAAACACAGCTCAAGTGAGTCCTTCATATTGTGTTATATACTTCGCGGGTTCTTGAGGCGCCCTCTTAATCTAATACTTACAAGTAAGCTTTCGATATGGTAGACTACACAAGAATGTTCGTTTAGTCTGCTAGCTTTCTTAATCAGAGTTTATTTTTTGTTGGATAATGTAATATGTTTTGTTCAATATATTAAAATAAAACACATAAAATAGGCTGCGAATTCAAGTAGGTTTGGTTAGTCTGCGGGTAAAGCTATGGGCGATCCCTGCAGATTGATCATCCGTGCTTCATCTAACTTGCTACGTTGCTACCACAAATAAAAGATATTCTACACAGATATTTACATTGAATAATAAAAGTGTAATGCTTTTGAATCAACACAGGTGATCTATTGAGCGAGTGCTCCATATAAGGTGGACGACTCCCTTCCCTCTCGTCCATTCTTAAATAACTTGGAAACGAATATCTCAATTGTAGTCAAGGGTCACGTGGAGTGTTTAGTGTTTCGTCTTATTGTACGTGAGGTGAGTGATGAAACTGTCTTGGGGATGCGCAGTGGAAAAAAGAAGGTTTGCGCATGCGCGGGATAGCTGCTAGAGGAACGAACCACCTTAGTTCGTTTATGTCTCCCCTCTTCTACCTCCCCTCCTACGCGCTTCGAGAGTTTCATCACTCACCTCACGGATTGTAATTATAGGTTTATGTGTAACTCATTTTAGCTGGGCAGTAAGCTTTTTTAGTATAATGTATAGTTTTCTCTGTAGGTACTCCAACAACTATGTTATAGATAACAACTGCACAGAATCTAGGCTAGGCTTCTATTTCCTGCAAAATTTTCTGCACAGAATCTAGGCAGAAATTCTAGGCTACTATTGCCTGCGATATTTGTTTGCCTTCTTTAGTCCAAATGTAAAACAGTAAATGCATTAAGTAACAAATGGGAGACTGTGAAATTTTACTGAAGAAACCGCAACCAAAAGAAGGTAGTAGATGAAAATTAAGTAAGTTCAATAAAGGTTGGTTTATGAATTTAGCTCTTCCATAGGAACGAAACCTCTTTGATGTAAACAGTCTTTTTTACAAATTTTTCAACTGTTTTGGTAACAACACTTCGTAAAGGTTTTGTTGAACGATTTTACAACTGCTAAACATATTATTTGCCACTCGTAACTTTGGACAATATTTTTTCTCAACTAACCACCAGGGTTGACAACTTCTCATTATGTCTTATGTTTTGGCCATCTCACTCTTCCCTCTTTATAGGCCTACTCCAACTCAACCATCCAATTTATATTCTGATAAAGGTTTACAAATACATTACTTCCAAGAACAGTATTTTTGTAAGCAAAATATCCCTAAATTGTTTATTTAGAATTAAATTTCTACTTTATAAATTACTTTATTTATTTAATTATCTATTAAATAACATCGAAAATTGCTTATTATGAATTTTGTTTACAATCTCAAACACTCCCTAAAATATATTTTCACTAAAGCTAAAGGATACCTTAAAGATAACTTTTTAGATAATGTGGAAAAAACTTAGTTGCGCGTTAATTCACAATATTCTAACATTATTGGAACGTATCTTGATAAATTGAAAACTACGATTTTCCACGTAACTGCTTTCATAGGTATGTATGGCTCACCCCAGCTTGCAGATTTTATGTTTACTCCCACTTTAATTATAGTAATTGCATCAGCATTGAACGCATTATGTTTGAATATGCGTTTTGTATAACTTCATTCTGCCATTCATAAAATTGAACCTTTAGTCGCGATGGATCGATAAACAGATGTGTACTGGCAATGAATACTGCGTACTGCGTTCTCTATTCATCGAGTTCTCTGGAGCAGAATCTAAGCGTGTTCTTTCCCCTGCCTGAACAAACACGGAGAAATTAGCTGGTACATAGTCGGCGGGCTGTCTGTTCTGACAATGAGTACGAGGTTAAGCTAAGCTTGTCACTTAACTTGAAGCCTCTAATGCAATAATCTGCAAACCCACTTGAGCTAATCATCTCGGCCTCTTCACCCTGTCGCAGCGCTTTGTCTTGACTTCGCGTTCCTAATTATTTGATCCACCTCGTGTATAACCCTTGCCGAAATCTCTGCGTTAAACTTGTTCATTGTAAAAAACACTGACAAAATTATCCTCCAAGTCTAGATCTCTTCCGCTTGTACGAAGAGTCCTGCCTCTTACATGCAATGCGTATAACTTACTGCCTATTGCTTGCAGTTCAAATAATTAAAAAATGTATTTATTTAATAAATTATTTCACATTAGATGCGACCCTTGGCTTGCTCGTTGCTCTTGTAGGATATAGCCACCTTTATATTCTTTAATTCACTTTTCTCGAATTATAGTTAAATGTGTTTAGTTACTAAAACTGGTTGAAATAGTAATGAATAGTATAAAATGATCAATGTGTTTCACTATACCAGCTGAGTTACTCGTCAGCTTACGGATATTGCAAGCAACCACTAACCCTCTGACCACTAAGCGTAGTATACAAATCCCTGCATATTTCGTTATTTTGAAGTGAAAACTTCTATATGCGCACCGCGTTCAACAACGTTTGCTGGCGGTGAATCGGATTTTACCGACACACATTTTTCCGCCAAGCTCTACTATAATATACTACACATGTGTATATAGTTTAATTGATAATACCTCTGAAATGGACATTGTGCTTCCTCATTTCGTAAGTTGTTTTAAAATAGTTTATTCGGTAATACCGCTTAACTAGACATTGTGCTTCCTCATTTTGTAAGTTTTGTTGAAACAGTTTACCTGGTAATACCTATGAAATGGGCATTGTGCTTCCTCATTTCGTAAGTTTTGTTAATAGTTTACTTGGTAGTTTTAAAATAATCAAATTTCTGACTAAACCAATATGGCCAACTATTTATATTCATTACAGTTTTCACTTCTGTCGGCAGTCCCGCGACTGCTTTCTTTTTTTAAAGTATTTATTTATAGAGAGTATATCATGTTTTATGATTTAATTATGATTTAGGTGAATAATTTCATTCATTTCTGAAGTAGTTTGTATCAACATTTAAATCGATAAATTTATTTTCGAACCTACTTGCTTTGATTTATTCAACCCAGTTTCCAACCATCACATAACTTACTCGCAAGCAAAGTTAGATAAACGAACTTAAATAGTTTTTGGGCTGTTCGTAAAAATTCCATTTCACCGAGCTTGCATATTTAAAAATCGTACGAAAATTTATTTTGAAGTCAATTTGTCTAACCTTGTTGACAATTTAGTTACCTTTTTTTAGTTACACTTTGTATTATTTCTTATTAACCTCAAAAAAAAAAAATACAAGACTATTCCTGATAATGTTTTTTTTTTAGGCAGTATTCTTACAGAATTATGCCATCTATCATTTCGATCTTTAAATTGATTCCTACATTAAACTGGGTATTCTTTGTGTTTGAGACTTTTATAAATGTGAGAAGGGGAGTTTGGTGTTTGAAATGAAGGGAGGGTGGGGAACGGGATTAGTCTTGTAACATTATGAAGACACAGGTGGAATGATACTGCTTAAGGGGGATGGGGAGGAGATTTGAATTAATCCATACTTCTAATAAAACACAGCTTTGCCGGTCAACATAAATCTAATGTAATTTATTGCATTACACGTGAAATTAAATTTTGCAACTATAACAAAGGTATGTACAAATATTTCCGACATGTATAATGTTATCGTGTTGTTTAAACCCGATTTGTAATACGTAGTTGTAAAGTGGCGAGCTACTGGTATCCGGTGATCTCTTTCTTCAGTAATTATTATATAAATTATATCTGCTAGGATAAATATGATCAGTTTTATCCAGGTCTCGAGAATGGAGGAACTCCGAAACGCGTCGACGAACTCAAATAAAAAAGGGTTAAGCTGGGATTGGCGGAAAATTGTATTCAAACTGTTCTTTCTTCAGTAGTTTAACTAGTATAAAGTAAAGGCGTTAGTATAAAAAAAACAAAGAAAAATGTAATAAAATCATGTAATTCAGAATTATTTAAGTACCGTAGAGTTTTATATGTTTTGAATAAACAAAATATAATTTGATTCGATTAACATTACTCCTACCATCCTGTTTCACTGTAGTATTTAGATTTCTACGTGACTTAATTTATTTATATACCACTATTTATTTTTGGCACTATTTTTTTATAGTTTATGTTTTTGTTTGTTTCTTTACTAAGAACGAAAAGAAATGTTTTTGTCCAATTTAAAGCTTAAAACTACTAACTAAATATGGTTTATTATAAAATCAACTCCTATAAAAGCGAGTGTACGAGCGTACATACGTACGTATGTGAGTAACATATAACAGCTGATTTCACCCATCATCTGTAAACCCAGTGTAGATTATAGTTCGGGGTTATGTTTACAACTTCAATCATTATAATTTCTTGTGAAGTTGATTTTTTTTTAAATATGAATTATAGAACTAATGAATGCTATAATATTTGCTTTGAGGTTATAAACTATATACAAATACAACCTTTTATCATCAATATATTTGTTTATACAAATTTAAAGAAGAGATAGGCCTACCTATTCGTTTAACAGCTGATTTCACCCATCATCTGTAATACTTAAACAAACCCAGTGTAGATTATAATTTGGGGTTATGTTTAGATAGGCCTAGATAAGTAGGCCTTACTGTTGTTTTTTAAATAGTTTGTATTTTAAATTGTGTATTTCTGATGTGTATCTAATTAATCAGCCTGTGATTTTTCACGGGGGCTTACTAGTAATTATAATATTATAAATTGTATAAAAAGTTCAACAAGTCTTAAATAATAGTAATTTTAGATCCAAGTTTCACGTGCGCTCTATACCAGTTAACCCACTACAATAAATACACCTCCGGTTTACTTAAGCTGTTTCCAAGAGATGGATTTACGATGTTTCCTCGGAACAGTCATGTTGAAGGTGCTATGGGTCAACACACTGACGGGTAAACACACCGCCGCAGAGGTAAACACGGCCTAACCTGATCCAGCTCTAAATACAGACTGTATAGCACGATACGTGTTACTTACAAAAGTATAGTGATTTAGAGGAAACTCATTTTTTAATAATTTTCCTTGCATTTAAATTTAGTTTACTGTGCGTGTCCTTGTTGAATTCCTAATTATTTTCATCACAAGAATCTAGAGTAAAGACAAACTTTGAAGTTTATCAAGTGATTTATTTGGAATTGTTCTTTTTTTACGTTTTAAGATAATTTAATGATAAATATTTTATAAACTAGCTGACCCGTGTGAATATTTTGCAAGTTATGAGTACTTACCTGATTTAATACATTGATTTAATTAAGTATTACGTTTATTTACGTTGGTTTAATTTGATTAATTTGTGTGGTATATTACACTTGCATATATAATGTAAATAATCTAACGCTTCCTTGTTAGTTAAATAGATTGTTAATAGATGGCTCCTTTCATTAGGAACCAAATGAAGTATAATAAATTTTTTTATCAATTTTCATAACGAAAAAATGAATTTTTAGCTGTTTGTCTATTTTTCGTCAATAGCGGGGAACATAAACTTTAAAATGTTGCTTGAATAAGTATGTTTGATGAAGAATTAAAGGAGATATCACTTAGCGACAAAAAAAAAAACACCTTTGAAAAATAATATGTAAGGATGAAATACTTCTCACGTAATTAAACTTCTTTTTGTTAAAATGAAAACTTATTTGAAATAATAATTAACCTATACTACTCGATATTGTAAAACTCGCAACATAAACCGTACTGCAGAACAACAAATCATATAAACGTCTAATATACGAGTACGATATAATAAAAACACAATAATAGGCATTATAAATAAATATTAATACATAATAATATGGAATTTTATACTCTGATAATATACTTATATTATTAACAACGTTTACAATAAATTTTTAACTTTTCCATTAATCCTCATTTGCTTAATATATTAACAGCCTATTGAGTTTGCCTGTCTGTATTGTAATAATATTTGCGAAAGACGAAAAAACTATCCTTGGAAGCGTGTGTCTTTTCCGCTCCACGAAATGCTGCTTAGTTTAATTTAATCACAAGTTTAATTAAAAGTAAATTTATAGCAAATTTAAATAATAAATAATATTGGATGTCAATATTGTCAAACATGACATAACATCTGAAGGTTAAGAAAGCATACGAATAACACGAGTTCAGTAACTTTAGGTACAAATGTTGTATGTTAAAACAAACCCTAAATTTTACATTGATCGACAGATTTTCATTTAAAAAAATACATTGCTAATGAAATTGGGTTCTATTAAAAAAGTTATGGAAAGTAAATTATAGTTCTTAAATTTAGGGTGGCATATTAAGTGTAAATTTGGAAATAATAAATATTGTAAATGTTGGTCGGTAGGCCTACATACGCTTTAAGAGCAGTTTAATTTCCGATTTCATATTATATGAAGTTGTTAAGGTCGAAGTGATAATCAATCGACAGTTCTGTTCGAGTCGATCGAAAATTATCACTGGACAGACACACCTTCAACTGTGATGCTCCAGTAGGCCTACATGTTTATTGTTGAATTCAATTGAGTTCTTGAAACATTCCTTCGCGACAGACAAACATTTAAACTTTGAATGTAAATGTTCACTTCGATTAATTCCAAACAATCCTTTGCCACATATTAGTGATTAAAATTGGTTACATAAATCAAAAGATGCGTCTCCGGAACAGTGCACCCTTGGCTTGTCTGAGGAATATTATTTCATCCCCTCGTTAGGAACGCGAGGCCTAGGCCTATACACTACCCTTAATAAATGCAAATCTCCTGTATTGCTTATACAGCAGGGCCCAGACTCCCGTTTCAATCATAGGGATTGGCTCAAAGAAAGGCGGCTGGTGAATAACGCGCAGCTCTAAGTTGGCTTACATATAATAAAGTTACACAATTATCATGTATTAAATAATAAGACTGTCAATATGTAGATAACAGTTAAACATATGCGGTAATGAGTAAAAAGAAGAGATTGTTTAAACTTAATTTGATGTAATAAATTAACAATTTATATAATTAATTTGGATATTCTTTACATATCAGAATAAATTACTCATCAAACTTACTTATTTCCAGTCTGACTGTTTTCTGGTCTATTAATTCGATTATTTTATATGTACGTATCTCATTCTTCCCTTTAGCACCGAAATCAATTCTAAGACGTATTACTGTAAAAATATAGAACGTAAACATACGATAAACATACCTGCCTGCGTGTACGATAAACATATTATGTCAACAAAATTTAAACAATTTGTTTTAACCCCAGGTATTATAATACATTTGTGTTTTTATGACAAAATTTTAGGTAAGCTTACAATTTAAATGAAATTATTGTAATAACTATAACTGCACGGATCAACATATTTAAGGGGGTTCGTTACAGGCTATACTTTCAATGTTAATTTGTGAAATTTTGTGTATCTTTTTCTCAGGATCCTCTAGGCCTATCATGATTAAACTTTAGAACAATTATCAACCTTTCTTAACAATTATTAAAGCGCAAAAAAAATTTAAGTATGTACTTTAAATATTTTTTTAAATAAAATTAAAAAATAAAAATTTTTCGACAAAATAATTATTTTTTAAACAAAAATTACAAATATTTGTTTAATGTCTTGTGCTCAAAATGTGTGTAATGATGTAAAGTACAACTGTACTAATCTTATTCTGATTAGTGGTTCCTGAGAAAAAGGTACATATATGGAAAAAAGTTAAAGTTTGGGAAATCGCATATTATAAAGACTATGCATATAGGCCACACATATTTTTTATACCTGGTTTCCTAAAATGTTTTCAAAATAAAAATAAAAATAGTTCCTGATATCGGATTTTAATAATTTTTGCATGAAACTCTTCAGAAAATATCCGAGATTAATAAAATATTTAAAAAAAGAAAATTGACAAATGTTCATATTTTGCCATACCGAACCCCCTTAAATTAATTACACTCTTCTAAAAGATTAATAGTAGCTCTAAAAGATAGAACTAAACATAGTTCTAACAGAACTACTAATTGTTGAACACTAATAATACAGTATATAGGCCTAATGAACCGTAGTTAAGAGTGTTGTTTTAAAACTTCACCTTCGATGTTTTGTTTTCAGGTGTAGGATATTGTAATATTGAATATCTAAAAAAAGTTTAGCGATTGAAGCATAGGCCTAGAAAAATGTTTAATTTCAAATTGTTACTCTACTATCGGTAGTCGTTCAGTTTCGTTTGAAAATTTTAATTAGACTTCATCTGTAGTAAGTCATAATATTGTAACATTTAAACACATTTATTTGTTTTTGACATTTTTCTGGTGTAAAAATACAGTTCAAATTTATGTTTCGCGCATAAATTCAGATTAAGATTGTGGGTATAGGCCTACGTAAAAACATTTAAACACATTTATTTGTTTTTGACATTTTTCAGGTGTTAAAATACAGTTCAAATTTATGTTTCGCGCATAAATTCAGATTAAGGTTGTGGGTGTACAATAAACATTTTACATTATAAAATTGCGTAGTTTTTTTGTGCAATTGTGTAAGTTAAGTATAATTTATTAACTGAAATTACTGCCTGATCACAAACGTTTCCCTACACCTTTTAAAAAAAATAATAAAATAAAACTTCTTGTTTCAGATGAACCAAAATGTATCAGTAACTAGGCCTACATTTTTTTCGAATGCTATTTCGTAAGAATAACATCAGTACACGTAAACACGTTTAATTATTATCAATTAATGATAATAACTTAATATTAAGAAACAAATAATTCGCAACTAAACTAAGAACTTTAACTTAACGTAAAAAAATCATTTTATAGAATGAAACTATTCTATAAAATGCGTTTAGTCTGAAGGTAAACGCTTTTAAAATAACGGTTTAAAGAAAGAAACGTTCGTTAATAGTTAATATCGCTAAATCATTACATAAAATAAAACAGAAGATACCACTACAGTTTGCAGACTGCAATTAACAAATCAATACATGCAAATTATACGGGAGTATAAAATCGGGAAAACATTATCACGACAGTAAAACCCATACAGAAGGCTATTTGGGTCGTTTAAACTTGAGATGACTTTTCCTAAGTCGTTGAGAGGCAGAATAGATTCTGCTTTCGTCTGCGCAAAACATACAAACTCGGAGTAGATGGATCTTACGAATACATTTCGTTTGTGTGCATGTATTTATTCCGAAGATAAATCGGTCTGACTTACTTTGAAATGGATAAAAACATAGTACATTCAAAATTCATAAAAATTTTCATAGACATACAATATCTTTATGTTATAGCAATATAATAACATTGACAATACAAACGTTCATTATTGTTGTAATAAATTAATGTAATACGTCATTTGTTGTAAATTAACTTAAACGTAAACGTTTCAATAATTAGTATTTAAAGCTTTTAATTTGATTATCAATGTCTATAAAATAAATGTAGCTCCTATAGACTTTATAATTCAGAGATATTATGCCTTGTTTAGTTTCAAAATAACTAAACAATAATATTAGTCTGCTCTTTTTTTAACATGAGCCTTATTGTCATAATATTATTCGCTCAAAATTATTAACATATTTTTGATTGAAAACTGTTTTTAATTACAAATAATATATTTAATTGGCTAGTTTTGAAAGTGTATTGAATAACTATTTACATTCATTACACCCAAGTCTACCGCGATTCAATGAATTACTTTTACTTTGTACACATCATTTAGTTGAATAATTAAAGCTATTAATTTTAGCATGTCGTTGTAATTTACTAAGGAAATTTAGTCCCGTAAATCATATTTTGTGATGGTTTATTTTTATAGAAAGGAAATTTAATCCCGAAAATAATATACTGTGACAGTTTATGGTATACGAAGGAAATTTATT
>JAGFPH010000235.1:422889-468199 GCA_018207615.1 Philaenus spumarius | reverse complement strand
GAAAGTAATATAATTTGACAGTCTTATAATATACGAAGGAAATTTAGTCCCGAAAATAATATACTGTAAAAGTTTATTATATACGAAGGAAATTTAGTCCCGAAAATAATATTCAGTGACAGTTTATGATATACGAAGGAAATTTAGTTCCAAAAATAATATACTGTGACAGTTTATGATATACGAAAGAAATTTAGGGCCGAAAATAATATAATGTGACAGTTTATGATAAACGAAAGAAATTTAGACTCGAAAATAATATACTGTGACAGTATATTAATTATTGCTATATAAGAAGGAAACTTAACCCCGAAAATTATAAACTGTGACCGTTTAAGATACTCGAGGAAAGAAAAGTTCACCTAGAAAATAAAATACTAGAATGCAGACTTTTAATAAAATTGGAATAAATAGATTTTTGAACACAAAGTGCAAACAAAATGTACAAACTCTAGGCAATAAATTAGAGAAAATAAGTTTTTGATTTTCAAAAACAAATATCAACACATCATATATCCTTTAAAAATGTCAGGAAACAAAAGGACATATGTGCCTGCCAGTCAGAATTTCAGCAAAAAAAAAAGGGTCCAACAAAGCGTGAAATACGCAAACAATTAAAGGGTAGCTTTTACCTGTCATAAATCAAGAACTAGAAACTGCAAGGCTTCGTGAAGGGTCATGCCGCTGTTGTGGAAGAGGACTAGAAACGTTGGTTTGTAGATCCGAGACTGTTCTTCAACCTTTCCCATGTACAAGAGAAACAGATTTTCCATTCTCGCTTAAGGTTATTGTTAAACTAAGTACATTAGTTCTAGCTCGTTTGGAATAAATCGTTAATTTCAATGTTTTGCTTCGTTTTTAATTTAGGTTATTATCTATATATATTAAAAGAATTTGGTCAAAACCTATTTCCAATCGCCCAGCCTCTCCTAATGGACCGATTTTGATGATATTTGTTTTAAAATGTGTCTTATTACCTGTAGATATGTCATCAAGCATTTACCGAAGTCCTAGGACATTAGGGCTACGCCCCAGTGGCCCTCAAAGTTTCAATGTTAATCTTATGGAAGGTCAATCTTAAGGAAGAAGAAGAAATATTTCTTTTGATTTTATCAAGGACACAAAAACAGCTGTTCGTATGAAAAGCTTAAAACAGCTGATTTTGATCAACAACTGATTTGGATCAAATCAGTAACAACTGATTTGGATCAAATCAGTATCAAATGTAGTATTACCTTTTTGAGGTTACATTGACAAACTAAAAACAAACACAAACAAAAATCAACGAAAAATGCTAACTATATTTTAATTCAATTCAAACATTGGTTGTTACAAACCTATTATATATAAAACAGCTAATTTGGATCAAAAACTGAACATAATCATTCACAGATATGTCAAGTCTTATATATTATCATCCGTTCAGCCGCTATTCACCCGAGAAGGAGCCCCGTTATACAATCCTTCAAATTTCCCATGTTAATCTTATGGAGATAATGTTTAATGAGTTTGAGTCAGCTGCCAAATAAAACAGCTAATTTATGCTCGGTCACCTATGTACAAACGAGCAAAAGATTAACGAGATTCTTTATCGAATTTTCCACCTACGAGCGAAGCGAAGCAGCCATCTGAGGCCGAAGGCCAAGCCGGGGTTGGGACGCGGAGCGTCCAGGGGCAGAGCCCCTAGTTCTTAATTTAAAAAAATAGAATCTGTATTAAAATCAAGCACTTTCTTCTTGCAATTTTTAATAGTATTGTCAATGAATAAAAAAGATAACATCCATCTGTTGCTCTTTTCATTAACTTATTTTACTGACTAGTTAAAAATAAATATGATTATTACTTTATTTGATTCAGTAAATAGAGCTTGTAGTCTTAACACTAGTCGGGCAAAACTAAGAAGTTGAAGAATTAGTTAAGAATATTAAAAAAATAAAAATAACACTATTCTCACTCATAAATGTTTAATTATCAAACGCGTTTCAACGTCAAAGTCGTCATCCTCAGTGATACATGAGTTACAATTGACAGATTATAACTGAAGAAGACGGGGAAACCTAAATAAGCAGATTTATTCAATAAGACACGTTAAAAATATACTTGCTATTTACTTGTTTGTTTAAATTAAACTTTAGTAAATATATAACAAATCCTAAGTCCTGCAACAATATAATATAAAAATAAGCTTATTTAGCTCTATATTATTTTATAACTAGCTCATCCGTGCAAATATTTACAAGCTAGGAGTAGGCCTACTTACCTGATTTAATACTTTGATTTAATTAAGTAAATTACGTTTATTTATTTACGTTGGTTTAGTTTGATTGATTTGTGTAATAGTATATACTTGCATATAGAATGTAAACAATCTAACTAACAGCTGTCATGTTAGATTGTTAATAGATGGCGCCTTCCATTAGGAACCATAATATGAAGTATAATATAACAGTTTTTTAATCAATGTATGTAATGAAAACCTGAATTTTAAGCTGTTTGTCTATTTTTTGTCAATAGTAGGGAAAATTAGCTTTAAAATTATGCTTTTTTAAATAATTTTGATGAGGAATTAAGGGAGATATCGCTTAGCGACAAAAAAATCACATTTGAGGAATAATATATGAGGATGAGGATAGGTTTTAGTGTTACTACGGTTTAGCTAAGAACTACATATCCCAGTAGGGTGAAACTTGTCCTGATTTTTAAAGAATTACTTTCTTGTAATACATCGATTGAAGATGTAAAAACTTTGTTTCATCCGTATGGCTTTTCATACTATCTAATTCGTTAAAGATAAATCAAAACAGTAATAGCTAATAAAGTTTCTTTAAAATTTGATAGATTTTTTTGTTCATTACTGACAAAACGATAACTTACTGGAATAATAATATTAGCACTGTTTATCTACTATCTACTAGTTTAGGACGAGGCATCGGACCGGGAGTCATTAAGGATTAAATGATTTTAAACAGGACATCATCACACCGCACATTAGGGTGTGCCGCTCAGATAATGTTTAATGGCGTTGTAGGTATTAACAGCTATTAAGATAAAAAGGTATGTCCGTTGTCATCAGTTCAAAGCCTGTTCATGACTAATAGACAGTGCGCTGCCGTGTGTCCTTTTAAAAAGGATTTTAGTGTTTCCTTACAATTAAAACTAACAAAATATCCTTTCTGTTCGAATGAATCACGAGTACGTGGTTAATCCAATCGAACAATTAACTCCCTCGTGATCGGGTGACTCGTCTTGACTATTCATGAGAGGTTGACGATTAGGGGAGCATTTTTAATTTAGGGGGGTTTTTACTCTTGAGACTTCCCCCTTCCTATGGATTCATTGGTTTAATGCTGACATGTGCTTCACTAAGAAGCAAGGGTGTCGATTTACCGGCATCACAGTTTTAACCTATTTTTTACCAAGTTGGGTGTTTCTTGACGGATTTCCACAGTTTCTTACATGCAATGTGGCCTATTTAAACACTTTCTGTGTACCCCTATTTGGTCTACACACCTAGCAAACGAAAAACATTTGCTAATTTGTTGTCTTAGTGTAGTGTATGAATAATTTGCAAATTCAAATTTTTTAATTTGTGAATAACATAAATTGTGAAGAAATGTTAGGTCTCTTTATAGGGTAAAACAAATGATATACGTGCGTTGAATTTTGTATAGTAGGCCTACTGTATGAAATTGAACCATGAAAAATTGTTACGTAGTATAATTATTGATACTTTTATAAGTATTACAAGATGAAAAGATGGAACACTTTTTCGAGACTTCGGCTCGAGTTTTTTTTAAATACTAAAAATGTGACGTTTTTGTCACGCACAACACGTTGCTGTCACGCTAGAAAGCTCAAAAGTTTTTTAACTCTCCGCAGTAAAATTACGAAGATTTTGGCACCACCAGAAGTTTTCTACGACGTCTGTGAGTGCACATATCGTGTCCACAGACAGACAAATACATGGACAAAGTTTGTATTGTTTCATCGTGTTTAGATACGAAAACGTCGAGAAAAGTCATAAAAAGTGGGGGTAAAATTTTTAGAATTTTCTTAAGAATTAAATACTTCGGATGAAATGCGAACCGAAGTAAAAGAAACTATTTTGTAGTATGAAATATTTGGTTAGCGATTGACTTCTTGTTAATTTATCATTCTTTTTTGCATAATATGCTAAATCAGATATTTGTTTACCTTATTATTGAAAAATATTCAAGCAGTTTTTGTGATATAAATTAGACAGAAAATTTTTGTTCAAGGCCAGGATAAGTCTAATTTTGAAACTATAAAAATTGGGGTACCACAGGGATCAGTTTCTAGGTCCTTTCCTTTTTATTGTGGCTGTAAATAACTTTTCCATTAATATGCCCTGTAAGACTATTTTGTATGCGCATAACACCACGTTTTTAAACAGTGGTAATAGTGTTGAAGTCTTAAAGTTAGAGCAGGACAAAGCATTAGGAAAAGCTTTGCATTGGTTCAAGGCAAACTCTCTTGTTGTGAACCAAAGTAAAACTGAAAAACTGGTATTTTCACTGAACAGTTTGAATACGGATTGCACCACCAAAATTGTGAAATTGTTAGGTATGAATTTGGATTGTCAGTTAAATTGGGAGTATCATGTAACAACTCTATGTAGCAAATTGTCTATATCAAAGCCCACTAAAGAATACCGTTGAGGGACGGGCTTGTGTACATCGAGACCTTGAACGCTCCAATCGCCATAGTGCGACGTTGTCACGTTTTTCCCGCGCTTCTAACTGACTGCGGTTGACTCGACGCATTTATAATTCTTTAAACTGTGCGATCAAGCCTCGAGCGGTAAATACCAGGAGTGTTCGAGGCTAGTAGATACGGCAACGCTGCGCGCCCATCCTATTGGCCGCCTCGCAACGGTATTCTTTAGTGGGCTTGATATAGAGTTACCTATTTGATGCGCAAATTGAAGGCTTGTGTCAGTATGGACATACTAATTAATGTGTATACGTCACATTTGACGTATGGTATAACACTATGGGGTAACAGCAGTGGTTCTAAGAAAGTTTTTGTGTGTCAAAAAAGAATCATAAGAACTATAAAGAATATGGCAGAAAGAGATAGTTGTTTACTTATATTTAAAGAATTTAAAATAATGACATTACCCAGTTTATGTATATATTATTGTTTGATGATAAGGCGAATTTAAAAAACTGTACTTTCAGGCAAAATATTCATAGTTACAATACTAGAAGGAAATATTGTATAGATCCAATGCATGTAAGGCTTAAAAAAACTGAAAACAGTCTTTTATGTATGAAAATAAAACTTTTTAATAAATTGCCTGAGGAGGCTTGGACAACTAGATTAGGGAATTTAAAATTAAGATTCAGCAGTTGGCTCAAATTGAAAGTTTTTTATTCCATCCAGGATTATTTGATTTGTGACACTAATTCATTAAGTTTTTAAATGTTTATTAAAATAGGTTGTCTTTTTGTAGTTGATTGTGGTTGTATATTTATATTTGATTTTAACTGTTTCTTATCCTAATTTTATTTTATTGTTATATTGATGTCACTTTTAAACAATGATGTGTTGAAAAATTTGTGAAATTTTACTCCTAGAGATTTTGTTATCGTATGTTGACATTGTCTATTGCCATAAAAAATGAGCTTAGTGGCAATAAAAAATTTTGAATTTTGAATTTTCACATAGTATTACAGACTTGTGTTACTTATGTTAATGTCCATAAAAATTTCTTTGTTATTTTATTTAGTCTTTTAACTTCTCTACCTGGCTAATAACTATTTTAATGTATTTATGGGTTACATGCTAGCCCATAGATACTTATATCATTCGTTATTATTATGCCTCCTTAATAATATACTCTATTAAAATGATTATTTTACGGAATAAAGAAGACTACTGCTTGCTCTAGAACTTGGTAGATTTGTAAAATTAAATGCGTTTAGTCAATAAAGCAAAGAGGTCAGCGAAAGAGTTTTACGATTTAGACATTTTAATTTAAATACTCGTACTATTCATGTTGGAACAAAAATCTTTTTCATTTGTAATTAAATACTTGTTCGTCTTCAGACTTGGAACTTAAACATTTTCAAACGATCCTACGTAAATCTATCTACCTACAATTATAAGACCGCAAATATCTGGTCTTCCTCCTAACTTAGGAGGGAGGGGAAGGGTTTCTTAATTTCCCCCAACCCTACCGCCTTCTTCTCCTCCGTGTTTTAATCTCTTTTCTTTGACTAATTAATCCTTAAGAGAAAGCCAAGAGAATTAATTAACTTTTCGATGAGGTCACAAAGGTTTTCAAAAATGATCACGCGAGGTCGTTAGTTGTCATACTTGAACATGTTCTTGCCGGAAGCTTAGTGATTTCCTTTGATTTATTTTCAATTGAAGATTTATAAAGTTACACAAGGTAGTTTACTGTAAGCTGACTACAATGAGGTTACCTTCCTAAAGATATTTCAACGTTCAAATTTAAAGTAGGAGACACGATGCCGTAGTATAGCCGCTCTAATGTAATGAATTCAACGCCGAATGTTCTGTGCAGCAAGATATCTTGTTACAACTTTCTTCGACCCTCGAAAAACTTTTCTCGCCTAAAGGCTTCGTCAGAATGCGAGAACGATACTGTTCGGGATAGGGGCAGAAATGTGCGAGCCCTCGCTGACTTTGGATAATTTGTCCCAGTAATTCATCGCACTCTAACTTTATCAAACGGGAAGGCCGTGAAAGTGTTATTAATTTGAGAGTTAGTTGTAGTCTAAAGTTTACAGCCTATATTTCTCCTTTACAACTCGAACTATAAGTCCTCTTAGTCTACAACAATGAGGGTATTGGCGAAAGCCTTTGTTACATCTGTTTTTGTGTAAAGCCCTGCGTGCTACAAAGGAAACATGCTTTGAATAATTTAGACGCACATTTGCATTTGCTTTAGAGAATTATTAATTTAGTACTCCCAATTTAAAAACTGCTAATTCTGAACTTGAGAAAAGTACTTTTTAGCAACGGTTTATTAGACAGTCGGAACTATTATTACAGTTCCTTACTATTATTATTACACAGGGTTTCTTTTTTAAATGAGTCACCATTGGTATCTTGTAAACTATAAACCTGACAGCAACTGAAATGGGGTACCTTTCTTTGTTTTTTGTTTTTTAAATATGTAGTTAATATATTTGTAAATAATCGTCATTTTCCAAAAAGGCTGTCAAATTTCAAATTTCTTATGGAACACCCAAGTTATTTTAAGACATTTTGTTCTTGGTGTTTTTTTTTTATATACTACTAACTGTTTAAATGTTAGAGGAGTATACACTTTTAAAAACACCCTATCTGAGCGGAAGATATTTTTGAATGGAAACGATTTGAACCAATGAAAACGCTCTCAACACTAATAAAACATTGTTTAGAAAAACAAATAACTTTTTAAAATCAACAATTGTTATTTGTTTTCTAACCATAATGCAGAAGAATTAAGTGACAAAACTATAGATTTGTCACACTTGAAAAATGCACCTTATCTGAGCGGAAGATATTTTTTGTATGGAAACGATTTGAACCAATGAAAACGCTCTCAACACTAATAAAACATTGTTTAGAAAAACAAATAACTTTTTAAAATCAACAATTGTTATTTGTTTTCTAACCATAATGCAGAAGAATTAAGTGACAAAACTACAGATTTGTCACACTTGAAAAATGAAGTTCATAACAAATGTTCTATATCAGTTGTTCATTCTCATTGTTGCAAATTTTGTTTATCGAAAGCAAATATCAGCTGACTCAGAACCCAGAATTCAGTGAAATCCAAAAGCATTATAAAATATAGGGTGTTTCATAAAAATTCTAAAGTGGGACTCCAATTTCCAATATAAAAACATTAAAAACTGTACTTTAAAATGAGAACTTATAGCCTAATAAACAGAGGGCTTTCGATAAACAACAATTTGCAACAATGAGAATGAACAGCTGTTATCAACTTCATTTTTCATGTGTGACAAATTTTTTGTTTTGACACTTAGTTCCTTTTTGTTATGGGTTAAAAAATGAACAAAAACCTTATTAAAAACCACCAAGAACAAAAATTTCTTAAAATAACTTGTAAAATACAAAATCCTTTTAAATATAGGGTGTTCCATAAGAAATTTGAAATTTGACATACATATTGGAAAATGACGGCCATTTACAAATATTTTAACTACATATTTTTTTATTTTCTAAAAAGGTTCTCCATTTAAAGTTTGCTGTCAGATTTATAGATTACAAGATGTCAATGATGGCCCATTTTAAAAAAGACCCTGTAAATAGAAGTACAGATAAAATTTATTAATTGTATTTGTATAGCAAACTTAAATCTTACTAAAGCATTCATGTTTATTAAAGTATTTTACGAGAATATTTTAACTAAACATTAATAAAAAAATAAATACATTTTTACTATTGAAGGCTATATTATTTGTTGCCTTGTATCGCAACTAGTAGTTAGGCTAAATAAATTACAAACCAAGTTAGAGTTTCGATGGAAAATCTATATTATTTTAATTTGGAAATAATTTCAGAAAAGCTAGAAATCGTTTTAGTAAATTTGTTTTTGTTTGGCGTTAACCGTTACCAAAGCAGTATTTTTTATATTTTACAAAATAAAACGATCTTGGAAACTAATAGTCCCACCGAAAAACCCACAAAAGTTTTAGAACTTTTGGTTTTCCATCTAACGTCTGCATAGACATTTTTTGAAGTAATAACTTAAGATTTATTAAAAATAATTTTCTTCCGTCTGCACGCAAATCTATAATAATGATTGTGTCCTTGTGGATGGTTGCATATAAAACTATACATTATAGGCCTAACAATACATTTTGTAGAAATTAAATACTAAAACCAGATTTTTTAGTCTCTTCTCATCGGAAATTCCTTGTTAACTGTACATACAACACTGAGTTTCGCCACATTATCTGTGTTGCTCAAATCCTAATATTACTAGCCTATACAAGACGTGTGTATTGGTGTCACGCAGATACTTAGCATTTTGTAATTCAGTTAATAAATTTAAAGAGCTTATTTATTAGTAGTATTTCAGTGCCTTTTATACAGTTAAGTTTATATTGTTTGCATACTTTTTAACATTTTATTAACTTTGTATGTCTATAATATAATTGAGTGATTGATTGTTTTTTATTGCTTCTGATTTACAGACATTATAAATAAATTCTTAAAAATAAACATATTAAAAAAAAATTAAACAAAAATAACCTGCTCACAAAAATGTACAGAAACAATAAACAAAACCCCGAGGTAATAAAACCTGTGTGGAGTGGTTTTAAAACAATATATATACATACATAAAACAAAATTCAGTTATCTGCAGCCGACCAAGTTTCCAATAAATACACACTATTATTTACAAACAAAAATTTGACTCCTAGTCTTTTTTATAAACAACGCATACATATTTGTAACTTAAATTGACTTTCATACATATACACAACACATATCCATTATAATAAGAGTCTTACAAAAGCTATATTTTTTTAATACAACTATTACACGATATGTTTATTGTAGATATAAACTATACACAAGCACGCAGACTTAGTATAGACCTACATACTTGCAATTATACAACACCTGAATATAACACCAAAGAGTAACATTCAAGATAATACATTAAAATAAGAATGTACATCTTCAAGTTCAAGTAAAATATTACGCAACAAACTGGAGAACTTATGTCTGTTTGATCATAATTTAATTCTTTGTGGCACACACATTTACGTGGTAGAGATGCACAAGATTTTATATAAATAGTGAAATTTGTTTTAGGAACAAAAACATTTAATCTATTCAGCAATGTCATTGCTCTTGGCCCTAGAGTGCCCTCTATCTGCGCTTCTGTCAAAAAAGGTTCTCAATACTTTATAGATAAACAGGTTTTTAAATGGTTCTTGAAAATTGGTGCACTGTGTTCGGTTTTGGGTTTGTGCGATAAGATACGAACAAAACTCTTCTGCAGCATACTAAAATTATTGGTTTTTAAGTTTGTAAGGCCAAATTGTGAGACCATATTCTACTGTAATGTTACTATATAGTATGTATTGTATGTGTATTAAATTAAACTAGTTATTTATAAAATGGATTATTTTTTTTACTACTTTTACGTTTTGATGCTTACTTGTAATTTTAAACTTACAGACGATAAAAATCTTATACGGTGTTTATCCTAAAAACATTTTGTTTACTGTTTGCTGCTTGAGAATTTAAAGGCAAAACGTATGTAGACGAAAGAGGAATAAAATACATTTTTAGTAGAATTTATACATGATTGTGTTAACGCATATCAAAGATTTATAATACTTTTAGACACATCCATAATTCCGTTAATAAATTATGGCATAGCTACTTAATAAATGTTGCGAAATTGTTCAAGCGTAATTACATTTTGTGTCTAGTTACAAACAAAACCATTACATTTTTTAACGTAGTAAGGTTAACAATAATTACTAAACCTATCTCATTTCAGTAAACCACATCTCACATTAGTCTGATTTGGTCATTCCATCTCATACAAGCAGTCATGTCTATACACACGTAAAGTATCACCCCGGCACAAAATAATTGTAACATGTTCATGGGAAATCAATTCTTAGCCGCATCCACGATCACTTCCAGACCGAAGAACTGTTGAGTAAATTTTAAAATGGAAATTTCCCATTACACCGTTAACAGCAGCGTGATGAGATTACCGCTCGAGATACCGCGCATTCCGAATGTAATTAGAAGACGACGGATACAGCATCCCTCTTCTTCATTACAAAATCTCATTCGCAAACTCTAAATATTCCTTTCCACTTCCTACCTCTTCTCCATTGTTGTCCGTCTACCGTGAAATGCCTCGGTCCACCCGCATTCCGTCCTACCCCGCATCGTCGCGTGGCCGTTCTAATATTTCTCTTGCATACTTACTGGTCCGAAACAAACTATTTCGAAGCTATTACTGCTGCTTTTGACCTTACATAATGTCGCTTGTAATGTGAGGGAAATCCTGGCATAGTTTCTTGAGGAAGAAGTTTAGAAATTTCAGACGTATAAATTACAAGAGTAAACTATGTAACTAAATATCGGGATCGGTAGATCTTGTGCAGGAATGTTTATTCAAAGTTCGCAAGATATTTAGATTTTGTAATGTTGGCATTGTTGAGATTAAACACGGTGTCGCATTAATGTATATCGCTTGCAGTTTAATTCAAATAGGCGTTCTCATGGTATGCCCATTAATTTGAAGTACTATTTATTTATTTCTCGGTGTAAGCCACGCAACTTACGATGTTAAGGTACTTGTAGGATTCGAAGGCCAACAGCTTCTGGTGTTTAAGAACATCCATGCCTTCATATTTCTTTTCGGCCACTCCTTGTAATTTGCAAAAGAGAAGAAAAACAGGTTACACTATCCTACTAAGTTATTACTTATATTAAACTATAAACTGTGTTTTAGACACAATTATATCTTTATCAGAATACTTCCAACTACCTTCTTAATATTTCTATTTACTAGGTGTAACTACAAAGTTTATTTCTTAATAGTTAGTTTACTTTTAAGTTTCTAGACACCTTTATCACTTTCATTATAATTTAGTGAGATTCCAAAATATACTAAAAGTTTTTTTTTTTAGTTTTGAAAACTTTTAAATAGAACTGGTCTGTACAATGTCGTGTAAGACGTTAGAAAACATTGCTGTGACT
The DNA here is from genome assembly GCA_018207615.1 of Philaenus spumarius. Taxonomy (NCBI): domain Eukaryota; kingdom Metazoa; phylum Arthropoda; class Insecta; order Hemiptera; family Aphrophoridae; genus Philaenus; species Philaenus spumarius. Next base: position 456,454 of record JAGFPH010000235.1, on the reverse strand, counting down.
TCCTAATGTCCATTGTTATTAAAATACAAAACCATTGCATTAGTCCTAAAATGTTATCAGAAACGAAAATAAATGCCAAAAATGAAAAAAAAACTTGTAAATTGCTGAAAATATATTAATGACTAGCTTTTCCACCCGGCTTGCCTGGATTTAAAATAAGGAGCCCTTCTTTTCCTAAAAATAATTAATTTTCAAAAATTTTCAACTTATGATGAAACAAACATGGTTTTCACTCTTTCTCTATAAACCTACGAATCTACATTTTTAGTATGTACAATACATTTTATCTCAATTACAAACATGTGTTATTAACACGATGTTTTTAACAAACATAACCGTTGCGTCGATATTTATTTGATAAGTGGGTTTTTAGTTAAATCAACCAAAGAATAACTTAAATGTTAACATTTAGTAACAACACAAATTTGCTGAATTTTAAATAATACAATAATAATAATATTATTTTAACTCAACTTCTGTTTTACATTCTCTAATTCAATCATAAATGGATCTTTGGATATTGATAGCACTCCATAAAAAATTCCGCGGTAAGGTGAAAATGGTCAAACTTTGTAATCCTTTAAATTAAGATAACCCTAATGGTAGAATATGCTTACGCTGAATTTCATTTCCAAATTTTCTTTATTATTACCAACATTTCTTCTGCTTTGTATTTAATTTATTTTTAAATTTTTGTTATTGAACCCAGCGCTTGAAAAATGTTTGATGTAAAAGTGAAACTCGGGATGGGTTTTACTCCCTTGAAAAAATGTGTTAATGAAAATTACTTTTAAACTCTGCATTTTTAAATGCGTAACGGTAGCATTTCCGAACAGTGTGATTTCTGGACCCAAATGTTTTTCTTATTTAATTGTTTATTTACCTTCCTCGTAATCAGTTTTGTAGTGGACTTCTCCTCTAACATTTAGGCTACTTTATTTGAACGCGTTTTTATAATCCGTTTTAAAGGATTGAATTGGTATTAGCAGGTTGATTGCCATATTTCAAAGCTGAATTAAAATCTGTAGAGGAAATTTATCAAACTCTTTGAAAATATAAAAATATTCTTGTAGTAGAACATTGGTGTCTTTCTGTTTTACCTCTTTTTCTATATTTGAAAACTTTCATGCAAGAAACTTTGGCTTCTACCGCGCGAGAACACCACTTCAGGTCTTTTGAGGATGGTCTTACAGGTTCTTCAACATCCACGAATTGTGCTAATTACTTAAGTAAACATTAATTTATGCAGTGAAATTACACACAGTAATTTAGTTTGGAAACATGACATGTCATTCAGCCTTGTGACGGAATACATTAAACATATAATCTAATCCATTTCCAGATTGGTCAGTTGTTGATGTCCCAGTTTGGCTCTTACTTCGTAAATCAGACGTACATTTTTGCAACTAAGTGCCATTTTTAATCACTAAAAATTAAGCATTATGTAGATTTTTTTATCAACCACATCATATTCAGTTTTTAGAAAAAAATAAATACATGCGTACTCAAAATTGTGAAAAATGTTATATGTCGGGTTTTGCATCTCAAGATGTCTTAGGTAACCAAGGCGATAGAGCTAGCAACATATAAGTAAAAGTTTCATCAAAAGCAAATAAGTAGTTTTGAGATAAATTGTAATAAACAACAACTAAGTTTACAAACTTCTTCATTATGTGTGTAGTATATATCTTTCTCAATGAACCATACCAGGAAGCTTTTACTATGTTTTACCGAACCTTTTATCAATATTGTATTTAATTACTACGTTTTCAATGTATACATACTAAGATGTTTGTAATAATTATAACCAAGACAATCTTGCACGTCGTGTAGAAGAAAGATTACAAGAATTTCGTTAAGGAAACATTAGGTGGAGCCTGTGGCAATCTCATTCTCCTTTGAGTGTTTTCAAAGCCGCTAAAGCATGTCAAGGCAAGATTACTCCGAGCATACATGCAAATGATGTTATCCATCGCGAAAATATAACAACAGCAAAGATGACGTCATAATCAAGAAGGAAGAGATTTTTTGAGTAACACTTTATTAACAACAGCCACGCAAAGAAAATCTGACTTTTATATAACAGAACGAACCAAGATAATCAACTTATAATACTACTAGCATAGCTACAATTAGGTATTGTAGTGCATAATAGAACTATTTAATTAAAACTGTAAATGTTTTATATTATTATTATTATTATTCAATGAAGATGAATGATTAACATTGTTTGTCAAACTTTCTTAAAAGAATGCATTCAGTCAATTAACATTAGTCCTCCGTTATCATTACTCAAACTGACATGAAGTAAAAAGATAAACATAAAGTAATCATCTGTATTCAGCCTTTTCGTACATCTGAAACCTTATCGGATATTAATGAAATACAAATAACAGATGTTTGATGATCATAATGATCCTAAAATATTTTACGGGTTTTATGAAATTGAAACTTTAACCAACCTAACACTTATACTTCGGCTGGCATTAAAATGCCAAAGTATTGAAATCTTGCGAAAATTCTTGTGTGTCTGTCTGTGGACACAATATACGCACTCACAGACGTCGTAGAAAAGTTCTGATGGTGCCAAAATCTTCGTAATTTTATTGCGGAGACTTGGAAAGCTTTTGAGCTTTCTGGCGTAAGTCGTAGAGCGTCGGGTTACATATTGGATAAAATTTTTGAGTACGGTAAAACCGATTTTGATATTTAAAGAGTCGTAGCGCTTCAGGGTCACGTTTTTTGGGTCAAAATTGGTCACGTTTTCGGATCAAATTTTGAAAAACAGTGTGGGGTATCTTTTTATATGTTTTTGAGTACACGAAAACCGATTTTGACAGTTAAAGAATCGTAGCGTGTCTGGGTCACGTTTTTGGGGTCAACATTCTAAAAAATACAGTGTTGATATCGTTTTATATAATTTTTGGATACGGGAAACCCGATTTTGTCAGTTAAAGAGTCGAAGCGCGTCGGAATCACGTTTTTTGTGGTCAAAATTAATTCGGCTCGCATTAAAATGCCGAAGTATTAAAATCTTGATGATTGCAGATTAACATTCAGTAGTCCAAAATACATTTTAAAATAGGCTGCAGTTCTGTCCATAATTACTAAAACGATGACAAAATGAATCATTGATTTTGTAAAGCATTTTATCATAGTCTAAAAAAGCAAATTATCTCTTATTTTTCAATAGTTTTAGAAACATTTATTTTAAAAACTGTGTTACTGACTTATAATGCATCCTAACTGTACCTATAAAACTACCTTGTAGACATACATAAGACTATGTAACTGGGGAAATGTTGATATAATCAATGAATACGGAATTTATAAGAAGCGCAACGCCCATGTTAAAGATTCGCCTAGTTTTATTTAAATCTGGCGAGCTTAGCGCGGCAACCGCTAGGTAGCGAGAGCGCTTTTGTCGTCGGTATGGCAAGCCGTCATTATCTGTCTTACTCACACCTGTCGCGAATTATTTACGAGTCACAGACGGGTGGACATTTTCAGCCAGCGCTGCCTAACGGCTGCCGGCCTAAGCTCGATTTTTTGGCAACCAACTGGGCTGACTGTTTTCCATAAGCGTAGCGCTTCTTATAAGTTCTGAAATTCATTGTATTAAATTTGATAATTTCTCCATTATTGATTTTGTTTCGTATAACTAATTATCCAGTTAATATAATCATAAATGTATGATAATATTGCCTCAAATAAAGCTCAACAGAACCATATTTTCAAATTTCTAACTCTTAAAATATTGTTTGTACATAAAACGAAACCCACCACTAAACCGATCCATCCAGTAATCGTAGTTAGCACATTAAAACAGATTCACGACAAATACAGTTAAATTTGAACAAGGAACTGTTCTCACTAATTAAACATGATCTGGATTCGGAAATGTACCTCATTAAACCGTAATCACAAACATGTGGACTGGCCTCATCTAAATGGTGATTAGGAAGTATTTTGTCCGAGTAGAATGGACCTTCACGTATTTATACTTCATTAGAGAATTAGTAGTTACCTGAAGAAAAACCTGCCCTCTTGGCATTAACATAACATAAATCTAGAAGGGTTAAGAAGTTAAATAAATATTCCATGTGTAGTGTAATAACTTATAGGGTAGAAAAGGGTGTCTTGGAGAGCGTAGACAATTAGCTAGGATCAAAACCGGTTTTGTTGGTCCGGCCAAGAGATAAATTGATAAATATTATAATTATCAATTGATAAATGCGTTTTCAGGAAAGTGTTTACAACGTAGTATTTTCGCCAAGATTGCGAGAGAAAATAAAGGCATAGTTTAAAGAAATTACTATCTAAGCTATTACTACGTATTGGTTTCATGGTTTTTGGTATCCAAATCACTTCATAAAATGAAATAAATACAGGAAATTACTATAAGTATTTTACCTGGTTATTAGTTCGTCGTGTGACTTCGTTGTGTTGTCTTATACCTACGATGCGTTTCTAGACCGTAATCTCATTATCAAGTATATATTAATCACTCTTCAGGTTGTCATATATTCACAAAAACACAAATACATTAATAACAAAAGTACACAACACATAATTTATAGCGCGACACGGATTAAGCTGATTGGTGTACACCATCGCGTCGTCTATGATACCCTCATAGACGATGTGTATCGTCTATCATATGCGATCGTGCCGTGTATCATAAACTACAATACTTTGACAATACAACAACACCAACTGTATTACAGTACTTCTGTTTAGTATATAACTCTACAAATAGGCTTTACAAATGCATAAAGTTTTACTCTGTAAAACAGTTTATTGATTGTAATAATTACCATAGCAGCAAAACAACAAATATATTATTGATTTAGGATTGACCAGAGAAAACCTTTTTTCAACTTTATTCAAATATTACATACATGTATTAAGTAATAATTACTATACGTGTAATACAATATAGACTGCGACAAAATATGTAGGTTAAAATATTGTGCGAGTACATTGAGCAGAGAGTAGGGGAAATTACTCCCTGAATAATTTAATAAGTTTTTATAACTATTATCTCAGTCGTTAAATCTTAGGCCACTTGATTTAAAATCGTTGCGAAGCAAAGTTTTAGTGGTAACTTCTTATAGATCACTGAATAGTTTGGGCGTTTGGTTTTAAACTAATTAAGTGTTGTACCTTTGATAACCGGTATTCATTCATCAGATACGCTATAAAACTATTGCAAGACGTAATTATTACAGTCTATTAAGAATTTTATCTCAGATTAGATTTAATTGCTTGCACGGAAATATTCGATCTACTTTATTTAAGAAAAATATTATGGGCTGGACTAATTAGTAATTTATTGCTGCAAGCTGTAATGCAAAACTATGCATATTAAGTAGTTGTTTCTATTTAATCCTTCCACATTTTATTTTCTCACGCTTTTTTGAATTTGCATATTTTATTTAGAACGAATAATATGATATACAAAAACAAATTATTAGGCCTATATAATAAAAACAAACACAACAATTGTTTGTTGTAGTAGGCTAGTCTAAAGTCGAATAATTTATCAATATTTAAGAAATTAAATTTAAAGCCCACCTGATTTCGTATAATTTTGTAGGGCTTTTTAATACATTTTTTGGAAATTGATACCTAGTGATGCCCATTTACGAAAGAAATGTCTTCAATGCTAGGTTCAACAATGATTGGCTATCGTACAAACAGTGCAAAGATGCAAACAAGTCAATTGCAAAGTAGGCTACTAGAACTAAGAGTTTCGTCAGTAAAATTTTATAAGCATTTTTAATATAATAGGGTACGGTTAAAAGTCAAAAGCTATTGTCTTGTAGGTAAAAAGCGTAGTCATAGTCTCTCAGTTTCGATCAAATAAGATTTTATTTATTTTGCCAATTTTTTAAAACTATAAACTATCCCCCCCCCTCCGCCAGGAAACCCCGCACGTATAATAATAACCCCAAAAGATGCTAAATAGAATAATGTTAAATGTTCAAATCAAATTATTTCGTATATTTTATAACAGCAGTTATAATAAAGGTTAAAAGAACCAGAAAGGTTCAAGTCTACACTTAAATAAAAACCTAACCTAAAAGTTAGAAATACAAATAGTTGCTTCAAAGTGTGAAATCAGGTGTTGGAAATACTAGAGGAACCAACTGTTTTATCCATATTTTATTGAATTGGTTGCTATATTCATCAGTCTATTCCTAGCCTAAGAATTTTTTCCATCTAAAGTGTACAAATATTGGAATAAAATATGTTTTTATGAAAATAAATTATAGCCTAATGTTACTCAGCGGTAGTTAAGATTTTTATTAGTAATACTATTTTTTCAATCAGTTCAGTAGTTCCAGAGATTACCCCCTACATACAAACAAACAAATTTTACCTCTTTATAATATTAGTACAGATTGTAAAAAATAACAAAAATAAATTAGTCTAGAAACCGGTTAGCGTAAAAAGGCAATAAATGAGATCTATCCATCTTGGTTTTAAGCATAGATGCAAAGCCGCTCTGAGTGATGAGACTTTTACGAGGTAAACAGACTCTATTTGGTAATTTACAAAATAAAATCGGTTATTCTTGGTTCAAAGCATATTTTTCTTGTTGACTATATATACTTAATATGTTGGCTTCCATCATGTTGATCAGTCAATTTACGAGACGTTATTCTAAATATTATAAGCTTAAAATATATGTAATTCATATATGTAACATTCATGTAATTATGAAATGTTCAAAAGAGAAGGTGATTAAAGTTTAACCAACATTATTAAAGTTTATATAAAACTTAAACAAGGAAATAAACCGAAGTTATTTTGGAAAAATATTTTAAAATAATTAAGTTTTGCATTTTTTTTAAGGTATGCAAATTTAGTTTTTATATTCTTGTGTAGTCTTCTTACAAGAATATTGAACAATTTTATTTTAGAGTTTTGAAAATAACTAAATTTAAACTATGATCCCAAGCTTGTTATAGGTATACTAGTGGAAAACCCTTTCGTGTTTCGCACGCCAAACCTTTTCACACAACTGAAACAATTATATTATTTCATTCCGGTTACGCCTATCTTTAAAGTTTCAAGCTTTAGTTTCTTAAAAAAACGTAAAAATCAGCTGTCATTAAATAATTTTTGTTTGTTTATATTAAGTTTTTTATAGTATTTACAGTAATAAAAGTGCATGTCAGTATTTGTATGGTTTTGTAACGCTATTTCTAAAAATATATACGTTTTTATAAATTTGGTGTCGTTACAATTGGGTTTAAAATACAATAAAAATCATCACAGAAAAAGCTTTTAGAATAAACCGTCTTACTTAGCAAATCGCTGACTAAAGTTCGTGAGCTTTAAGAGTTTCCAAGGAAAAAATAGTAAGAAAATTGACTCATGTTACGTTATTTTGGAATTATTGTATTCTCAAGAAAAGCTTTTCAACTGCCCAAAATTACCAAAATGGGCTGCTCTAGAAATAGTAGATACGGAAAACAAACCATATCCTTTTTATATGAAATAGGCTATGGTTTTATATACAAGAGAAATTTGTAGTATATATATAATTTTTGGCCTATTACTTTGTTTATTGATTGTCTATCAAGAAGCGAGACCGAGACTATTTAGTCTTACTGTTGTTCCTCTGTTACACTAAATTACTACTTCAGATCTTACGTATAATTACACAATTACGTACTGTCGGTTACGTCAACCATAATTTATAAATTTAATAACAGTTTCCGAGTCTCAGGTAAACAAACAATTTATTACGATCTTTTCCACGTTGTTCATTATTAATTATGGTTTAAAATCTCATTATACATTCGGTAGGGTTAGAGTAATTAATGACATAGAGTTTCAACTTCAGGCTTGTAAAGTCGTTATTCAATTAAACAATTTTCAAGTCGGAGGAAAGTGTTTTTGGCTTAGGTTCCAAGCAATTAGGTCGACTTCTGTTAGGTCAGTGCATTTCTGTCGTCCGTGAAATCATTGTTACCCACACACCATTTAACATCCCTGTTAATTATTTTGGCGTGTCAGACGCATGCCCTCTAGATTGCTTCGACGTTAAATTTACGGCAAAGCAACACTTCAACTCCCTTCTACTGCTGCACTTGGGCTTCAAATGCGTTTGGTAAACATACAATGTCAATTTGAGGTAGAGCGTTCTCATACTCTTGATAATTTTGTCGAGAAAGAAATATTGTAGGCGGAAGTAATGGAAATGGAATACATATATTGTGATTCAGAAATATGCGGCAATGTCTCGGAACTCATTTTATAGTAAAAATAAGAGAAAAAGTTCATATAAACATAGGCCCAAGAACGCTCCGTTTTCCAGAATCCGCCATTTTGTTTTTTTACAAAATAATTCATATCTAGAGAAATGTTTGACAGATTGAGTTCAACCTTGGCATGCATTTTAACCTAACAATGATATGTTTTACGAAAAATAAACGATTATATCCAATCATGCGTTTCAAAATGGCGGCTGTTTGAAAATTTAACAAAAACTTTCACGATACCTTTTTTGTAGCCATTTGGATTCCCTATCGGATTCCCTTCACAGTCAAAACAATCGGATGAAGGATAATAGTTTTAAGTTATGTGTAATAATTTAATTGTTCTCCCCGGTATAGTATACTAACACTAACACAGTAAACACAACAATATTGTATGTACATATGCTGTTATTACCTTTAACTTAACTAGTATCCTTCATCCGATTGTTTTAACAGTTACACCATCCAATAGGTAATCAAAACGGCTACAAAAAAGGTATCTTGACATTTTTTGTTAAAATTTATGGTTTTTGAGTAATTAATTTTTGAAATTTTCAAACAGCCGCCATTTTGAAACGCATGAGTGGATTTAATAACTTATTTTTCTAGATATCATCGTTAGGTTAAACTTCATGCCAAGTTTGAACTCAATCAACATTTCTCTAGACATGAATTATTTTGTAAAAAAAATTGAGGATTCTGGAAAACGAAGCTTTTGGGCCTATGTTTATTTGAAATTTTTTCTTATTTTTAGTTATAGAATGAACTTCCGAGACATTGCCGCATAGTTCTGAATAACCCTGTATAAACCATGGAAGAATTTGCTGTACTCTTTAGCATTGGTTCACCAATAGCTTACAACATAATTTACCAACAGCATACAATACGCGTTTATCATACAGTTTGGAGACAAGAATTACTCTAAACTAATTCACTGGTTAGAACAAATCGTAGGCTATACGAATAACTTCAACTTATGAATGTTTGCAATAATGCATCAATATTATGTCCACGTATAAATCTATATAGCAAGTATTATTTTTGTATAACAGTATAATTGATTATGTTTTTTCCAATAGCTTATGAAAACATTAATTCGCAACCTAAAAATAAATTAAAATACTTTTGCAACGTTTGGTTTGGATGACGGCAGAGCTGCGTTCTTACAATTTCCATTACCCTGTGTAAGAAACACGTAACACGTGATAAATTAACCATCGTCATGTTTAAAATTTGTTTAGAACGCTCACATTGATTCCAGATTATTTGATTAACTACGCATAAATAGTAGACCTTGCAGTTTATTAAATTTACATCTGACATAGTCAAAGCGCGCGTTCAAGGAACAAGGATCCAGATCGTATTACATTTAGATTTGGAACTCATTCTGTAAAGTGAAGGTTCCTGACGGGTAACTTCCGTCCATCTGTCTGCTCCCGTATAATCTCAAAACTGGACAATAACTGTATACGGGGGTGTGCAGTGTGCATAAAGCGCCATATGCGAGGCCGTAGTTTCCCTCGATCGTCAGCACAATGGCGGTAAATCAAGCCTTTGGAATGTAAACTTGTAAAACAAATAGAAGGCAGTTATTGCACTTGGATTTGGAATACATAATCGCATAATGATTGGTTTTACGATAAAATTTTAATCTAGACCTACTTTCATACAAATTTAATATACCGGGTGAATCGGACTACCTGTACTCAAAATAAGCTTCCCAGGCGCCATTTTGAAACGGTTAGAGATAAAATCAAACTTTAATATTGATATTAAATGTTTTTTTCAATGATGTGTTTCACGATTAATGTGACTATTTGGAGTTTTAATATTTTTTCCCCCAATAATTGTATGTATTTAAATTTTTTTTAAATATTTGAGTAAGAGGCAACTTAGCACATTTTTGGAAAGCGTATCTTCTCATGAATATAGGTTAAACATTTGGTTTATATGCAGGCTATGTTATGTTTTAACAATAAAACTAACCTGTAAAACACTACTTTTTGGACGTTTTCGAACACCCTGTACATATGCAGTTAGATAAGTTAAAACTTTTTTTCTAAAATGATACCTCATTTTCTAAACCCAAAAAATGAGGTATCACTCGACCTAACTTTACATTTTAAAATTTTCCAAAATCGACCCCCACCCCCCAAAAAAGCACTAGCATTTCTTGAGATTTGAAAACATTTTTTTCTGAATTCTATAGGGTCGAATAGGAGGGTTTAAGTTAAAACGAAGGCCTTAGCTCAATTGGTTCAATCGCTATACATTGAGCACGGGTGGTATGATTCACTCTGTATGAAGCTTCATTTGTACATTATTTTAAACAATAATTATGGATACCAATTGGAAACAAAATATTAATTTAGAAACATATAATTTGTGTCCATGCGGAAAAGTTTATCTTTGAAATTCACTTGCACAAACTCAATGGCAACCCTACAAGTATCCCGTACATAACATTTATGTTTTGCTAGTAGCCTATACTAAACGCTCAATTTTAGATCAGCTATAGTTTTTCTATAAAACATGTACCTCAATAGTAATAGATGCAGTAGATTACTTTAACAGAGAATAAGCGAGGTTTTAAGCAACATTATCGGAAATAGCTTGAAAACTATTTATATATAAGATTGGCAAACCTTTTTATCTGTCATAAAGAAATCAATCGATACAAAGTTTCGGCTTTTAAAACAAAGCGCCATTAATAATTTGCTCTGATATTTTATTATATACGACAAATTCCTCGGACCAGGTCACATTCAGAGCGATAGTATTTAACACCGTGTGATGAACAACACCTGTAGATCCGACCTCTGATAGATACAAACATTCTTGTAGTAGCTACCGCGTCTGTAGTCGCCGCTGGGCCTCGCTGGCGCCTTACCTTTATTTATCAAGGATATAAGCTACATCGAATGTTTTATGTGGTCTAAAATGTCAGAAGCATTTATCTCCTTCATATATTACACCATTTTCTGAATCCCTTTATAACATATTTCATCATATTCTGAAACTTGGGAAGATTTTATGGTTTTCTCGTAAAGTATATTACTTAAATTTGTGTTTAATTGGAAGAAAGAATGGAGATGTTTATTAAACATTACAATATATACGTTTTTACGTTCACTGGGGATATTGAAGGTTAGCAGTTAGCTTACACTACGCTGTTGTAAAATATAGTCTTTCCCAGTCTCTTGGGACGCTGTGTATCTAATGTAAATGTTGAAACAATGTACGAGATTGGGTTGTAATTTACGTCAGACGGAAAGCAACTAGGGAGAGAATGAAATCATATTTAGAGAAAGCATTGTTTTTAATCCAGACCCAAGTAAGTCTAAACACAATTAAATTTTTTGAAAACAATATACTAATTTTCAGTTATTTTGTTAAATTAACTTTTACCCTGAGTAAGTCTAAATTTATCGTATGTGAATAAAAATGCAGAAGTGGTAATGAAACATTTACGAGAAGATTTAGCATTCGAAATAGAGACGGAACATTCTCAACTGAATATGTTTGATTTAAAAAAAGCATAATTATTAAACGTTGAAGTCGAAAACACGTTCCTTTGACGTATAGTTTCCTAAAAATTGCCATTACTTAATCGACATTTTATAGCAAAATTTGTAATTAAAAACGAACGTACTTAAATCAACGAAATCTTTTAAAATACTAACCATCAATCGCATTTATAGGCTACAAGCATTGAAGATAAAGTTTTTAAATGATGGCCTACGATTGCATAACAAAATCAAATTGGTATAGGCTAATAAATGATTTATTTTGTATTTAAATTACTTTTTTTTCACTAATTGATAGAAAAAATTTAATCTGCTGCTTAAATATCCATTCCTATTAGGCTACTTACTGTTACTCTATCGGGCGGAGCAGCACGTCCTGGGTTTTGGCCTCTTGGAGTAATGGAGTTTTGGCCTCCAAAGTGTTTAAGTAATATGATTCTAAACAAAATTATTATTTCGTAGTAAATAATTTTTTTTTCGAGAGTGGTAGTTTTCCGCGCCGCGCTTTTCTATCGACCTAGTGGACGACCACTTTTATTCAACCCTGTTTAGTCACGTATCCCAGATAGGTATTATTTTTTTTCCAAATCGCATACAACTTAGTAGATATAGATACATAAAAACACCATACATAATAATATGTATTTAATATATGGCATAAAAAATATGTTTTAAAAGTTGCACATCTAAATCCTAAAAATCGAAAACAATAGTACACACTCCGAAAGGACAAAAGCGAATAGATGAGCAGGATGGAAAGCAGGAGATAAAATGTATATAGGGTCGGTAATGGACGTGAGAAGGGGCAGCAAGGACGAAGTAAGGAAAGAGGGGTGGGGGTGTGAGAAATTACAAGAGGAGAAAGTCACCACCTCCTTTCCGAGTCGAGACGCCTGTCTGATAGCACAAAGGAAATGAAAACATTCGTTAGGAAAGTCTTGGCGGAAATAGAACTGATCCAGAGATACTTAAATATTGCGCTTAAGGAAATCGTTTTGAAGTCGAAAAGTAATGAAGTTATTGCATCACGTGACTCGAAGGTTGGGCGTGGCCGATTGACGTCGGTCTTACAAGAGTTTAAAACGTCCTCCTGTCAAATCTTCAACATTAGGAACTTTTATATTTCGAGACTTTCCCGCCTAGATCCAGCCTTCTGTGTGGTAGTCGTGAGTGTTGCACGTACAGTAATAATAATAAATTAATGTGGTGGATCCGTAATCACTATAAAACTGTAATGTAATACAGCTGGAATTAGCAGAGTCCCTGAAATATTTCGAATTCTCATAGGAAAGATGAGCTATTTAATTGCAGTGACCCTTATGGTGAGACCAAAGGTCGGGAGAAGTAATTGAACACGTTTTGGGGTGTCATTAAAAGTTATTTATATGTATATATGTTGGTTGTCTACGTCGCTCGGACGAGTTCGTTAGCCAAACAAATCCAACAAACGGAAGCATGTTTTTTGACAAGAAGTAAATATTTTGAGTTTTTTCGTACGAGTATGACACTTTTTTAGAGTTTTATCTAACAAAATAAATGTACGATATTTTTTTGCACAATTTGTTATTTTTTACACGACTTTATAGCTCACTTGGTTCCACCAACATCGATCAAAACGTAAAATACCACAAATGTACTCGGTTCAAATCCAAGTCGGGGGTTTTACCGTGAGCATCTTCCGACCGAGGCTAAACAGCCAAGTTTGTACGCTCCGAGCGAAACGAAACAGTTCATAATCCGAGACCTCAAGGACTAGGTGCAAACTCGGAAAGCGGAGGTTTCCGTTAAAAATGTTCACTGCAAAAATCTGAATATGCAATTTTTTTTATTAATTAGGCCTATTATTTATTTATTACTATTTTTTTTGAGTGGCACGGTCTTTTCAAACACTAAATTGTTTAAAATAAGTTATCTAATGGAATTTACATCATAAAAAAATTATGCAAAATTGTATTTACGAAATTCAGATTTTTCGGCATGAGAGAGAAAATATTTCTACAAGTTCTACACTTTGTTACAGTTATTCAACTTATAACATTTTTACAACTGACACTTGTCTAAAAAAACGTTATTTAGTATGTAACCTATGCAAAATAATCCTGCAAATTAGCTATTTTATCAAAATCAAGTAAAACTTGCTTTTCTTTTATTATTTTCTTCTTTGTTTTATGTTCAAGTTTTTTTTTCTACTTTGGCAATATGTACTGAGTTTCTAAGGAGGAAAGGTTACTTGAAAAATAAATTAATAAAAGTATTCCATTTTCAGGTACATACTACTAAGAGCCTTTAAAATGTTAGTTTTACATCTTATTATTTCCAATTCTTTAGGTCAAATTTCCGGTCACTTCTTTTCACTCCGCCTTGTCCCTTGTTACGACTCCTTCCAAAAATTCTGTCTGTAGCTTGACATGACATCTTGTCATACTTACACACATATTTTAAAAGTAAATACGTTTGTCTGGAACAGATAACGGCGATAGTGGAAATAAAAATAAAAAACATATGCATTCAAGCGTTTTTACTAAACTTTGATACCTTTTGAGGAAAGTTCAAGATAAATTATTTATAAAAAACGATCCTTCTGTAGTTGGAGATGTTTTGAACAATTAAGCTGTACTAGCAGATATTTAACAATAGATCTTTTGTAGTTGTAAAACCAAGCAGTACAGTTCTACCCCTACCCCCTCTCACCCCCTGTGGCCTTGAACACGTTAGCTAACACGAACAGTACAGTAGTAGTAGTTCTACTATTCAGTATTCATCCAGCCTGCTCTGGGCGAAGTTGTGAGTGTTTGATCATTGGAACTTATATTGTTAAGTGTGTTTACGACGTGTTTTATTGGATGAACTTGATTTGATTTATTTTTGTGTTGCAGGTTTTGTGTTTTTTAATCGTTTAGTCAGAGGTGTTGGATGTGTTGTGCTTTTGTTTGTTTCATTTTTAATAAGAGGATATTACAATTAACAAGTAAGTGTTCTAATTTTTTGCAGCGTTTAATAAAAAGAGAGCAATGCAATTTATAACATTTTTCACTGTATTGTAGAAATTAATAGTGGATGTAATATGTCTAAAAATCTATAAATTCCTATAGTTTAAGTGCAACATCTCATAGATCGACAATATGCAATCTTAGCTATTGTTATAATAGGTCTTGACTATTGATGTTCAAAACTCATTTTAGAAACATAATTTCTTCTATTACTGTACTCTAAAACGTTTTTAAAATGTCCTTTAAAAATAACACTAATTTGTTATTTAGAAAAGGATTTAGGTAATACTCATAGTTGTTAAAATATCTAATATAGGCTACAGTAAAGACATTTAAAACAAAATTCAGTTTGTTAGAGATTTATACATGAATTGCCATTTTTAGCCTCCGAGATTCTTAATTTTCGGCTTTAGGTTTAATAATTACTATCTCAAATCGAAGTACAGTAAAACAAAATGGCGCTATAGAAAAGTTATTAATTAAAGACGCGTCGGCGTCATTAAAGTGAAAATTGGAATTCATAATAATATTTCATTAAACAATAGCAAATCAGTATATTTATTTCTAATTAATTACAATTACTTTACATAAAATAAATATGCCATAATATAAGCCGATTATAATTCGTTGAGAGGATGAATGTTCCATAGTAAAATAAAGTTAAATGTATTTTAAATTAAACTTCAGAACTGAAAAGATGAAGTAGTTTGCTTTATGACAGAAACAGAAGGAATTTCTCTACTCAGGGGAAATGTTTAATAAGCTTAGCAGGGCAGAAGTTAATAGTTAGATTCACACGCAATGCCTATGTCACACGACTACATCCAGGGGCAGCACTGTTTTATTTTTTTATACAAATATTAATAAATTCTGGATTTGTTAAGGAGGGGAGAGGTGTTTGTTTAACACAAATTCCTCGATATTAATAATTATAATAATGCAAACAAATTACAAAATTAATACATAGGTGGAATATTTAATTAAATTATATAAAATCAGATTTTAATATATTGAAAATATACACTTCACCGACTGCTAACCACGCTAAATATTAACGTTATAAAACAAGTCAAAAAGAACAAACAACAAACCAAAAGTTAGATAGGTGAATTATCATAGCGATAATTATCATATCGGTTAAGGGTGGGGGTTGCAAGTCAAAATAATAACCCTTATTGTGTGACAACTCATTTTAAAGCCCTCGTTGAGACGAGAAAATTGGTGTAAAGTAAACCCCTTTCCGATACCCCAATCCAAAATGGCGGAGCCAAGAAGTTCAGCAAAAGGTATTGAGTAGGAACCATTTTCATAAATATGACAAAAAATTCACGGGAGTTTTTTTTTCTAAATCATAATTAATGTAGATTAAAAAAATTGTGCAATGTTTCTGTATCTTAAAATTAATACACAGTCATCTAATTGTACTTAGAAAAATGGAAACATCTGAACTTCTTGGCTCCGCCATTTTTTATTGAGTTATCAGAGAGGGGTTTACCAAATTTCTCGTCTCAACGAGGACTTTAATGATTTATCACACAACAAGGGTTACTAATTTAAAATGTTGGCTTGCAACCCCACCCCTTAACCGAATAAGGGTAAAACTCATTCATACCCCTAAAAGGTGCAGAAGTTGCCCAACATAACTTCCTGAAAGTTTGGAGTTAATACGTGCAACAGGTTTAAAATTTCGATGGGGTTGCGGAATTTTTGCATCATCCTGTATATGTTTACAGACTGAACACAAACTGTGATTGGATATAAGTTAGTTAAATTTTTTTGATAGATTCCATCAAATGTCGTTTTATTGGTTTTAGTGCTGAATTTTTATTATTTCGCGGTAATTAAAATAAATACAAATTTTACGTAAATTTTCTTTCATTGTTGATTTTGTTTACGATCGTTATTATTTATATTTTTGGTGTCAGCGAAATGTTTAGTGTACTTAATGGTGTAGTGGTGTACCACTTTTATAACTAATCAATAAAAATCCAATAAATATATTTTGCACTTTTATTAAAAAATATATTCCTAGTAGGCCTATATACATTTTTTTAACATATTCTTAGAAGTAATAGTATTAATTGGCAACAGTAAACTAGATTAGGTTTCTATTATTAGGTCCATCAGAAAAAGAACCAATCAACCGGAATTTAAACATTACGTTAATATGCCTCGTAGAATTATGTTCATAATCATTTAGGTCCTACTTGTTGATATTAATCTTGAAGTTGTACAATATGACGAATAATGTAAATTTCGATTAAAATAGTTTTACCTAAAATTTAATAATTTTAGTCGAATAAAAAAGAAAACATTAAAACAAATATAGGTATACTGTATTTAAGAATTTTTAATTCTGAATTTCAAGTTGTGATCGCTATTCTTGTAGCCGCTATCGTGTACACGTACAAACACGACAAAAGGACAGCGTGCTAAAAATAACTTGTTTGCATTTTGTATCCCATGAAACGTGAAAATAGTTCAACCGAATGTTATACTTATTAGCAAGCACAACAATTAGTCCGGTCAATTTAGACAAAAAATAAGAGTAAAGCTACATAAATTCCCACCAAGCTGAAAATCAGTAAGATTGTTAAAAATATGATTAAAAATAAAATTTGAAAGTTCCCCATCTTTCCCCTGTGTGGAAACAATTTTATTGAAGGTCAAAGGTAAAAAAATGAGTTTTTCGCGATTTTCAGCAAAACGGTAAGTTTTATCATAAAAATACTTCAGAGAAAAATTGTAGATCATAAAATTATCTACAAAAAATGTATCAATACATTTTTTCCTACGAGCCACCGTTTTTGAGATATAACGATTCAAAAAGTTGTAAAAGTTGTAATCGTCATAATATGCATGAGTACGCCACGTATATACATATCTATAGTTGTAATATATGTTAAAATATTTTTCTATCGGTCATTGTAACTTACACTTATAATATAAAATATACATAAGATATAACTATAAAAATATCAGGTAAAATGAAAAAACTGTTGTATTTGATGGCTATAATGATTGCACGAGAAATACCAAAGCTACAGAACAACGTCGTCGAACTTTAGCAACATCTACATCAATTGATATTTTATTTGATGAAAATATGACAGTTCCAACCACTCAACAAAAATTTCTTACAAATACTCACAACAAGTCTCGGTTCATTTCAAAGTTGAAAGAAAAATTTACTGCTGAAAATATATTGGTAAAACAAGCTAATAATGATGCTGATGTATTCATAATTGAAACAGCAATAGAACAATTCAATTTGACAAATACAACTATTGTTTTTGGTGAAGATGTAGACTTACTCGTATTACTCACTGCTCGAACTCCAACTGAAAAAACAATTTTCTTCTTAAAACCAGGAAAAGCTCAACATCAATCGGAAATATATTCGTCAAAAAGTTTATCTACTTTTGCAAAGTGTCAAAATCATGTACTATTTTTACACGCAATAACTGGCTGTGATACAACATCTGCATTTTACAGAAGGGGTAAAATAACAGTTTTCAAAATGTTTGAAAAACAAAATTTAGTTCAATGTGCTGAAGTTTTTAAAAATAGTACTGTAATTCAACTCGACAAGAAATTATCACTAACGGCATTCGCTTTCTTCTTTCTATGAACGGAGCTCCTAAAAAAACTACCTGCTTAGATAAGTATAGATATGCATGTTTCGTTAAAAATACTAAAAGTAAAAAACAAGTACAATTAGCTTGTCTTCCTCCAACCTCAGTTGCTGCTCATCAACATCTTTTTCGGGTATATTACCAAGTTCAAGTTCAAATTTACTTCCACTTGCGCCGGAAAAACTGCTGAACACAGTTTTTTGCAACTGCAAAAAGGGGTGCAGTGCTAAATGTGGTTGCAAAAAAGTCAGACTGTTTTGTTCTCTGGCATGTACACATTGTCAAGGCCGGTCGTGCTCTAATATTGAATCTAATTGGAGGATCCGTTTGATTCCTACGAGGCGACATGCGATAGATCGCTATTAACGCAGCTTACATGTACTCAGGATGAAAATGAAGAAGAACAAGACGAACAAGAACAAGAACATCAAGAAGAAGAACAAGAAGAAGAATTTGAAAGTTACGACTCGGACGATTAAATTTCACTACATTTTTTAAATTAAATTGCTTTTATCTTTTCAATCTCTGCTAATATCCATTATTTTGCAATAGTTTCAACTTAAACAGGACCACAACAGACCCGTGGAATAGGCCTACTGGGGAAACCACGTCAAAAAAACGCGCTATGTACACTACCTCATAGGTGGCGTGGAAACGTGTGCATATTATGACGATTACAACTTTTACAACTTTTTGAATCGTTATATCTCAAAAACGGTGGCTCGTAGGAAAAAAGTATTAATACATTTTTTGTAGATAATTTTATGATCTACAATTTTCCTCTGAAGTATTTTTATGATAAAACTTACCGTTTTGCTGAAAATCGCGAAAAACTCATTTTTTTGACCTTTGACCTTGAATAAAATTTTTTCCACACAGGGGAAAGATGGGGAACTTTCAAATTTTATTTTTAATCATATTTTAAACAATCTTACTGATTTTCAGCTTGGTGGGAATTTATGTAGCACCGAATGTCTAAATTGACCGGACTAAATGTACTTTAAACTACATATGTTAAGTTAATAATAACCACACCCTTATCCATATCACGGCACAGACACTCCCTCTTCACATAGCGTCTAGAGGTTTTTGCACTTATTCATCTATTTAGAATGCGTTCGTGTGTAGAATTATGTATAGATAGTGGCTTATTCATGCTTTCATAAATGTCAGAGGTGAAACGAGTGTTCCTGTTTTAAACTGCTTAGGTAATAATATTTCATCTTGAATTATTAAAATACCACCATTACACTACCTTGTGTATTGAATCGGTCACTGACTTTGGACGATGTTTCGGAAAGGTCATTTTAATTACGGTTTAAAGTTTAAGAAATCCTGTGTCTAATGCAACGCGGTGCTCGTAAGAAAAATGTTTCAAATATGTAACGTTAACTTTTAAGAAAGTTTGTTAAAGTTTTAATTAAAGAAAGTTTAGACGTTATTGAAGTACCCCTTGGCAGGGACAGGAGTTATATTGAATAACGTCTTTTGAGGTGAGATATCGACTGCCTTTTAGAAACTTTCAGACCCTCTTGATAAAAAAAAAAAAGTGAAAACTTTTTACATAATGTTTTGCTATATTTCAACACAACACGGGCAAGAAATCAATAACCAAGATAGAAACCACTAGACCACGACCCTTTGCCGTCCTTATCTGATGTGTAAAACATTACGCCTAATAAATTACGAGTTGACAGTTAAAATAGTTGGCAAAAAAAGGGAGACTGGTCAGGTCCGAGTTGAACTCGCGTGATGTGTTCCCTAACAGAATGTGAATCCCGTAATTTTTACATTTATTGTGTCGTTTTACTGGCGTTGTAATTTTTCTTTAAGTGTTTCGAAAGCAATGTTTTGAGAGCCTCTCCTGTAAATTTTCGGAAAACAGAAATCATTTTCTGCCCAGAAAATGAAGATCAAACTATAGTCACACGAGTCGCAGTAAGTGCATTTTTAAACGAAATGCTATTTAAAATTTCATACTCAGATACAAATTAATTTATTCGTAGTTCAAAAAATATTAAATTTTCTTCCGTTTTTATATAAAAATAACGTTTTATACAATTTAATGCTAGATATAGGTTTATAATTGACTTAGCAGACCTGCAGACTTCCCAATTTTAGTAGATCCAGGAACGTGTTTGTAATACATAATCTTATTTTATTCTTAGTCTATAAATGTTTTGTAGTTTTCTATCCTTTGTAGTAATATGACCATTTATTTTATAGGCCTACTACATTAAATAGTTAATTTAACCTCCAATAAAAATAGCCCATTAATTATTTAAAAATATATTACGGTTTCTTAGGGAAGGATACTTCGCTTCAGAGCCACTCGTAAAATTAATCAATGATAAGTAATAATGTACTTGTTTTACTGCCCACAAATATTTGTTCTAAAAGTACGAATACTGTGCATGATAATGTTTTCGTTTGCATCACAGCGGTGGAAGTTAGTAGTATCAATGACTACATATCAATATGTAGTCATTGGTAGTATTTAACTTACTATAAATATTTTCAATGTTTCACAGTTTAAATTGTTTTCTTATTCCTATATAGTAGTCAACTATGTGTCCTAGACTTTAACGTTTATGAAATTTTACATGTTTTTTCTTAATGTCAGTCTAAAATCCAAACACAATACAATTTAGTTTCGTTTTAATGAAGAATTGATATAATTTGTGTCATTAAATATTCCACTGACATACCACAGTGTAGTAAAAAAAAGTTAACAAGATGATATTTAATCCAAGATAAATAAATATTGAGCTTGACTTGTGAGAAGATATACTTTATAGAATAAACTTTAAACATAAAATCTCACAACTAATACGTTTATTAACTCAAACGCGTTTCAACGACAAAGTCGCCATCTTCAGTGATGCACGAGCTACAATAGTCAAACTATAACTCAACCATAATAACTTTGTCGTTGAAACGCGTTTGAGTTAATAAACGTATTAGTTGTGAGATTTTGTGTTCTAAGTTTATTCTATCAAATTTAATACAAGAAGTAGTTCCAAGAGCGATATGGGAAGTACCAAACAGTCTTTGTGGAGCCAGTGAGTAGCGTAAATGGTTTTTAGAAGAGAGGAAGTTGCAATCAAGGCAAACCCACTTGTACATCTAATCTCTCTGTTTTAACTAGTTAACAATGGTCAGAATATTAAGTAGCTTCCTGCAAGGTCTCTGTGGGGATCGAAACTAAAAAGAACCAGATTCGTATCAACCGAAACAAATCTACATGTTTCAAACGGCTTTTAGAAGATTTGTCTTAAAATATGGCATCACAAAAGATAGGCGCTTTTAAGTTATGTGGGCGCTAACAGCTTCTGATAGAATTATAATACGGATTGGGACATTAAATCATCGGAGAGATCGGGTCCCTTGTACTCACTTCTTTGTGTGAATAATTACAGCCAGTTTCCAGGAATGTTGATAAATTACTTGTTGTGAACAGCTTTCTGATAAATGTATGTAAGTTTGAAATTTGGTAGTTCGAATATAACGAACAATAAATTCAAATGTGTCAATAAATTTACAAAACCTATTAAATTGCCGCTTGCTGTTTAGCGTAAGTGTGGGGTTATATTAAACCGGCATTTAATTAACTGCAAGAGATGGACTATATAACTTGATTACACTTCAATAGTGTACCGAAAGCTGTTGTATGTAGTTGAGAAAATGTCTAAACTTGTGACACGATTTGATTCTTGTTTGTAACGTTATAAATTATACCGGATGATTCTTTTAACCCCTGGCCAAATATTGTGATCTCGGAAATTAGTTGATTTAAAAAAAACCTTCCCTTCTTTCTAGTAGACGTAAAATAAAACATTTACAATTTCAAAAATCGGATACCATCTTCCAATATGGCGGCCAAGTATTTTTTAATTTAAAAACACCTTGTTTGTTCGATTTTATACACAATTCAAAGACTTTTATTCTTTACATTTTTATAAAGCCAAATTTTATTTGAATTTTTAGAGTTTGAAGGACGACTTGTTTTTATTCGAACGACGATGAAATCAGTCTTAATTTTTTTTTTGCAGCTTAACATGTAATAAATGTTATAATAATAAAATCACAATAAATTATTTTTTATTTCAGTTGACCGTTAACAGGAAAAAATAATACCTCATATTGAATAAATATCTATAAAAAAAAAAACAAGAAAACAAAAGTATCTACAAGCACTAGTAAAATACATTAAAAAATAACATAATAATTAAAATATAAATACATTTCCTTTATAAACGAAATACAAATTAAATGAATAAAAATACCTCCATGCCTTACAACCATCAATCGAAACCCTCAAAGGCTATGAATGTGATGAAGTTACAAATCTTTAAAAATAATAGAAACAAAAAGAAATCGTGGAAAGTTTGGTCGGGCCGGGAAAGTATATTGCCCTATGTACTACTTCTGGGTACAAATACGAGCCTGGGTTTATGTTTTTTTTTTACTTGTAACTAACCCTTGCTGGGATGGAGGTAGGCTGTAGATGAAAATATATTAGACCTATATCTTAAACAAATTTCACTAAATTCATTGCTGTGGAATACAATGTCAGTATGATATGAATAATTGGTTAGTAAGCATAAATAATATTTTAACAATTAATTAAAATATTTTCTGTTTGATGATATTATTTATTAATGATGGATGTTCATATGGTTGCCTCCTATGAGCGCCCTGTCCTACGAGCGCCATGTCCATCTAGCGCCCACTCTCGGGTTGACGAGGGTCAGAGAGGGGTTGACAGGTCTAGGGGCTTTCCAACGAGCGCCGCATTTCTGTGTCACCCCCTTCGACCACCTGTACTTGTTAGTATTTACTGATCGATGAATTGACACGATCAGTGACATAGAAAAACATTCCTTAAATATGACCCATATGCTTGTATTTAAAACCTTTCTTATAGATAATCGCAACGATATATAGTTTATAATATTTCAGTAACGTTATTTCAATAGCCGTTGTCGGATTTGTAAAACTAGAACTAAAAAAATGATAAAAATATAACAAATTATTTCCAAAAATATTCTTAAACAAAATACCTCCCAAATCTTTTATTTGGTATTTTACCAGGTGCTATTTACTGAATCACTGCTTCTAGTAAGTTGTAGATACCTAAATATGAAACACCTCAATTCTGTCCTAAATTAAAAGGTAATTTTTGTAAGCGGTGCCATACGTGTTATAAGCACGTGTATAAACAATTTAATATGCCAGTATTAGGTCATGTCCCTCAAAAGGGTCGCCGGAATATTACCCCCCGGAAAACTCCCCCCCCCCCCCCCAAGCAGGTTCCTACGTCATTTTGACGTCAGAGATTAGGGGGGGCAGTTTTCCAGTCACGCACACTCAAGTTTCGATATAATTAGAATAAAAAAGAACTAGAGGACTAACCTAAACTGTTTAGTCACAGTATGTTGCCGATAACAGTATAATTGTAGGAACCTGCTTGGGGGGGGGGGTAGTTTTCCGGGGGGTAGTATTCCGGCGACCCGCTTTTGCTAGGGGGTTGGCAGTATTCCAGTCGCGGACACGGCTCCCATATTGGTTAGTTGGCAGATTTCGTGATGTCACGTTTCACCTGGGGGGTAGTTTTTCGGGGGGTAGTATTCCGCATCCCCCCTCAAAAGCGGATTTAATATTTCTAAATATAACTTGAATAGTTTAAAGAAAATGTCAACTTTAATACCTCTTAAATATTCTATTAGTGGAAGAAAAGTGCGAAAAGGTTCATTGTTAGCGCCAGCCAGGATTATAATCAAAGGCACCTCTAAATCAAGGTGGGCCTGTCACGAATCATCGCACATGGTATACGCATGCTTATATTACGTTTAACTTAGGGTTTTATAACATTTGTAGCTGATTTGAGGGGATTCATATTTAGGTCATAAGTAAATACTACAAGAAGTACAGGTCGAAGGGAGTGACACAGAAATGCGACGCTCGTTGGAAAGCTCCTAGACCTGTCAACCCCTCTCTGACCCTCGTTAACCCGAGAGTGGGCGCTAGATGGACATGGCGCTCGTTGGACAGGGCGCTCGTAGGAGGACACCGTTCATATTTGTTGTTAGCAATTGGTTGGGTATTTGCCACTATATACACACATAAATTGATTTATTAATTGATTTCAAATGCCCTAATAATCACTTATAACAAAATAATTATATTATATTAAATTATTATGTAACAATTCATAGACAGTATAATTAATTGCCTAAATAGATATTTGCCATCGGTATGTACACAATTTAATATGCCTACACCCTGGGTCTACATAAAGCATTTCGAGCGTAACACTTGTTACCAAATTAAAACTTAAAAGATGAAGTGAACACATATTTATCCGTTATTTTGGAATAGTTGGCTCTAAAGCCGCGTCTGCACCGGCCGAACATGAGTGGCGAACACTAAAAACGGACTAACAATTTAGGATAGCTTGTTCACCAAACAAGTTCGTCAAACATTTTTAACAGCTCGCGGACGAACAAATCAATGTTCGAGGCTAGAGAGAGGCAAACATTTTGGACATTGTAGTCAGTTGATGGAGTACTTGTGTAGTGATGAGTGCATCTATGCTGCGTCGTCGTTTAGCGTGCATAGCAGCTGCTTCATGTACGCTCGTCGACCTCCACGATGGTGGCAGAGACAATTGTTTAAGGGAAGAGAAGAGCTATGTGAACAATTTTATTATTGGTTATTGGTTCAACATACGTTAACTCTGAAACATCATGTAGCGGCTTAGAAGTAGCAATAATTGTTGGCATTGTCAGAATAAACAATAGGGTCTACTTGTAAAAATATGGCCGCTACACTGAACATTCTTAATGTATTGTCATTAGTAACCGTATTTTATATACTCGTGGAATGATAGTTTTAAGTCCCCCAACTTGAATTATTGATATATATATAGTTTACACAAACCCATAACGATTACTCGCTAATCGAAAGCCTTCCATATCATTTATTACATAATACTTCATTTCAAATTTCCATATAACAAGTATATATTGGAGAAGGGTAGAAATCAAATTACCAAGTCTAATATATAAAATTTACCATAAGTTTAAATTGCAAGCCTATTTGCATGTCTAAATAGCTGTCATTACGCATATAAAAAGTGGCCATTAACCGAGTAAAGCGAACCGTAGAGGAAGCTGTAGGCTTATAAAGACCATTAGAAACTGCCTACGACCAATTGAAAGTGGACTTGTTCCACGCAGTGACTAAATCGAGGAAGTCGTCAATACAGTTTTAATGCGAGTCCAGTAAGCAATTCTGTTGAGACTAAAACGATGTGAATCATAGGCCACCGTGGTTGTCAGTTTTAACTAGGCGAGCATTTATCTAAGTTCAAAGGTAAAGTAAGTAGGAAAAAATACAAATAACAAACTCTTCACTAGTAAATATTAATTCAGATTAGTTATCGGATAATTAAAAACATTGTGTGATCGTTTCCATTAAATATCGTTTACAAAATTAAATTTGATTTAGTACGTACAAATATTTTATTTCAAAACTAGGGGTGACCCTGCGTGCTCCCCACGCCAACCCCCAATGGAACCTTCTAAAAACCTATGTTATGTTTAATTATAATAAAGGTGTAGTATTAATAATAACCTCAAAACTAAGATGGTAAATAATGTTAAATATTCAAACAAAATTATTTCTTATATTTTATAACAGCAGTTAATAATGGTTAAAAGAACCAGCAAGGCTCAGGTCTACACTTTAAAACTCTAACCTAAAAGGTGGAAGTACAAAAATAATTGCTTCAAATTTTGAAATCAGCTGTTAATGGAAATATTGAAGCAGCTATATTATCTGTTATTTTATTCAATTGGTTGCTATGGTAATAAATGTAAATATATGTGTTGATTTATCATTCTAGTCATAACCTAAGATTTTTTCCGACTAAATTTACAAATATATTGAAATAAAAAAAGGTTTTTACCGAAATGAATTATAGCCTATGTTACTCAGGGATAGTGTAGCTTTTTATTAGTAAAACTATTTTTTCAATCGGTTCAGTAGTGCCAGAGATTACCCCCTACATACAAACAAACAAACAAATAAACAAACTTTACCTCTTTATAATATTAGTATAGATAATGAAATCGATACTTTTGTAGTATATTATACTGAGTGGTTTGATTCTAGCCGTCAAATGCTTTATGGCTCTTCTTCACTGGTTAAAGTTAGTTTTTCCCTGGAGCGACTGATGCGATGATCGCGGATGCACAGGGTCATGTGGCTTTAACTAATGCTGTGGCGCTAGTGTCGCTAATCCAGTGTTGCCAGGTGCAAAAAAATAAAATCGGAAGTTGGACCCAAAAAAATCGGAAGATTGTAGGAAAAGTCGGAAGAAAATAATATGTAATATAAAATAATTTTAAATAATGTATAGAATAAATACACTATACTTAAAACTGAGTCTACAAAACAATAGTGTCAAATTATGTATAACTATCTAGCCCCTACCACTTTCTACTTCTGCATTATGACTCGGGAACAATATGACTATGACATAAGGAGAGTCTAGGTTTCCAAAAAACATTATTCATGAATTACTTAGCAAGCAAATCGCATAGCAAACAATGCTATTAAACAAAAACTAAGTTGTTTGATGGGATAGGTTAATGTGAAAATTGAACACAACTGATTTCTGTAAAGTGCAACTATCAAATTGCTTAACAATTATGTTTTTAAGCACGAGGAAAAAATCGGAAGATATCTAAAAAAATCAGTTTTTCCGACAACTGTCGAAAAGTCGGAAGATCTTCCGACAAATCGGAAGACCTGGCAACACTGCGCTAATCGCAGTCGAGGGCTACTGATCTACGGAACAGGCACAATCGCAGTCGCGGAGCGATTACGTGTTGAGAGCATGTTTCGTTGTTGTAAATGAATGGCATCTACGCGTTCCAGTACTAAATTGAACTTCAGCGTCGAGGAGGACAAACTGATAAAAGAAGACGCAAAATACCCTGCTCTGTACGATCTGAAGGACCCGTTGTACAAGAAAAAACGAGTGAAAGACAACACTTTGGTTTTTTATAATTTTCGAAGTATCACCGCTGAGCGGAATATCAAATTCTTGCCCGGGAGAGGCTGTGGACGGACAATACTGGACTAAAAAAATAAAGTCTCAGCGTCTGCTAATCGTCCACTTACCGTTCCCTTACTCCGAACACCATCAATAGAGTGAGTGCAAGAAACGATTCTTGCAGATTGGGTATTACAGTAGCGTAATCTCGTGTTTCGGATTATGTTTAAAATGAATATTCAGGGAAATAACCTTAATTTATTAAGAAGGCTTTATATTTGTTACGTGTGACCTTAAAATATAGAAATTATTGCGTGAAAATTCTCCAAAAATCGTTAAAAATAATACATTTTTACCTTATTAAAAGTTCTATTAAAACGAATTCCCGACGATTTCTTTCAATTATTCGATACTAAGTAAGCCCTCGTAGTGCGAAAAATCACGGACAGATTAGATACACATCAGCAATACATCATTTATACAAAATAATATTTAAAAACAACAGACTTTATCTAGGCCTACCTAACTATGCTGACGGAGATTTTTAGCTCGGTAAATGTGTACAGTTATAAGGATTATAAAATTGTAGGCCTATTTGTATTTTTTTTAAATTTATATACGTTATTATATATTTAAAGAAAGATACAAATATTATCTTTGAATTGCTTTTTATTTCATATTGATATATTATCAAATGATTTAGGCCTAGAAGTTAATAATATTATAATGAATATATTAATAATGGAATATATTTACATGTTATATGAAGGCGTACGAATGTTTCCGAAGTTAAACAAATAGATAGATTATCTCTTCTTTAAATTTGTAAAAACGAATATATTGATGATAAAATATTGTATTTTTATACAGTTTATAACCTCAAATCAAATATTATAACATTAATTAGTTCAATAACACTATTTAAAAAATCAACGTCATTAGAAATTATGATTGAAGTTGTAAACATAACCCCAAAATATAATCCGCACTGGGTTTGTTTAAGTATTTCAGATGATGGGTGAACTCAGCTGTTGTATATAATGTTACTCAAAAAAAAAAAAAACATATAATTAAACGTAAAAACGAAATAATAATGCCTACCGGTTTATTTGTTAAATCACATTTTAATAGTAAAAAAGCTAGTAAAATAATGTTAGCTACTAGTAAAAGTCTGATTACTGAACGCCTATGATTCCATCGCATTGAAAAATTCAATATCACAGAAAAAAATATAAATCCATTCAGGAACTTTTACATCTGCTAGATTCAGGTTTTGATAATATTTACAAGAGCATCAAAAACAAATTGAATAAAGAATTGGAGCACACTAAAACCAAACAAATAATTACATAGGCCTAGATCTCTAGGTTTATGTTACCTTAGTTGTTATAATAGTCACTTAACAGAAAATTGATTTATATTCCCGAAACTTTGTGTATTGATTGTTCCACACACAAATGTTGGCAAAAGTCCGAATAACTAATAATAAGTCTACTAATCGTTAAAAATAAAATCATTGTATCAATAATAATATTTACTTCAACAACCAATAAAGTCGACCGTATCAAGAAGCGTTTATTGATTGATGCAATAACCCTGTTGATTAATAATAGCAGGTAAACGATATTATTTTACTAACTACAGAAGAAAACTGCTAATTTTACTAAGTGGATCAATGTAATTAATACTTCAATACATAAAATAATTTGTTTTTATTAATATTATAAAATAGTGTGCTTTACTAATCATTTCGAAGTCAGTAGACGAATACAATTAACTTTTTATTTAGGCATATATAGGATGCATATTAATAGATGGTATAACTGCCATAAGACTAATATCTAATTTAAAACTGTTCAAACTTTTTTTATTTCGATAACTAAATAATGACTCCACTTAGGTAGTTATAAAAGGTATAATATAAGGTCTATCAATTTTAAATAGCTTTACAAACAATATGTGATTTTATTTTATCTACAACTCTAAGACATAATTAGGCTTACAATGAAATATATCCAAGTCCATCTAGCAAACTTGTAACATCAATTAGTTTGAACACTTGAAGAACATCGACTATAATTATGTAATCAAGTTCGTACTGGATCGTGAGTAGTTACAAACAGTCTGCGTTCTTTTATGAATAGAACTAACTTCATCCGAGATGTATTATTATACTGCAGGCAACAAAGAGAGCATAACCAATAAAATTTGCTTTGAATATTTAATGACTCGGTCTGGCATCGTTTACAATACTCGGGCAAGGAATAACAGTGCCCCGTGCTGTGGGAAGGGTAGACGCAAGGACGTATACGCAAATTTGCGGGTTTATATATATTTATTTATTTGGTTTATATCGGTTAAACAATAATGTGTAATAATTTTGTTAAATGAGTCACATATTGAACATAACACAAGGTATGTCAAACATTCTGAAACTTTAGCAAACAAAAGGAACTTCCACTCTACACTGAAAAATCTTCTCAATCAAACCGTTGTTTATGCACTATTGCAAGTGTTATAGGTTCCAGCCCTTCTATTCATTACACGCGCATGAACAACGAATCCCTTTTACGCAGCCAACGTAAAGAGCAGTAACTTATTCTTGGACATTGTCGAATGATTGCTTACATTTATTATATACAATACATAAAAGTAATAAAAACAACAAGCTACATGCCTATTATTTACTATGCACTTTTTCCTACTCCTAACGCCCAGTGTCACCTACAGGTGACACCCAAAAAATTACCAGTTACCCCCTTTCAAAAAATATAAATATTACTGAGAGTTATAATTAGTATAGATAGTTAAAAAAATTATAGTGGTTATTAAATTTCTAGATTTCCAAAGGAATGGGAATTGGAGAGTTAAAAACGCACGAACAACTAATACCTTTTACGTTGCCAACGTAAAAATAGTAGTGAATTATTCTTGAACATTGTCGAATGATTGCTTACATTTGAAGTTACTAGTCATACTTTGAGTCGTCTTCATTAAGAACGCGAACTGCGAATTGCTTTCTCATACATGTCATTGCAATATATTCGGCACTTTTGCAGGTCCTAATTTGAGCCATTCCTATTATTAAAGACACAATGCACTCTGGAACCACTGGTAATACCGTCGATTGTTTGTGAACATTACCAAACATTTATTACTCTTTGTGTGTGTTTGTACATTTCACGATTTACCTAATTTAACTATTATTTTTTTATAAAGGTCCGCGAAAATTGTTGAAAATACGATTAGTTTTATGAAAAAACCCCATTCAATAATAATTACAGAGTAAACTATTTATACAAAAAAAGTGTTCAACTAAAACTTGTCTACGAACGAAAGTCGTTCTCATGTATACTATGTAGCACTTCATAGCTTGCTAACACAATCGTATGACACACAAAAAGCATTTATGGAATAATCCCATCGCTGCAAAAATAAATGTTTACTTGTCAAAAATAGCATCTGCATAGCTATGTTATTCCCCTTATTTACATTACAATATCCATAAATTAAAATCCTGCTTCAAAGATATAAGTGCCAATGTTGCTCAACTACACAATCAAAGCAAACTGCGAAGTTTAAATTCGATTTAAACCGTAAACGCCTTAGAAAGAAGAGCCATAAATTAGCATTCGTTTAAATCTGTTTGACCCGGTATTCAGTCACGTCCGTTTCACAAAAGAAAACCTTATAACGATCGCGATTTGCGAAGAAATTTACATAATCCGTCCGAAGGTGGGGTTAGATTAGGTGTATATAATATTGTACCCAAACAGCAGAGAGTATAATGATTGTTTGCTATGCTAATTCCCACTGCCACCGTCAAAACATAGCCGCCATACATCAACAACAACAAACACTCCGTAAATCCACTTTTATTGTCCAACTTTAAACGCCTTGAGTATTTATCGCCAGTTTACTTTGACTTTATTATATTACTGTGGAAATGACACGGTCTTGAATACAGGCTCATAAAGATACTGCGTGTGTGTGGGTCGGTTGTACGAAGGAAAAAGTACTCATAACAGAGAAAAACATTTAAGAAACTGAGGTTTGTATTTGCCAAGTAGGAAGAGAATAATACGAAAATGTGTTTTATCCGACAGTTATTATTATTATCAGTATTGTAACGAAATTTATAAACGAGGGATTTAATAAAACCAAACTCAATATTGTTATGCAGTTTTTATATCTATTTTTCTTATAAGTGCTAAACGTAAATCAAAATTTACCATAAAACCTTATTGATTTTTCCATAATTTCAATAACTTTAAACAATTTTGGTTGATTGTTTAGCATAAACAAAACAGATCAATAGGCCTATTTGCTTCAGTGATAATGTAGAGAAATATTCTGCTCAGAACGATTGCTCACATAAATAATAAACGGTACCAGGAACTGGCACATACTTTCTCACAAACATATTTAAATTATTAAACAGATTCACTGTGACTTCATAATTGTATTAAAGTAACTAATAAATATTATTATTACCTAGAGAGAAAACTATTCGATCTATTTCGAACAAATTTGCACCGAACATGTAAATTAGGAATGTATAGATGCACGAAAATGGGTTTTGAAAAACAACCCCCTTTATGGCCAAAAAACCCCCAAAAACCAGTTATTATTATTATTATTAGCTAAACGAGAATTTTTAGAAAGATGCAGTTTTTGCATATGGTAGTGTACATTAAAGGCTACAAATAAACCAAATTTGATCAAAATTGCTAGAGCCATTTTTTTATAGAAAAATAACTGATTTTTTGGTTTTTTTTTTTGCCAAAAAGAGGGTTGTTTTTCAAAAATGTTCAAAACCGTTTTTCGTGCATCTATACAGGCCTACTTGACATGTCTGGTGCAAATTTGTTTGAAATTGATGGAACAGTTTTCGCTCTAGTTTTGTATACATACAGACATTCAGACAGACATTTTGTAAAAACCACTTTTTTGGACTCAGGGGTCTCAAAACTAATATTTCCACAAAAATCTCAACATCGATTTTTTTGCGATCACTATACTTTCTCTATACTATATAATATAGTGAGAAAGTAAAGAGCAACACATATAATATGTTCACTTATAACAAGAGAACTGAAAATCTAATTTTCACGAGGTTGTCTGTAGCTAAAAACATTATCCGTGCAGGTTTAATTCTTTTTGGTAAGGACTAAACAACAAACATTTGCTATTTTAAAGCTGTAACAAAACTATTTGAACGCAAATTAAGTACAGTAGTAAAGCTTTTTAATAAATGTACTTGGATGTAGCTTGGTTTTTCCAAATAAATAACATGCATCGTCAATAATTATCATTCTAGTATATCTATTGTGCTGATCTGATATACTTACTTTTGGCCCAAATGAAGAGGACGAAAAGTGGAATAACAAATGAAAAAAGAAGCAGCAGTAGGATTTGAACATTGTGACAGCACAAACATGACATATTGAAAAACCTCACATCAATTGAGTATTATCACTCCACCACATTAAAATATAAATGGATCGTAGGCAGTGTGGGCATACCTAGTAAACTATTACATTTTCCTAAAAATAAACTGTTACTACTACTGAAAAATAACTTCCCGGCATTGTTTGAGTAATGGTAATTTGGTAATTATGTAGGAGAGCATGACTAGGATTAGGAAACTTTGTATATATTAAAACAAAATAAATACCTAACTTAGTATAAAAATGTAAAAAGCGCGGAAGCAAAAATTATAGTAAATGAGTGAGAAATAAAATACCAAACATGCAGGTTATAGGTCAACTATTATTTAGGTTGTGTGTGCCTAAACGAAAGAATCTAAATACTCCACTTGCACCAAAAAGAGAAAAAATAACTATCATACATAAAAATTAAAAGATATAACAATTACAAATAAACGTGCACAATTAGTAGTACAGGGCCTAGTTTCGTTCTCGCTAGTAAATTGCTTCTCATTAGATTTTTTGCGCAATCTTAAGGCGGCGATATACTAGCGCGCCGAGCCTGCAACATACTGTTGCTGCAATGGTACAGTTTGTACTGGTCGACCACTAGCGATTGCTGCAACGGTACAGTTTGTACAGGTCGA
>JAGFPH010000235.1:399939-412490 GCA_018207615.1 Philaenus spumarius | reverse complement strand
CAGCACTTTCCCTATAAATAATTCTGTACAATTGTGCAGCACTTTCCTTATAAATAATTCTGTAAAATTGTGCAGCACTTTCCCTGTTAATAATTGTGTAAAATCTTGTAGCTGGTAGCACTTTCCTTAATAATAAAATTACTACAAATTTTAGTGTTAGGCCTATAGATTTGTAGTATCGATATAAGAAAATCGACTCTTACATACATACAGACAAACCAGTGATACTATAAGAATCGATTATGTTTGTTTTAAGTGGAATTCTAAAATCTTTACAGTAACAAGCAAAAATATACATTCTTAAAAGTTATTTACAATGAACTTATTAATATATATATATTTTTTTAAATAAACTTAGTTTCCATTTTGTTATAAGCTTTAGATGAAAAAGCTATCATATTTCAAGGTTGATATTTTCTTAAATTTTATTTGATTGGCGCTGGTTAATTCCGTGGTCTTCCTTAAGTTTAGTTTGAAATAAAAACGTAAAAAGATGGTAAAAAACGTAACTTAGTTATAAGCAAAAC
Source organism: Philaenus spumarius (assembly GCA_018207615.1). Taxonomy (NCBI): domain Eukaryota; kingdom Metazoa; phylum Arthropoda; class Insecta; order Hemiptera; family Aphrophoridae; genus Philaenus; species Philaenus spumarius. Next base: position 411,963 of record JAGFPH010000235.1, on the reverse strand, counting down.
TTTGAAAATTCCAATTATACAGTGTATCTCTATTGTTGAAACAAAGTTAAAATCCTAGAACGCATGATGTCAATAAATAAATCCGAGAATATTTGATTCCGTTTCTCCCTATCTCGTTATCGTTCCCTGGGTTTTTATGCAGATAAGCTGCAGGGGTGTTAACAAATATGAATCATATAAAAGGGTGTTTTTAGACCCCTAGTAAAAGTGATTATTTCGGACAGAAAGATTAAAACAACATATTTTGAAAGTGAATTATGGACGAGTGTGCGCGCATAATAAACGTGGATGTTTTGCAGATATGCGACACCAGCGCGTCATATTTCGTTCTTGGCCATCTGCTGCAAATAATGTAGGCTACTAGTACTTGAAGAACTATTTTATGACTCTTTAAATATTAACGCTTTCCGGTTTGTGTGAACGATAGTATTTTCACGATTATATACAACTGTTAAAAAAAAACTGCAACTCATTTATTATGTACAGTTTTGACTTAAGAAAAATATGGAAGTGACGCAATTGCTTAGCGCGTGCATCCAACTTGTTACCGTAGAAATTTCCAACCACATAAAATATTTTACACAATCGTCTGGAATAAAATTAATTATAATGGATTTTAGTTAAAAGCAACTCGGTTGTTGGCAATCATTGTGGTATTGTCACAGATCGAATAATACAAGACGTTATTAATATCGGACTTGAAGATGTTGGGGAAGCTGAATGGCCAAGAATCTAAAGGCGTTAGCCCAGTCTGCCTCGTTTAAGCCTCTTAGGTTCGAACCTAGTTATTGCTATTTATTGAGCTACCTGCACTATACCAATAAATACAGAACTTATAAGAAGCGCAACGCCCATGTTAAAGATTCAGCCTAGTTTTATTTAATCTGGCAAGCTTAGCCGCTAGGTAGCGAGAGCTCTACTGTCGTCGGTACGGCAAGTGTGAGTGAGACGTGATACAGAGAATGAGCCAGCCATTCTTTTAAACCATGCTAACACACGTGAATTCCAAAATCAAAATTCAAAATAATATTTTACAATACATTTTTGGAGACGGTTAAGGCAATTTCACACGTTCGTCCAGTCATATATCCTGTCACATAACGTTACGTGACAGACGGCCGATTCACACCGCAACAGATGTTCGCGGACGTCGGCGAGGTACTAAGGCGCTTTTTCCAACTTTTTGTCCCAGTACGCATGCGCGAGGTGAGCGACGTAACGTTACGTCACAGACAGAAAAATTCATATCGCAACAGACGTCCGCGGACGTCAGGCGTTTTCGGCGGTATAAATTGCTCCATATGAAACAACGGTGAGCGATCCTTTAAAAAATCTGTCACATCCTGTCACACTCCGTAACGTTATACCGGCCTTAAGGTTTGGTACATAGCCTAAATAGTACTTTCGTATTAGTTATAGATACTAAAACTAGTTATTAAGAATTTAGGGATGTAAAAATAACCAATTGGAAAAATTTCCCAATTATAATTTATTAATGAGCAACAATGTTTTACCGTTACGCATCATCAGGCTACATAAGAATTGTATTAAGAATTTGGGAATATTTTCAATACATTCTCTCAAATTGATAGTTTAAACCATACTGTAGAAGTTAAAAAATGTTAAAAAAATGTAGTGTACTCATATGTGCTTTACAGGAAAATTATTGTATCAGATAAATTTGTTTCAATGTAATAGTGCTTGGTTTTACAGAAGGCCTAAGTATTGGTGTGTACGCTAGATTTCAACTCATTTTACTTGACCCCTTTGAGTTTATACAGTTTATTTCCTTCGTGGTTATTGTTATTAACCACTTACAGAAGTTTTAACTGTATACTTTTACCTGTTCATAAAAAAAATATCGTAAAAGACAATCAAATATGTAATTCTATAAGGTTTCCGTTTTGCCCTTTAAAGCTACGGAAGACTAAAAATTGCAATTATAACTTAAAACTCAAAAATATTTCTCATCGACTAGTGTAAATTTGTTTGACTATTTAATAAGCGAGATAGAAAGTTAATTTTACAGTAAAAGCGCCAATTATCCGCTAATACAGTCAGAATGTGTTTCTGCCAGGCTGCAAGTTTATTACATTTTAAAAGAGGTAACGCTGAGAACGCCATAAAGTTCCTACGTAATGAAGCTCAACCCTCCGACACGGTTGTCATAAATCGGCGGAGTAATTCAAATGAAAAATAATTTCGAAGAAGAAGTAGAAACACATGCAAATGATGAGAACTTATCGCCAGTAACTTGAACAAGGGAAAAAACGGAATAAATGTCAACTTTATAGCGAAGTCAAGATCCTTCCCTCATACTTTATTGTTTGTTGGTGTCGTTAGGTCCCTGGATTTAAAACAACCTTATATCGTGCACGCAGATGCTAAACATCATTACCTTCCCCCTAAGCCTATGTTTAGACTATACGTTATATACAACACACAATAGTCATATACAATCGGGCGAGGTCTTTAACTTGTGTCGAGTCTATAAAGTTTTAAGTAAAAAGCCTAAGTACGTTAATTAAAGTTTGGTTTAAATGCACCCAAGTAGGCGGGAATTCCTTTATCAAATATACATACTTTAAAATGTCAGTAGGCCTTCAAAACTATACTTATTTATTGTGTTAGCCTATACATTTTCCAATTCAATATAAATAAAATTTAAGTGTCTGTCTGTGATTTCAAAATACAAGCTTTTTTCTAAGATCATATGGTTATTCACACATTACAAAAACCTCAACTCACGTTTATACATTTTTTGTCTGCCTGTCTGTCCGTTTGTTTGGCCTCGCTAATCTCCGGAATGGCTGAACCGATTTTAACGAAACCTTCATTAACATGCAGAGGGCATTTTACAGAATATTTTAGGCTACTTTGTATTCCGAAAAAAATTAAAATTCCTTTAAAAAAATGTAAAAAGGTCTTTGCATATAAGCTGAAGTACAGTGAGAACTTGTTTTACAATAACCGGGAGCATAGCTCAGATGGTGGAGCGCTCGCATGTGAGAGGTACCGGGATCGAAGCCCGGCGCCTCCAGAAGTTTTTCCCCATTTTTGTTTTATGAACTTGTCAACACAAAATGTTAAAGATCTATGATTTTTTTACAAGATATTCTATTATAGTTTTAATTAATTATTATTATTCATAAAACCGCACACCTTGACTAATCCTTAATCAGCTTCAAATCATGATATTGTAATCACATTCTGTCAGTGCTTTATACACGAATAAATTACAGTATATTCAAAACAATATTAAGTTTAATTAATTAAAATAAAAAGTGACCATTGTAATGTTTATTACATATTTCAATGAGTTATTATAACCATTTTCTCAGCGTTTTTAGATGATTAAAAAAAAATATTGTTTTGGTAAATGTGCTTGAACTATCAAATTAAATGTATTTAGCTTTATCATATCAAATGTAACAGTATTGTGTAATATACTTTATAAGAATATATACTATCATGTAAATGATTTACAATGTAATGTAATACGTACTGTGTTACATAATATTTCAATGCATCTATACATATAAATAAAATTGAAGTGTCTGTGATTTCAAAATGATTATATTTTCTTAGCTCATAAGGTTATTCACGCTTTACCAAAACCTAAACATATATTTTTTAAATTTTTTGTCTGTCTGTTTGTTTGTCCGGGCTAATCTCCAGAATGGCTGAACAAATTTTGACGAAACTTTCATTTGCATGTAGAGGACTTTTCGGAGATTAATCTAGGCAACTTCTTGTCCAGGAAATATTTAGAGTTCCTATTTAAACATTGAAAGATTATTGGACGTGACACGCGACCATTATAAATAAAACAACATATTTGGATCAAAAGCTTAACACTTTGACAAGATCGTCTGAGATTTATTTTATTGTATAGCCTACGCTGGTTTAACTGTTAAATATATATAAAAACAGTATGCAATAATGTGAAATGTATTCATAGATGTTAAATACTCCTCAAAACTTTAAAATTTTGCATTTGTTCGGGAGTTATGAGTAACACACTGGTGGAAAACGGGATTTTTAGCGTTTATTAGTGCATAGCTAATAATTTACGTAGGCCTAAAATGGATACAAAGATCGATTTTGGCAAAACTTACTGTGAGTGTTTAGGCCATGGAACTCGGGATCTAAAATAGTTGTTTTTAATTGCGTGCAATGGCAAGGTACAATATTTAGCTGATAGTCCTTTATTTATTTAATCACATTTGCAAGCGAAGCTAGTGAACAATAGAAAAAAAAATCATGTATAATAAAATCGTGAAGGGAATAGAATGGCCAAATGGTTACCGCGGTCGTCCAAGTTTACTATAGTTCCATCTCCTAGAAAGTTGTGCAGCTATGCAGTTACTGGCGTTCGGCTTACGTGCGAAACACTTCCTTGTCTTCATTAGTTCAACTGTCACACAATAAAGAGTTTTAAAAAAATAGTGAAACAATAATGTTTGCCCAAACTTACTATTTGCCATTATTGCTTCACCAAAAGCCGTTCCGCAGAAGCTCTTCCAGGAAATGATTGGTTTTTGAAAATGAAATCTATTGGTGTTTAAGTAGTCTTAGAAGTTACGAATACGTCAGCTAATTTGAGTAGAGCTAAGGCACTCGAATGGCGCGTTTTTTTCGAAATATTTCCATATTTACAATTATTTTGAAAATATGCTATGCAATATAGACAGTTAGTGAATAGGTTAAACATTTTAGGAGCTTAACACAAACAAACGAATATGCAAACTGTTAGTGTTTTGAAAAAAACCACAATGAGAAATAACTCATTCGGAAGTAAATCTTAACACAACAGTAGAAGTTTCACCAAATTAAATTGGTTGTTAGTTTTGATTTCAATTGTCTATACCTACATAGTTTTGTTTATATACTACCGTATTTATGTGTTTACAAAATAGTATTTTTTATCATAAAATTCCGTTAAAAAATATTACTAAAAAGTGTACGGAACTGAGTAGAGAGTTGTAACTAATTGCACAATTTTGTGAAATAACAACTGAATGTAGTAGTTGTTTTTAATCCGATAACGTCCTGGTGTGACTCATACAGCTTGTGTGAAGAACAATATAAACCACTTTAATAATTTGGAATATTTTACCCCGACGTTTTCGTAGCTCTGCATTAAATTTCACTCTATTTCTTTCCCAGTACCTGACAGCGTTCCCTTAAATAATGTCAGTTTTCATAATATCATGCAGATATCGTGGAATAAACGACGGCAGAAACCACCGCCTGTTATATATGTGACAGCCGGAATTTGCGATATGGGATATATACATTTTAATGTTCAGTCAGCAAAGAGTTTCTCTAATGGTACGGAGAGAAGTTTGAAATGATTATTTGCTCAAATAAATTATCGGACGACCTTACGGAGTTACTTTGTGCGTTGGGGGCGGATTGTCATCGTATTCCGAGAAGCGTGTGTCTGTTAAACCACAGATGGTTCGACTCTAGTCTAAGCAACGGCCAGACATAAACCGTCGTATGAAATCTTCCAACTGACAACTGACTGATTATTTGTCAGGGTGCAAAGTTCAGAGTTTATTTATTTATATCTTGTTTGAGAATAACGGTGTCCGTGACGAGTAACACAAGAACAATAAAACATAAACTTGACAAGTTACTTGCATGATTGTGACTGAAATGTTTTGAATTGTAAATTTTCATTTGAATAAAATTATTTGTCTGGCACATTCGGGCCTAGTTTCTGTCGTTCGGGTACTGTACGCAGTGCTTGTATATGCCAATTCTTTAGTCTAATTAAAAGTAAAAGCATTCAAGAAATGGTATTAAAAAACAATAATAAGAAAAATGTAATTCAAAATTACGCGTTTGGGAAGAATTCCATCTTACAAATTATGTATGTGCTCTATAAGTGCATAACTATTTAAAGATGGAATCCACTGTAATTACCTAAGTAACAAATCAAGGATTATCAGGAAAACATTGCTGAAGTGCGAATTAGACTCAAGCCTAGAGTTTCATACCAGCTGTTCCGAAAATGTTACAAAAACTGTACCGGTGTCCGGAAAGTCTGGAACCGGTTTAATATTTTGTATATAAGTAAATTTGGAGGTAGATGTGATTGAGGAACCTACTCTATGTAAAAATAATATTTTATTAAGATTTCAAAAAATGTATCCTCCATCTTGGATCCGCCATTTTGAATGCAACTTTTTTTTAAATAGGAAGGTGATCACGTGATACATCATTTCGATGTATAATTTCAAGAGAAACCCAACGGTGAAATTTGCACATCCATAAAAAAATAAAAATACTACTTACCCTACTTGCTATAATGTAGGCTAAGTATATGAGTACCTAAAACACAAACATTTGTTTAGTATATTGTGGTTTGAGCAGCAGTATAGAAATTATCTTCAAAACTACTTATAACAATAATCTTTTTTATCTACTTAAAATAATTACCTAATTAAGTATAAAAAAGTTTCCCAAAATGTCTAGTAAAATATTTTTCAAAACATCTTCGAAAAACTTGGTCACTTAGTTACACTTAGTTTCATTATAAAAATTACTCATGAAACACATTCCAGGTGAACCCAACTAACATTATCAATGAAAGTTATAATAGTGGTTTATTATTAATGTATTTTATTCAAATTAATATAAAACTAAAAACAAGAATTAGGATTGTCTTAAAATTAATTAATGTGCAAATGATTACACATTAGATTTACACATGCTCATTTGCACTACGCATAGAAAGTTTTCTTACTCCACAACTTCACCAGAAGCTAAAAAAAGTGAAGTATCTCTTAAGCTAGTGGCTCACTATCTCTCTCTGTAAATGTAACTGCTTCTCTTGCCGTAGTCTCTAATGGAAGTGTAAGAGCGAGAAAGCGTCTTAGCATATTTCATCTTATCTCGCCTTCCCGAATCGATTTTAATAGCTTGTCATTGTTTCAGGAAAGTTGCGAGATATCGAAAACTTGCACCTAGGAACATTATCATCTCTTCCGTATCAGTGAGTATTCTACGTACATTATTATACTTTTATCACAATATAACAGTGTTGTGTTTTAACTAAACATTATAAATGGTAGCTTCCTAATGGATATATCTCCCTTTAAAATTACAAATATTCAAATACAGTATATGAGCATGGAGAAAATGTGTTTGTTACTATTATTAAAGTCTAGACTATATTTTTGTAATTTGTAGTTAACTGTGTATTTCATGAATAACTTGATGTCATCATTTTTTAGATAAATATTACATTTATTTTATGCTTTACCTTTTACTTTATAAAATAACCAGCTTTCTAGAAAATAACAGTCGATTTTTAAAAACATAAATTAGTTTTATAACCTTTATGAGTACTATTATTTAAGTACCTTTTTTTTCTTCAACTGACAAAATTGCATCATGAAATATTTAGTTAAATTATAGAAAATAACAGTTTTGTATACTTAATCTAATCCGATCATGTGACTCATAAAATATGTTGATAAGAAATACTCATAATAAACCATGATTTCATATTTTAAAATACTTCGACCACGCAGCTGAACTGACGTGAGTTGAACAAATTTTCAAAATGAAGGTTATAGGCCTAAGTTTTATGGTTTCAAGCAATAATTTGGGAAATTGGTCTACTCACGACGGTGCTGAATAGCTGCCTATGTGTACGAAATATATTAGTAGAATTTGTTTGCATCTCAGCCTTCAGCTTCGATTCACCCGCTTTTTCGTTCCACTCGCAGCGGAAAAACTCGTTTTGTGAGTTTGCACTTCGACCTTGCGGCCTCGGGTTGTGAGCTTCGCTTCGCTCGCAGCGTAGAAACTCGGCCGTTGGCCTTGGATCAGAAGATACCCCCACGGTAAAATCCAGCACGCGGATTTGAACCGGGTACTTTTATGGTATTTTACGTTTTGATCGATTTTGGGGGAACCAAACGAGCTATAATGTCGCGTAAAAAAACAAAATGTGCAGAATAATATCCTACATTTTTTTTTTAGATAAAACTCTAAAAAAGTTTTATTTTCGTAGGAAAAGTTTCAATAATACTTACACTTCTCGTCAAGAAACCGTGCTTCCTGTTGTTGTATTTATTTTTATAACGAACTCGTCTGAGTGAGGTAGACAACCAACGAGTGTACCAAATTTGGACCAAATCGGACTTTAAATGCGGCCGCTAGAATGCAAATACATAAACACATATAGCCTATATATATATAATTTTTATGTCACCCAAAAACTTGTTCTGATGACCATGATTGGTGCTCATTTACCTCTCCCGACCTTAGGTCTTACCATAAAGGTCACTGCAATGGCTCATCTTTCCTATAGAAATTCGCTAATATAAGTTTAAATCATAATATGTGGAAGAAATCATTTATACAATAATCCTAAAAAGTTATTTTCAATTTGTAATTCTAAGACTTGTTAGATTTTTATGCTGTTTATATAATATCAAATCATTAACGTCTATCACTATCCAAATGTAAAACAAAAGAAGATGAAATCATGTTTTTTCTTCAAATATCTCTGGCTTTATTGTAAGCTGTTTACTCGTAAGATAAGTGTTGACTGGTTTCCAAATTATCTACTCCGGGCATCGCGCAGAACGTTAAGCCGCAATAAATGAGCCGATGATTGGCGAATTAAATAGTCGGTTATAGCAATGAGCGAGGAGATACCTTAGTTAATTATAGGCTGGTTATCTCCTGGGTTCCTCTTCATCTGTTATACAGATACAATCACTTCAACACCAACTTGCTTGCATTCAATTTAACTTTACGTCCTCAGTTTGGTGCCAACTTTGTTCTCCTTCGGGCTTCCGGCTCTACTGAAAATAATAGTTTCATTTTAGTTCCTGTACTTAATAGTTGGTCTACCTTACATCTGTGAAAAATGTAATTCGGCTTAATCTTGGGTTAAATAAGTTATATTAATAAAGATATTGGTAGCAATGTATTATGTTTAATGTAGTATGCAATTAATTATACGCCGTTAAAATCTCTTCCGTTAGATCTCTAGATTTCATCTTTATTATTTTTTTTGTAAATGATTTTTCCTAATTTACGAAAATAAAGTAAGTTTAATGCAAATATATACCGAGTGATTCAGAACTATGAAGCAATATCTCAAAAGCTCATTCTATAGCTAAAAATAAGAAAAAAAAGTTCATATAAACATAGGACCGAAAACGCTTCGTTTTCCAAATACCCGCCATTTTGTTTTTTGTACAACATAATTCATATCTACAGAAATGTTTGACTGATTGAGTTCAAACTGGGCATGAAGTTTAACCTAATAACGATAATATATATCAAGAAAAATAAGCGATTAAATCCAATCATGCGTTTCAAAATGGCGGCTTTTTGAAAATTTCAAACCTAAACTACTTAAAAACTGTACATTTTAACAAAACAATTCAAGACACCTTTTTTAGCCCTTTTGATTCTTTATCGTATGATCTCACGTATAAAACAATCAGATGAAGGGTAATAGCTAAGTTAAAGATAATGCCAGCATATGTACATGCAATATTGTTGTGTTTACTGTGTTTGTATAGGATGCCGGGTTGAACGAACCAATTATTACACATAACTTAACTATTATTCTTCATCCGATTGTTTTGACTGTGAGACCATGCAATAGGGAATCAAAAGGGCTACATAAAAGGTGTATTAATATTTTTTGTTAAAATGTACGGTTTTAGAGTAATTTACGTTTGAAATTTTCAAACAGCCGGCATTTTGAAACTCATTATAGAATTTTATCGATTATTTTTTTTTTTAGATTTATAGGGTCTATCATTGTTAGGTTCAATTACAGGCGATGATAACCACCCAGGTTTTTCGCCTTTAAACCCAAAAAAAGAAGGTTCAACTACATGCCAAGTTAAGGTAAAATCAATCAGTCAAATATTTCTCTAGATATGAATTATTTTGTACAAAAAACAAAACGGCGGATATCTGGGAAACCAATGACTACATATCAATTGATATGTAGTCATTGGGGAAACGAAGCGTTTTTGGGCCTATACGTTTATATGAACTTTATTTCTTATTTTTGCTATAGAATGAGCTTCCTTGACATTGCCGCAAATTTCCGAATCAACCTGTATATACAGACAGAGCGAACAGCATAAAGCACAGGCAAATCGATGGCCGTGAATCAGTCTCGAACCTACGAAGTTCCAACTGTACTAGACTGTACTAACGCCTTTAGCCTCTCGACCACCTCACTTCTTATATAAACAAACCGACAACAAATAAATGTTCAGTATAAGGCGATATAAAATGTTGAAACAAATCAACGTGAGCGTCAAACTGTTAGCGCCCCTTTTCTAACTAGGCGTATACAGTCTACATCACTTTATCATCCGAAAAAATCAAAACGACTAACAAAATGTTAGTTTTTTCACACTATACGGTTTTATCGAATCGTGAACAAAATATTGCGTAGGGGTTTTATACACATAATCGTCGCTGAAATGGGCAATGAAATCGTATTTTTTTTGTGTGCATCCTATACGAGGGCTACTTAAAAATGTTTAAACAATTTGTAGGTATATTTGCACTTTTTTTTAGGAAAAAATACATGCTAATGTAAGTGTCACTTACAAATATTTTGAATTTTATAAAATTTAATTTAATTTTAATCTATTTCAAGAAGGTTTCCATTTATTCTTATTTTTGTACCTTCCAAAAAAATAAAGAATATAATAAATTTACATTATTATTTTTATATACAAATATTAGTCAGTAAACAATTACCAAACACATTACAACCTTTAACACCAAGAGCATCAACCTGTTTGGATCTGTGTTGGAGGTTCCACCTGTGGCAGACTTGCGGACCCTTTTAATCTCTCGACCACTCCGATTCCCCGTACAAATCTTTGTCTTCTATTTCAATTACCACTCATACTGTTCACATGATGCATTTCTTTCTTTCCCAAGGTAAAAATCAATCTTCACCCTTGTTGAATTTCCCTAGGTGTATTGGAAAGTCTTTAACGAGAGACATGATACGAATTTATTACAATTCGGCGCCTGGAAACTATCTGATCGTGTTAACAGTCTTGCCGCTTTGAGAAGTGGCTCTCTTTTCCACGTCAATCCGCCTGTCTCGGGACAAAGCTGAGCGATTGTATCAGGTGTGCGCCTTTCACGACTCCTTTGTTTACACCACGCGTCACTTTACCATTCTTGTCCCATCTATCCGCGTCCTTCGGACTTCATAATATTTTAATTGGAAGAAACGCTTGGCCGGCACTCGGGCTCGTAATCGGGGTCGGCTGAAAAGGGTTTTGTCTTTCGGTTCTTGTTTTCATAATACAAAAGGTAAACAAAATTAACTTGAATTAATAATACCATGACAAAATTTTTTTTATAAACAACCTAAAATTGCCAAATTGTTTCAAGTTGAAAATGTTCAACATTTATCATATATATAATTGTGTAATTATAATTGGTGTCACTTATACTGAAATCGCTACTGGTATCGATATTGTTACTAAAACAAGCACCTAATTGTATACGAAACTCTTTGTGATTACATTGACGAGTGATTTTACTAAAGACAATCTGATTTTCCATTTATAAATTCAACATACGTTAAAACACTTATACATTATTTAACTTGACAAACATATTGTATTCCCACCAACTCAGAAGGTGGTTTTGATATTAAGGCGGTCCACCTTCATTTGATTTTATTTTAATACAATTTTCTACGAACTACTAATCGTATTAGTCTAAGGTTTCTCGCATTATGGAGCCTTTTTTTAGTCGGCTCCAAAATGTAAACAATAATAATAATAATAATAATAATAAATAATAATAAAAATAATGTAAATAAATTCGTTACATATTTCCAATACAATTGGCTTCGCTATAAATACCGTCTCTCCTAACACTTTTATCTGAAACTTTTTACTTATAGACATTTTTTTAAAACAATAGCTACTTATATTTATTTTGTTTTGCACATATAATTAACGAATTTCTAATAATTGTATTTACAAATAA
>JAGFPH010000235.1:349596-399929 GCA_018207615.1 Philaenus spumarius | reverse complement strand
AGAAAAGCTTTTTTTTATTCATTGTTGCACAAATAATTAATGGGTGTAAAATTATTTTTAAAAATATTGTGGGAGGAAAACTAACATGAATGCGGTTTCATATGAATAATATTCTCCAATTCGGTATTGTATGATTTTAAATCGACTTTTGATTTATTTAATATTTTATAAATCACTATTAGCACAAATATCGATTTGTAAAAGAAATAGCAGGAGAGCAGTTTCATAGCTAATTTGTAGGCTTAAGGGGGTATTACACGCAACAGCTTGATGAGCAACATGCTGGTATCAGCACGCTACTCAGCAAGCTGATCGTGCAATAGAGTACAAATAAAATATTTGTCTTCTTGCTTATCCGCCTTTCTTAGCTTTGTCTTTCTCTCGCTTGACGCGTTTCGGCGTAGCAAACAAAGCTTCTGAAGATGGGGTCTACCCGAAACGCGTCAAGCGAGAGAAAGACAAAGCTATGAAAGGCGGATAAGCAAGAAGACAAATGTTTCAAGCATCTTAGCGGAAATAATAATAACAAATGCAGTGAATACAAATAAAATGTTGTGTGCCAGCTGATATCAGCATGCTGAGAGACATCGGATCGTTTTGATATTTTCACAACCAGACATCAGCTTTACGTATTGCGCATGCGTCTGATACCTCCAAACCAGCGCCTCCCAGTGTCGCGTGCATGTGGAAAGTAACCTGAAAGTGTATATGAACAGCTTTGTGTACCTTTTTATAGTGTTGAACTTGTTTATTTGTTTTGTTATTTACATTCTTTTCTTAATATTTATTTAAAATCATTTTCCAGAACTTTGATTATCCAATACTTTGAAAGAAACAAGATACTAAGCTCTAGTTTGCGTCATTCTTTTTTTATTTTAATAATATTTTCAATGGTGTATTACATGACCTACCTTTACATTTATCCTATTCCCTCTCAAGTCGTCAAAATCATAGAGGTTCAGATGTGTCAACAAATTTGTCCTGTTATGCAATACAATATATATATATACAAAAATTTGTTAACTTATTTGTAAACTTACTAAGCAAACTCTTAAACTTGTAGTGTTGCAAGTTAATGCGTTTACTATATAGGTCATGCAACATTTCCATCAGCATGCTGCGCAGCTTTATATTACAAACGTAGATTGTCCTGATGAGAGACATTTTAAAATCTTCTCTTAATATGTAGATGTATTGTATTTGCTTTACAATAGACTCCTTGTCATATTTAATAATAGACGTATCGGTTTATATGCTAAAAAGAAAGAGAAAGCTATATAGGTGTGTGTGTGGCAGATAGAAATACATGAGCCAAAGATCAAGACAGATTATATCCTTTTGAGAAACTACTTGAGAATCAATTGCCATCAATTCTTTGCATGCAAATAGTTTAGATTTACAGTTTTGCACTCCTATCCCACAGGCGAACTCGCGTAGGTCTACCATGATTAATCGTTCTACTTTAAAGAATATGTTAAATAGTAATAAACCAATCGGCAGAAATTCACCTGCATTTGAATATTAAACAGGTATTGTTACCGTTTAGAAGTGGGTGTGTCAGTTTCAATACAAACACAGATTTGAGCTTTACAGTTTCGCCACGGTGGGCACTGTTGTAGAAGCCGAACTCATTCTTTAACTCGTAAACACACAATTTACACAAGACATACGTCTTTGTCCCTCCTCCCCCGACTACCCCTTTACCTTGCTATTACCCCTTCCATTACTAACGAAAAATCCTCTCTTAGGCCTAGCGTAATTTACGACTCCCTTACTTCTGGTGTCAAGCTACGTTTTCTCTGTAATTCTTCAAAATTTCTGTTTAAGACAGCGGGGAATGGAAACGCGCTTCGTTTAACCTTGTCAAAAAAGTATCTCGTTTTGAGACGGAAGGTTCAACAATCTGCGATAATTTAATTTGCTCAGAAAAAAAGACGGTTTCTTTTGTTAAATTTAACGTACACTTTTTAATGATCTGTAATTTGTTTACTGGAGTGGGTATGGAGTGTTTCTAAAGAATTAGTTCGCTGGATAATAGTAGTCTGAAGAACCGCGACTGCAAAAATATTAATTAAACGTTGGCTTACTTTTGTGTTGCGTTATAATACTGTAGTCTTGAAGCTAATTAGGAACGCTATAATTACGTTGTCGAATGGTAACTAAATATTTATAGCCTACAAAATAATATTAATTTCATATACTACCTACAATGAAATAGTACAAACATATATTGGTTAAAATTTCTTTGTTGTAAATACGTATAACTTTAATACATTTTCATAACTCTATAAGAGTATTGTTCTTTTAATTTAGCCAAATGAGGTACAATTATGGCCAACAATTCACCTATACAGGGTGTTTTTTTTTCTCAATAGGACGTCAAACTTCTGGAGTGGGTTCCTTAGGCCTACATAAAAATAAATAAAAAGTTCGTACAGGTGCCCTAAAACGCTGCCATTTTGTTTTTTGTAAAAAATAATTCATATCTAGAGAAATGTTTGACTGATTGAGTTCAAACTTGGTATGAAGTTTAACCTAACCTAAAAAATATATATATATATATATAATAATAATAAGCGATTATAACAAATCATGGGTTTAAAAATGGCGGCTGTTTTAAAATTTCAAACCAAATAACTCAAAAACGTACATTTTGACAAACAAATATTAAGGCACCTTTTTGTCGCTCTTTTGATTCTGTTTAATATAGTGTACCTGCGAAAACAATATTATGAAGGATACTAGTTAAAAATGAATAAATATTGAGCTTGACTTGTGGAGAAGATATATTTGATAGAATAAACTTTGAACACAAAATCTCACAACTAATACGTTTATTAACTCAAACCAAACTATAACTGGTTATAACTATTGTATTAGTTGTGAGATTTTGTGTTCAAAATTTATTCTATCATAGATACTAGTTAAGTGTAATAATTGGGCTGTTCAACCCAGCATCCTATACCAACATCACAGTAAACACAACAATATTGTTTGCACAATGCTGTTATTATCTCTAACTTAGCTATTATCCTTTATCGGATTGTTTTGACTGTGAGACCATCCGATAGGAAATCTAGAGGGCCACAAAAAAGGTATCTTGACATTGTTTCTTCAAATGTAGGCCTACGGGTTTTGATAAATTTGTATGTAAAGCAACACATTCCAGAAGTTTTGCGTCCTATTTAAGAAGCACCCTGTATAAATACACTAATAATACTTATACTCTTGGTAGATATCCTCTGTTTATAAACACGTATACAGCAATTCAACAATGCGTGAATTGTTGGACAATACTTGGACAATGTTTTAGGTTTATAGTAACTATTGTAGTGTCTGTCACATAAATAGAATATTAAAAAACGAATCCTTTTTTTATGAAAAATTTTGGCTAAAGTACAACTAAGCACGTCTCTAAACTGTAATTTTTCAAATTCATTTGATTGGTTTCAGTTAAATCTTGTGGGTGTTCTATGCTGACACGTTCTGAAATAAAGTAGCCTACTGAACGAAATAAACTCTTTAAAATAATTGAACATAATAAGTCCAATATTATATTTAAAGATGTTTGAGACAAAATATACTTACCTATATATTATTTTTAAAAGTTTTTTTTATCGCTAAGCGATAACTGACTTCATTAATCCTTCATCAACATTTTTATTCAAGTCTCATTAAAGCTTAGGTTTTCCGCTATTGAAAAAAAAAAAAAAAAATATAAATAAATAGACAAACAGTTTTGAAAAAGTCATGTTTTCATTACAGAAATTGATTTAAAAACATTTTATATTATACTTCATATGGTTCTTAATGAAAGACGCCATCTATTAACAATCTGTTTAACTAACAAGACAGTTGTTAGATATAGTTTATATGGTTCCTAATGAAAGGCGCTATCTATTAACGACATGTTTACCTAACATGACAGCTGCTATTTAGAGGTTTTACATTCTACATGCAAGTGTAATCTATCACGCAAATCAATCAAATTAAATGAACGTAAAGCTTATAAATCTTTATATGTTGAAGTTATTATACAAATTATATCTGATAGGATCCAGGAGTACTGAAGAAATCTTTATATGTTGTTTCCAAATTCAACCAACGTAATTTACTTAATTAAAACAATACATTTTTAAATCAGGTAAGTTAGTAGACCTACTCCTAACATTCGCAAGGTTTAGCTAGTTTATTAATAATTGAATTTTAATAAAAGTTTAAATTTTCAAATAACATAAGTAAAGCTCATATTAATCAGAGAAGAACATTAAATCACAATCTCGCAAAGAAAACCAACGACCAAAAGAACTTAAGTCTAAGCAGCCCCAACATTCCGTCAACCGATATGCGCATAGATCAAGTAGACAAATCCCAGAAACCTCTCCAGCCATCTGGTCCTGTGGGCTTGGCTACCCGAAACCGTCTCAGAAACCCACCTCTACCGTTCATTAACATTATGACTTGTGATATATGGACGTCCATACAATGTCTTGTTTATGAGCATTGGATATGCAACGTATAGAGAATGAAGAATTATGGACGAGAAGAGGGTCTTTGGTTGAACGCGTAACATATTTGTGATTCGTGGCTAAGTAAAATATGTGACAGCGTCATCCAGCCTCGAAGTGGGCGGAGATCGTCGCCGTGGGTGGTAATAATGTAGAGTAACAAATTTCACGAAGAACGTTTGTTTTCAAAAACTGATGCAATTGGTTACTGAAGTGGTTCTTTGAAAAGTTTAATAAATTGTTAAACACACGTGCATTGCCTATTAATTCTCCGTTGAGATATAACAGTATTTTGAAGTGATCGTCCACGCAGCTGAACCGCTGACCGAAAGTTGAGCGAATTTCGAAAATTAAGTTTATATGTTTAGGGTTTAACCAACTATTTTTGAAATCGTTATACTTATAAAGGCGCTGAATAGCTGCCGCTGTAAGAAATATATTTCTAGAATTTGTTTGTAACTCAGCCTCTATCCCCGGCTCACGTGCTGCTTCGTTCCACTCGCAACCGGAAAAATTGGCTGTAGGACCTCGGATCGGCTGTAAACCCCCACGTGGATGTAAAGCGGGTACATTTATGGTATTTTACGTTTTGATCCATTTTGGGCTATCCAAGGTCGTGTAAAAAAATATATTTAGAATGACATCCTACATTTGTTTTGTTAAATAAAACTCTAAAAAAAGTCTCATTCTCGTACGAAAAATCTAAAAAATAGTTACTTCTTTTCAAAAGACGTGCTTCCGATTGTTTAATTTTTTTTTTTTTTTTTTGCTAACGAACTTGTCCGAGTAACGTAGACAACCAACGTGTGTATCGAATTTGGACCAAATCGGACTTAAAATGTGGCCGCTAGAGTGCGAACACATATAAATGTATATACAATTTTTAACGACACCCCAAAACGTGTTCTGGGGACCATGATCGGTGCTCATTTGATACTCCCGTAAAATCTTACCATAAGGGTCATTGAAATAGCTCATCTTTCCAATGGCGATTCGCTAAAAACTAAACAAAATGATTGTGCATATTAATATAAATTTTATAGTCCAATTAATTGTCTTATTCTATTGTTGTTAATCATTACTTATCCATGATTAGTATTATTGTTTCCTTTTTGTGAACAACCAAATCTTCAGTTGCATTTATTATAATGTACATAATATATAAAGCACCGGGTATATGAAAAATGTAAATTTTATCCAAGAATAAGTGTAATAATTTGGAATCGTTTTAAGGTAGTGTTTATAAAGTAGTGTAAAAACGAAACAGTTAACATCTAATGAACTCTTTGAAAGGCATTAATCCGAACTTCAACCCTTTAATAACCTGTTGTACAACCTAGTATAAAGTTTAGTGTCCATTAAATAAAGTTCTAGCCGGGTCAGACAGTCGGACGTTGTGTGTTTACTCTAAATAGCGACGTGTTTATACTTTCTAATCACCGTGATAAACAAAGTGGCCTGTGGTCTTTTCCCAAACGTCTGGTTCTATGTTTGTACTTTAATGACACAAACAGTCTGATTAGGGGTGTCTTCGTATTTGTAAACTATCAAAGACATGCGCACTGGGGCAGGAAAGAAGTCATAAGCGCCTTAAGTGATTCATTCAGACTTCAACGCATTCTTTGAACCGAACTCAACTATGCGGGGCTTGAGCCAAGAGTAGCTCTGAAATGCCATTCACTTGTTCGCCGTCACAGAAACCAGTGTCAAAAATGCTGGTTAACAATTGGTGTTTTTCTATTTCGGATGTAAAGTATTTTGTTTCTGGGCCTGAGCTTGTTAGGCATTTTGGGATTTTAAATCCTCGCTTTGCTCGCAATCGGAATCTTTCGTTTAACCCTTTGTGTCCTAAATGTACACAAAATTAGTCTCGAACTTTTAGAAAATGTTTTATAATTTTAAGTTTGTATCCCCATAAAGTACCTTGTGTCAGTATTACCTTAACAATATGAAATGTGTATGTATTCAATATTGTTCTTTATTATTTACCTCGCTTCGCTCGCCAACCCCCGCGATTACTAGCGTCGAAGCAAATGCAAACAGACTATTTTATATAAATAGGCCATACTATAAATTATAATTTGTCTTACTTATTTTCAATTAGTATGTAACATAGTGGTTTCTTATTTTTAAATTCCTTCATTATTTATGAAAGGTTTATTCTCTAGCTAAAGGCTGCGGCCACACGGTCCGGTTTCTGTATTCATTGGTTCTGTATTCATTGGTTGAGTCCTCGTAGGTTCCAACCTAGTTAGGCTGCGGCCACACAGCACAAGGTTTTAAATTGGAGCGTTCAAACAGTCCGTCGGAAACGGACATCCCGATTTACAACGAATGGTGCTGCCGAGAAACGGGAAGGAGATACAAAACACGTGCATTTTCTAGTTTGAGTTCAGACCATCCGGTTATTCGGGACATCCGTTGCTTTCCTTCTTGTTGTGTTTTGTCAACACCAAAATGTTTGATATGGAAAAACTAATAGAAAATGTATATGGAAACCCACCCCACATGCATGTACATGTTTGTAGATATTCCTAGTGACAGTGATTGTGATAATGATTGTTAAAAAAATATAAATTGACTGAGATTATAAATATAGTGGTAATTTAAAATTATACTGAACATATCGTCAGTAAAAATCTATTTTCTCTAAAAAAATATATTCGATTTAGATGAAATTTGATATATGTATAAACAATATATGTATAAATACAATATAAAATTCATTATTGTAATTGTAGTCATATCCCATTGCTATTATATATAATATTATTATTTATACTTGCCTTAGCAATCCTTTTACAAGTCTTTATATCGTTTACAGCTGTTTCACCTTTTCATTTTCAGGCATCTTCAGAACGAATACACAAAAACACTTCTCACAATTACACTTATAAACAGAGATTAATATGATATTTAACACAAAAATAAATAAAAAAAATAATAAATAAAGACCCAAAATAGATAGGCATAAAGTGTGATATGATAGACTTGATGACAGAATAAATTTAACAAGTGTTTTAAATGTTTTACCAAGTTTCGTTTTGTGTTTTTATTTATTATGTTTTTATTTATTTATGTGTTAAATACCAAATTAATCTCTGTTTATAAGTGTAATTGTGAGAAGTGTTTTTTGTGTATTCGTTCTGATGATGTCTAAAAATGAAAAGGTGAAACAGCAGTAAACGTTATAAAGACTTCTAAAAGATCGCTAAGGCAAGTAAAAATAATAATATTACAATATAAAACATTGATAGCACTACTATAACATTTATATACACAGGCCAGTAACTTTACTCTACTGCTATCAACAAAGTTACCACCCAACCTAAATGCTAGATTGCGCATAGTCTACAATGGCTTAGGTTAAGTATTGCAATGCATAGTGATTTTAAATCATACAATTAATAATAATTTTCAAAAATATAAAGTAAAAATGAAAAATAGATTTTTAACCCTACAATTTTGTCGAAGTTAATGTTTTGATATGCCAAGCCATTTCGGTGCGTGTTGCAAGTACATTTTCAAAAATTCACCAAATACAGTAATTATAAACCAATCCAAAAGTGTTGCATAGCTTTTTTTTGTAGAGAAAGGTTCAAAGAATTTATATGTGCCAGTAAAAAAATTATTAATTATACTACAAAGTTATTAGCTCAAGAAACAAAAATTGTTCAAGTAACGAAAGAAAAAAGTTAAACTTTTAGCCTTCATAAAAATTAGTAAACATTTTTTGTAATTTTTTAAAAATGTACAAAAGTTTTGTAATTTAGTTCTAAATAGAACTGTATAAAAATATATATCAATTTCAAATTCTTGTTTTGAAAACACAAGTTTTTATGTTCCTACTAAGTGTAAAGTCCTGAACTGAATAATATTATAGGCAGTGTTTAAAGAGCGGAAGTGCGTTTTCCCGGGACCGTGTGTACGCAACAACTTCATCCCGAATTTCGGGATCCCGCGAAACCGGACCGTGTGGCCCCAGCCTAAGGAAAGTATAACAATCAAAATGTTTTATAGAGGCTGTTACTACATTTTCACCCCTTAGCAGCACGCGACAAAATGTCAATATATGATCTTTTTTTATATACGTTGTAAGAAATAAATTTACAAATTTTAAGGAAAATATCTATATATTAATAGGCAAGCACAAAACTTGTCGTCCTTTTTTCTCAGCTTGTGTGCATCGTAGGAGAAATTCGCGCATACCGTTAGAAAGGTAGTGTCCTGTAGATGAGCAGAATCCCATTATAATTTACATCGGTCCTCAGGGATACGCCCCAGTGGCCCTCAAAGTTTTAATGTTAATCTTATGGAAGGTCAATCTTAAGGAAGAAGAAGACAGATTTCTTTTGATTTTATCAGGGGCACAAAAAACAGCTGTTCCTATGAAAAGCTTAAAACAGCTGATTTTGATCAACAGCTGATTTTGATCAACAACAACTGATTTGTAACAAAAACTGAATATAATTTTAGGTTAGGTAAATCAAGCAATAGAGAAGCATTGCTGGGTCCACTAGTAACAATTAATTTTTATTGTTTTAGAGGTTGTTATCACATTTTCAACACTTAAGAGCACGCGATAAAATGCAAATTTAGTTTACTTTTTCTATGTATTTTGTAAGAAATAAATTAACAAAATTGGAAAGTATTACAATTAATATTTATTGTTTTAGGGGTTGTTTCAACCTTTAAATCAAAATTAATTCTAGCCTATGTTCCTCAATTAATTATAGTGTAGCTTTTTATTAGTAACTTAATTTGTTCAATCGGTTCAGTAGTTACAGAGATTAGCCTACCCCACACATACAAACAAGCAAAAAATGTTTATCTCTTAATAATATTAGTATAGATAAATAACTAGGAACATTATATTTCTTCAAAAAGAAAGTCATAATTGATACAGAATTAGCCTAACACATGCAAATAAAAAAAAATCTAAATTTTTATTTGTTGAAATACAAATCTACTAGGGAATAAATCCAATGTAGGGTCGAAGGTTGTGGGCATGAACTCTGGTTGGAGCTCTTCCGGCGAGAGGGTACTTTTATAAAAACTTTGTCATGAAAATGTTTAGGTTTAACCCATTAGTATTAAGCCCTTAAATATAAAACTAGCTGACCCGTGTGAATATTTCGCAAGTATGAGTAGGCTTACTTTAAAACGTTGATTTAATTCAGTTAATTGCGTTTATTCATTTACGTTGGTTTATAAATAACAGTTTCAATATAGAATTTTAGAGTGCAACAATCTAACAGCTGTCATGCTAGTTAATCAGATTGTAAATAGATGGCGCCTTTCATTAGGAACCATTTGAAGTGTAATATAAAAGTTTTAAAAATAAATTTTTGCAACGAAAACGTGAATTTTAAGCTGTTTGACTAGTTTTCGTCAATAGCGTGGAACATAAGCTTTAAAATGAAGTTTGAATAATTAATTTTGATGAACAATTTTAAGGGAGATATCGCTTAGCTACAAAAACACATTTGAGAAATAATATATAAGGCTGCATTTTCCAATAATTTTTAACCGAATATAGACTAATGTTATTTATATATTTTACTTAGTAAAGCAGTGTTTATAAAATTAAAATTCACTTAGGCGATACCCTACTACGTAAACATTCGTTTTAATTTTTCTAATACGCTTTGGCTTTATTAAAATTGTTTAATAGCTGCTATTGATTTTAATTGTCTATTATTAACTATTATTTATCTCTGTATGATATTGAACTAGTAATTAAAATTATTAAAGTCAAATAAGTAAGTGTAAAGTAATTTCAAACTTTGCAAACTTAAATAAACTGTCATAAGAAGACCCCACTGAACGAAGTATTGCCTAAGAAAACCTAATTTAATTCTTTATCTAAATATTTCTCAAAGGCAAAAAAATAAAAAACTTCCTCGCTAGTCAATACTTTGTAAACGGAATAAAACAACACTCTTTAAATCAATATTTTTAATAAACAAATGTGACATTTAATTTAAATATTACTTGTACTATTAGAATGGTAAACTCATTCTACAAAAGCTGACAGAGATTCAACTTATTTAGGTAATATTTAACCCGAATTTTTAAAGTAAAGTGACGTAATGTGGAAGTGAAGAACCGGCATATTTGCATGGCTAGTAGCGCCTGCGGGACAAGAACCTTTTATAGTACTAAGAGCCATAGTATAAACTATAGGCCTAAGTTATTTATCTATTCTAAGGGCCCAAATATTCTAAGGGTTTAAATGTATTTAGTATAGAAGGCCTAAAGGTCTAGATTTCTTACATCTATGTTTAACTGTCAATGCAACTATGTAAATAAGTATTACAAGCTTAAAATCAGTATTATCACTAGAAAAACGTGATATTATTAAACAAGGAATTTAAACACTTTTTGCCCAACAATTTGTTGTTTGCAGTCGCCAACTTATTCTTATTCAGAGGTACCCCCCGACGCCCGAGACTGAATATATTCACTGTATACTCTTATTTGCCCATTCGATAGGCATCCTATTATATTCCACCACTTTCGGTTGGTAAGTTTACAAGTGTCAAGCTTGTCGGACAAGGTGTCCTCGGCGGCGCGAATTTTAACAAGCGGGTTTTCACGTTTGACAACAAAAACAAAAAAGGAACACTCGAACAAAAGTCGTGCATATAGAAACCCGACGTCCAATGTGGATTGACATATGTACGGATTCTATTTGGAAGTATTCTTGGACCGGTGTCTTGGGCGCGATAAATCTTCGGGCACCGTTCTCAGCAACACATGTAAATTCGAAAAATGTTGTAGACGTTTTGTATTTAACAAGCTTAGGTTAACAAAGGTCTAGAACATTTCTTACTCGCGGTTTCTCAATGAAAAACCGAGTCGCATTCACCGAGATGGAGTGAACTTATTTTAAGCGCTGTTCTGCATTCCGAGATCCCTTTTTTACTACAATCCTAAGGTGAACAAGAGAGCTACGTTCGGAGATGTTAAAAATACGACAGGAACGTGCTGGCTCCCGGTCACATGACTATTTTATGTGTTAGACCCCACGAAATAAAAAGTAATAAAAGAACCTAGTTAAAACTAATTAAAATTTTGTGAGTTAACAGAATATAAAAACCTAATGTAGTAGTCCTTTGTGTCGGAATAACTTAATCTTTATTAAACTTGTTTATAAATAATGCCTTTATACGTAACGAGATAAAGTTAAAACGATAATTTAAAGACATAAATACTTAATGGAAAATAAATGTACATAAAAACAGTTTAAAAAGATTTATTTCTGCAATATCTTCAGACTTTTTTTGTTCTTAAACACTCGTAATACTTATATTATGTAATATGATAATCCATTTTAAGTTTTGACTATGAATATTAAGTTACTTGTTTTGTTAATTTCAGTTTTGTGACCGAGATAAACGTTATGTATTAGGTATTGTGATGAGTGCATGTTTTTTATATACTGTATAAGTAAAAAATAGACTAATTTAAATTGACGTGCTGTTTGCAACGGAAGATGACGACTCAGTTGTAGAAAGTTGTCTTCTGGGATTAATATGTAGTTAAAAAAAATAGCGTCTTTGTATTAATTTAATTAAAAAAAATTATTTTAAATCAAATTGTATCAGTCAATACCACAAACATTAACTACCTTTACATTTATTATTTCACTGAGTTTATTACCATACATTACAGTGAAACAGTTTAGAAATCAGAGAATCCATACAAATTATCAAAACCAATATTTAGTTTGTTTATAACTTTGTATCGATGAATTCTGTGTTCAGTTTTTTTTTATCTCCAATGTATTTGCCTTTAAAAGTGAGTTTTTAACTATTTGGCACAAATTAACTCGGAAAAAGTAACTAAACGTAAATCATAAAAATGACTTATTGGCAGGGTAATAAATTGGATATTACAGCTAGTGGATTACGAGGGTGGCGCACAGGTGTTTCAGTAATTTTAGTGCAATCCTATAAAGTGTGTAGCCACAATTTGATAGGCCTTCGCCGTATGTTAAAGCTGTAATACTGTAGAGTTACCAGCTGCTCCGTGTATACTACCAACTTAACCTGAACAAGATTTAGTAATTAGTCATCAAAATCTGATGAATGATTTTATATGAGCGACTTAATGAACAATATACATTACATTTGGGTGTTACTTTACCTTATACATTATGACAGTTCAAATAACAAATTTCGTAATCTATGTAGCGTTTGTTTTATGTTATATTTTTTAATAATCCCTCCGTTTATTTCCAGTTTTATAAGTGTATGCATTGTTTGTAGTTTTGTTGCTTGCGGATACATTATAAAAACAAAAAGACGAATAACTTTATATAAAACTTTGAATGCTTCTTTAATCTACTATTCTTTAACGCACATTTTAGACATTTGTTCAGTTGAGATTTAAAAGCAATAACATTTGTTTTATAAAAAATTATAGAATTTGCAAGAACTTTCGCTTCAAACCATATGTTCCCAAACATTTAAGAAGGTTATACCTTTATATTTCCTCTAAGAACCTTTTGTTACGTAGTAGATGGACGTCATTGTAACTACAAAGTTTTACCAACATTTTATCTTTATCATATAGTTACTGTATTACTGTGTCATGTAGTTGGAAATAGTATAGTTGCGGTATTAGGCAGTTAGTGTATCATACATTTATTTATTAGATGTTACTGTATCACGTAGTTACTGTATAGTATAGTTGCGGTTTTGGGTAGTTAGTGTATCATAAAGTTATTGTATTAGAAGTTACAGTATCACGTAATTTCTGAATAGTAAAGTTGCGGTATTAGGCAGTTAGTGTCTCATAAATTTATTTATTAGATGTCACTGTATCACGTAGTTACTGTATAGTATGGTTGTGGTATTGGGTAGTTAGTGTATCATAAAGTTATTGAATTATTGATGTTACTGTGCCATGTAGGTTCTGCATCATGTAATTACAGAATTCGGTATTAAGTAGATTTCTTAGAAAATCTTTCAAGATGTTTCCTAATCATGACGACAGCTGGTAAATAAAAAATTTATTAAAATCTGATTTTATAATAAAAGTAATTAATTGAGTTTAAAGTTTTAAATTATTTTAACATTCTCATTTTCTTTAATTGAATTTAACTGATTTTTTCTTTTCGTTTAGACATGTGTCAAATTTACAAAAAAACATTTTTAAACAGACTTGACATTTTATCACTATTCAAATTAGTCAGAATACTCTGTGTTTCGGCGTTTTTAAAGCGTCTATATTTAATTAAGTTGGCAAGCATAACGAGCTGATGATATGTAATGTTCTAACAGATCCCGACTAAAACCATCTGGCACGTTTTCTGCCCACCAACAATCAAATGAATAATTTAAACCTTAAAACCTCTTTATAAATTGATCAACACCCGACCGTCAAATCCAATATACATCAAATAAGGAGTTATAGGAGAAATAAAACAGTGGAAAGCCCTATTCGGATGGGTTTGTGGTGGTTTAGGTGTTTTTCCCTCTTACATTCCCTAAGGAAATCTCTATGTATTAGCTTGTTTTTTTACAAGGTAGGGGACCGGAAATACTGGTCCATATTGCGAGGAACTCCTGTGGGACATCCTGAGGTCGTCTTTAAATCTAGAGTTACGACGAGGAGGAAAAGTTAGATTCTATTTTGTCTGGATGGAGGGGGGTATGAAATACGAGACGTCTTATGTTAGGGATTTTTGTGGTGGTCATGGTGCTAAGTCCTAAATGAAGGGTCAGCGTGAACATTTCGCGAATAAATTGATTCTCCGAGGATTTGAGTATTTCACAAATCACTCTTGAGATTTATAGTTATTCATTCTTGGCTTCTCTTTTTTACCAAGAACAAAAGCCACGTTTCATTTTTATTATACATCCGAACTTTTTTTCAAAAAATACTTGTTTTATTTAGGTGATATTTCTTATTATATAATAATATTAAAAATATTAGTACACATTATAACTAATATTTTTTAAAGCGTGTTTAATTTTTGTTTTCAGAAAATCATTTACTAATAATTCTATATAGTTCATGCAATATACAAGTTGGAGTTAAATACATAAGCAGAAAGTAATTCGTAATTTGTACAATTTACATTTATATAGATTTAGTTTAAATAAAACTTCAATAAATAAATATACTTATAAATAAATATATATATAACTTTTATATTAGAAGTATTTTTGTTATTTTATAAATAACCTGATGTGATTTGAGATTACAGGAGTTTAAAATCCAATGGTATGTTCGTATCTTTTTTTAATTATTTTTAAATTTTCGTACTTAAAAGAAAAAACTTGAACTCTTGGAATCACTCGTTTGTCTTTTTGCTGTAATGGATTTTTAATGAAAGATAGCACAATGAATTTTTGCATGGTTATAAAGCATGATAACCTGCATTTATATTTAAATACTTAACAAAACCAAAACTTTATTTGACTACTAATTTTGGGAGTCAAAGTTTGGTTCCCTCCTAAAATTGTATTACCCTGGACCTTAATTTTAAAGAAATGTATTAGGAAAGAAATTAAACAGTGTTGTTAGAGGTACTTACATTACAGGACAACTGTATGGGATCCAAACTTGATGTATATGGTAATACTGCCGCAACAACTCACTTATCCCACCACCAATGAGTTTACTCCCGCTATGGTTATTGTTTTTGGTTATAAGATTATTACTTTAATTAAATATTTACTTTTCTTTTGTTAAATATTTATTTAAAACATTAATATTAATTAACCGTTTCTAAACATTTAATGTAATTTATTTAAACCAAGGAGTTCAGATAAAACCACTACAGTTTCAAAGAATTTATTTTGTATTATTGAACAAAAATTGTGGATGATAAAGTAATAGGATGTATAGGGACCCAAAACATATATTTATTATAACTCTAGTGAACTCAGTGACTTTTATATTTTTTAAATGTGTATTGTGTTTATATGTTCGTGTTGTTATTGTGTGGTGTTTTGTATTCATGACAAGCACGAAGCCTGATGATGTCTCTGTGCAGATGAAACGGCCTTAGCTAAGTAACATTAAAAAAGGATTATTTTAAACGGACCTATAAAGGTAATTACAATAAACATATTTACAAATTTTTAATTATTAGTCAGTTTGTTTCCAATTAATAACGGAGCAATTGAAATGAAACTTTCTACATGGATTTAAGAAAGGACGGAATAAACCTTAAATAATTGTGGAAGGCAAAATAGATGGGACATATCGAACCGAGTAATAAACTTGTGAAGAACCCAATATCGGCTTGAGCCAGCAGTCTTCGATATTGACACAAGAGATAAACTTGGCTTAGTCACATGTCATATAGTCTAGGAGGATATCACAACTACTTATCACATAGTGTGTTTAACTTCTAGCCCTCTTCTAGTATAGACAGTCTCAAGGCTGTTTCATCTCTTCTTAAACTATATGTTGAGAGATCTTATTTATCCTAATTAATCTACGTACTATCTGCTTATTATCTTTCAATGTTATCGTATGTAATGAGTAAATGAAGTGATACAACTGAAATAATTTAAAATAATTAAAATTTATGAAGTTCTGTCAATATTATTAGTATGTAGTTAGTATGAATTAGCTTTGTGTTTATTTTAGTAGTAAAGTTATATTAGGTAAAAATATTTAAAAAATCACTTGTTTTTCTTTTTTCCTTATAGCCGGGTCTTTTTTGGATATTTGCATGTATAATACGTTATATTTTGGGTCAGAATAAGTGTAGAAATTAATAGTTTAGTGAATAGTTAGTTTAAGTGAATGCTCTTTTATAAAATGAGCATAAATACTTTCATCAGGAAATTAGCATGGTTAGTATTGTATGTCAGATTTGAAATGAGTTATTTTGAGTTATCATGTTGGCTACACTGAGAATATTTATTTCCCCAGTTTTTTTGCAGCAGCTGCTGTTTTTGTAGTTCTGTTTATGTTTCATTGTAAACAAACTGTGATTGTGTGATTTTTACTTTAACGTCTAGGCATACTTTATTTGCGATTTCCCGAAAGTTTAGTTTTTCAAACTTTGTGCACACTTTTCTCTGGAACCACTACAGATAATAATCTGAAATTGTTACCACTTATTAGAGGCATGAGTATGCACACTTTAACACAAGGATTTAAACGTTACATAGGTTACGTTAAAAAAAATAGGCTAGATATAAAAAAATTCATAAATTTCTATAAACTGTATTTATTGCCTAAAGCTTGCATTAAAAGATGGGAGACATACCTATAAATGTAAGTACAAAATTTGAGAGTTCTAGCTATAACGGTTTTTGTGAAAGCTGTGCACCAAAATGGCTAATTTAACATTGCCGATATAGCCTATGTATATACTGTATATATAAAAAAAACATCATACAAATATAATATATAAAGAAACACTTTCCTTCTCTTTTTTACGGATAATATATTGTTAATTATCTATCTTCTTCTCTTGTAACATTTTGTATTTGGAGTTTGGAAAACATGTAAATCACAATCTCTAGGCATTCAAAACGTAATAAATAATACTCGTTTACTTTAGATTTGAGTCGTGTGTTTTTTGTTCATCGACGTAGAAATAATCTGCTTAACTCGGTCGTATTTCTTTGTGGATATTTTACTAACTCGGTTCCACCTGGAGTCGATCAACCGTAACGGTAGTTCAATGTTACAAGGGCTGTTTTCGTCTTGGTGGGTCCTTGGGGAAGTTCGAGTCACGCCGAATTACACCCTGCCAATAACAAGATACATTTGTCACAACTCCAACTCGAGTAAGATGCTTTCCTGTTTCTTTTAAAGCTTATTTTCAAGGAGCCGCTAATTCGATTTTGTTGTCCTAAATTACAAAGTTTGAAGCCGACAAGGAGTTTCGTCAATTTTACGTAGGCCTACACGCTTGCAATATTTGAAAGATTCGTTCCTCGGAATATTTAACTTTTTTTAATGCACTTGTAAATGTTTATAAATACTAAGTAGTTATAATAAATTACTTTTACTGTAATAAAACGTTAACGCTATTGAAAACTTTGTATTTATTTTTGAAGTTGAGCAGTCAATTAAATCTTTGAGATAATCATAAATTTTGTTTACATTTAGCTTTATTCTTATTGTAAGTATTACAAATACATTGCAAGTACTCCTGACCCTGAAGAATAAAGTGTAATTTGCGTGTTTATTACTTACATGGATTTAATAAAACTTCATACACAGGGTGGTGTGCTTTTTGCGGAGAAGAAGTATCGATCATAGGCATACACTCGGTAATGATATTTCCGAGAACTTCAAAGAGAGAATTGGACATAGGTGTCGTTTTTATTATTATTATTATTAAATTTGTTTTCATAAAAACTCTACCTTGTATCTAGAAGTAGTGGAAACTGGGAGAAAAACGAGCGCGCATACAAACATACTCGTGTGCCGGCGTGCATACCACGTCTTAAGCCCCCCATACAATGTTCAACTCGGTCCCACGAACCAGACCATACCAGGTTTCCTTGAAGTTGGGACGCACAAATCGAACACACAAATCGAACCTGGTCGGCCGCACAGGGCCACAACCACAGGGTACGTAAATGTTTGGATGATCACTACACTCTGAGCGTCAAGACCACTGTTAGAGCAACAACTGAAGTGAGTCAGTTGATTGTCTGTCGTGCAACCCAGGTCCGGCTCAAACGTGTTTGGTGCGCCCACAGACTGTCCAACTTGGTGCGTAGAACCATTGTATTTGGATAACATAATAGAACTCCGATCCAATGCAATATTTTGTTCCACTGGAAATTCGACTTTTGTGGCGCTATCTATTGGGGAAACGATGGAAGCTGTTTGAAACACCAATGCTACCAATGATTTCTCCCTAGCGCTACCTTGCGGCGCGATCATGCACTATTTTCGCGACAACCTCTTTTTCGGCACACAGCCCCCGTATGGATGCATGATCTATTTTATTATTCATGATCTAGGGGCTTTAGACATGATTTTGATCTTCTTTGTGTTGTACTGCAGCCTCTTAAAAGTTAATGCGTTTGACAAGAACACTTGAAATGCAACATTTTAAGAAAAGATCTAGAATTTTGTCAAAGATCGGATAGGGAAAGACATTGTTCGCAACGAATGACAGAAACGGCGGTACAGATTGATGTTTGACCACAGATGGATAAAAAAGAGACATCCCACACACAAACTTCAAAAACTTCATTAGTTGCAGACATTTGCCAAAGAGGAAACAGAATTAGACATGCTTTGCAACGAGATTTCTGATCGGCGAGGCATGCTGATGTTCTACATATGGATAAAGAGAGAAACGCTGTTACCATCATATTTTGAAAACCTCTTCATTTTCTTATTATTCTTAGATTTGTGATGACTGCTAACAAATGGCTAGATGATGGTAGCTGGCGATGGTGTACGCTGCCAGTGCTTCTCACATGATCAAATTATAAGTAAATTATTATTCACGTGTGAGTTATGGCAACAATCCCTTCCTTCCTCAGCCCAATGGTAAAACCAAACATGTTTTTAAGAGTTTCTTTGATACATTTATATTTTTGTTAGTTCCTGCCATATTTAATTATATTATCCTCTCATCTCTATTTATAAATTGGAAAATGGAATAGAATAATTATAATTAAGTAGCAGAAATTGTGTTAGTAGTAATAATATATAGTTGAATTTTTACTTTATCTTTTTACAATTAATTATGTACTGTATTAAAATAGTATTTTGCTTTTACAATACAATATCCTGAAAGGCAAACAGTAACAAATCATGTAGTTCATAGTTTAATCAACGCGGGTAGAGCTAGTTCTAGGTAAAACATAAACCCGCTTTCAATTATTTGGTTTGTTTTCGCATTTAGAATCAACGCCGGAGCTCGGAAGCTGTAAATATTCCAAGCACATTGTTAAGGGAGCGCAAATTGTCATTGAGAAAAAGCCGTGAGCCCTAGAAGTAATTACATCGACCACATCAGGTTCGGCTTCTTGTGAGGGCCTGTTTCTTTTAACAGATTACGTTTGTAATTTACTTTCTCGTCGAACATCTGATTTCCAATTTAAAGCGAGGGTTATACTTGTCGACTCGGGATTTCTCCAGTAAAACGTTGATCCAATTGAGTTTCGGTCTGTAGTTTGACAGACAAATGTAAATTGTCAAAGATCATTTGTATGTTCTTCGTATGAGAACTAATGTTACCGTTCAAGTTCCGTGGGTGTTTTTAATTTATCAAATCGTTTCGAATGTTTCTACGCACTGATCTCTAATTGTGACGCCGTTTAACATCTCGACTTTAGTTTACGAAACCGACTGGTTTTTGAAGATAATCGCGTCATTTGTTAGATGTCACCCCCTTTGTTCCTGCAGTGCATTACAAGAGAGGAAAAGATCATATCTCCATAGAGCCCATACTAAAGTTTGTAAACTAACAGACATGACTATACCACCACACGAAACTTAAATACAACTTAAATAACTGTAAGACAGAGGTAAGGTAGTCGTCCACTTAATGTGGAGTAGTCGTACAATGTGACAAGAATGCTTGTTATTGACAAACATGCTACACTTTTGATAACAGTGTCTAATCTGTAAAGAATATATTTTTATCAGTCGCTTTACTTGAGTGTAAAATACATTATTAAAGACGTTGGGTTAAGAAAAGACAAGAAGAAGTTGATCGTTAAAACAAAACACATTCATTTGTTTTTGGTCTTAGAAATAATTGGTTTTGAAAAAACCAAACAATCTGTTTTTCGAGCATAATGTGAAAAAATTGAGTAGATTGCTTCGTATCGTAGACAAACTGGAAGAATCGGTACACACGAGCGTCGCGCCGTTCAACGCCGCGTTGCAGAAAGTTGTCGGTACACACCTAGCGTAGTTTCGGCGTTTAATGCCGTGTTGCGACACTAGAACACAAGAACTCCTCTGTTGGTTGACTTCTAGTTCAGTCGTACCATGGAGGAGAGAAGACGTACTTTGTGCGCTTACCTTGATTACAGTTTCGTTTTCAGAAGACGAGAAAGGAAGTATTGGTTTCGTCCTCTTGTAAGTACTAGGGGCCTTTGTGACAAACTTAACAGACCTTAGAGAAGATGAAAGAATTTTTTTTAATTACTTTCGAATGAGCATAAAATCGTTCGACGAGTTGTCAGTTAAATTAATGGATTCCATGTCGTCGAAGGAATCCGTGATCTTTTCTACAAAGTCTTTGCAATGAAGCTACAGCAACGCCGACGCACGTGTCCACTGTCTGATGCCAAGCAACACGCTGCCTCGCTGCTCCGAACTGGCGCTGCGGCTGCGTTGAGGCAGTGGCGAGCGTCACAATTTGTGTAGCCGCTTCAACGCGGATGCACAGCCAACGCAACGCCATTGTGTTAACTGTCCCATTTGAGCTTACACATTGCCTAAAAGCGACTACAAAATGAGGCGGCGTTAACGCAGTTGCAAAACGCTCGTGTGAACCCGGCCTTACTGAGCAAAGTAAAAAGCGTGCATATTACCATAGAGATCATATTTCATTAGCGAGATCACAATTAAATGTGTATCTAGCTTCTTGAAGTCACTTTGCTGCCACGTCATACATCTGGGTACAACAGTTCGAATACAGCTATTGACATTGTCTATTTCCGTGAGTTACTTAATTTTCCTACTTCATTAATCTAACTGCCATTAACTTTAAAGACATCAATAAACATGTATCAGAAGTCTAATAAATAGTGTTGGCAATAATAAATAAACCTTTGATTACTAATCTATTAGATATTATTTGAGTTTGCTTTAAAGTTATACTTTGGCTATTCGAGAAAGACCATTTCTGAAATGGTGATTGACCTTTGGACTTCAATACAACAACGTGTCTTGTTAGATAAACTGAAACTATTAACTCCTTATAAAAATTCAGGAAATATGAATTTACTACTCTTCTTAAGCATGTGATAATTTTAGTATGTTTTATCTTTTTAAAGCACGACATTTATTACTTATCTTCTAACATTGAGTAGATGTTATTGTATTTTTACATCTTTGGTCTGAATTCGAATAGTAAAATTTTATGAAAGCCTTATAAACATTTCGGCTTGGCAACGTTTCTGTCATCCTTATCTTTACTTAAATACAATATCTTAAGCAATTAAAATTTTAATTCTAGAACAAGAGATTCGTCAGTATAATTAAGAAGAAAGTTTAAAGTCCTTTTTTTCTGTATGCTGTCGGTGATTGAGAGATAAGATGAAAACACAGCTGTTGGAGTTCTCAACATAGGAACAACCCTCCTAACCCCACCCCACCCCACCCCTTGCAGCAGGCCTAAATCTTAATGATCCTTAGTCTGTAACAAATCTTATCTAAGATTAAAGTTGCGATTGTTTTAAACAACTTTACATTTATTTATGGCAGCCTACAATCGTGAAGTTTAATCTTAATTGTGATAATGGGATACTTTAATTTAAAATGCATGGACAAAGAAAAGTTCAGGATTAGTACAAATGGTCAATGTTGTTTAGTAAAAAAAAATGCTGTCTAGAACAAATCCCCTTTATTCTTTATATATTTTAAGATACTATAGTAAACTTGTTGAACTTACCGTCTAATAGTCCAATTTTAAACGCCCAACGATAGCCGTTTCGGCTATTCAGCCATTCTCAAGTTAAAGACTATTGTCCTTCGTTATTAGTAAAATTAAAAACACATAGTACAAGATTACAATTTACCATTGTGGATAAATTGTTGAAGAAACAAGAGATAGAGGCTGCAAAACCTAGGACGAAGACAGATAATAAATACATTTCAGTGCCATACAACCACAGAATACTTAACTCATTGTACGACGCCTTCAGAAAAATAGGGTACATTGCAGCACTTACTAGAAATAATTTGTCGCAAATATTTAATAGAAATACAAATACCAACAATAAATTCCAACAAAAAGGAGTATACCAGATATATCATGTGCTGGTTGTCTCAAAATACTTAGGGCAGACTGGATCATTTTATAAGACGTTTAAAGAACATCTTCCTCCAGCAGTACAATCAGCACAACCTCCGAAAACCGAATCCAAATTTGCCGAACACGTTATGGAAACAACATACAAATATGATGTAATTGTCAAACCTTTGACCATTTTACATAGGTGCAACAAAGGGAAGCTTATGAATGGTCTGGAGCAGTATGAGATTTATAAAGCTTTCAAGACAGAGCAAGGAACACTACTTAACGATAAACTTAATTTCAACTAAAACCCATTGTTCGACTTGGTAATAGGCATCGCAGAAGCAAATACAGAGATAAGAACTATGCTCAAGCATAACACCGACAGTCTAGCCGTGGACAGTGAACCACATGGACGTTAAAATGTGCGAGCGTGTAATTTGTAATTGTGGACTCTTGTATACAAGTGTTTTTAAGTGTAATATGTGTTTTTATTTTTACTATTGACAAAGGACAATGGTCCTTAACTTGAGAATAGCTGAATAGGCGAAACGGATGTCGTTGGACGTTTAAAATTGGACTATAGGACGGTTAGTTTACTCAATAAACAATAGTCGGTATGGCAAACAGAAACAATAATGCTATTGTATATTGAATTAAAGTTGGTAAGGTTTTGATAGAAATTTATTTTATTTATTGGGACATATTGTGCAATATTATATAATTTGTAGCCAATGGCAACAACTTAGGAGTTTCACATTTCAATGAATCTTATACAATCGCTTGGAAATAAATGGCTAGGAAAGATGTATTTATGAGTTAAAAACCTCAAAAAAAATGTTTTTCTTTAATTAAAATCGAAGCGCTTTATTTAGTTTGTTTTCGCTTCCGAACGACAAAAGAAACTATTCTAGACTTTGATATAAATACAAGTCAACAATTCAATATTTAATTCAGAATGAAAATCTGTTAACAAACTTCTCACGAAGATCCTGCGTCCTTAACGTGTGTTCCGCTCGCACAAACTTAATAATTTCACATAGTCTATTTACTATTTGATTACACACATACTAAAATCTTCTACTTGTGTTAGTAATGTATTTGTATAAAGAGTCCTTTGGACAATTTATAGTACGTAGCAAACATAATATCAATGTGGTTACTTAATTCGGTTATAATTAGGAAAAATTCTCTAGTTTAAATTAAACTTAATAGTCTGAATTTTTATTTTAGGAAAGGCATACCTAGTACTTAGTTTGAGATAATGAAGCTAGTGTTCAGCGTGGAAACCTAAATCAGCAGTTTTATATTATTTTGTTTATAACTGGTTGCTGTGGTAATAAATATACACATTAAAAATGGTATCAAATCGGCCTATGATTTCCAACGAAACAAAAATAAAAAAAATCTGCCTGATAGATCTCTAGAAATACTGCAAAAAAGTCTTGCCCTTTTGTACGTACAAAGTTGAGCTGTGTATTCCGATAACATGTGTATCATTCATTTATTTCATTTTCTGTTCGTGAAATTAACTGGCCAACAAAACTAACTTTAATAAGTAATGTGTGTATTTAAGACAGAAAAAGAAAGAAACCATAAACAAATTTTATATTTATTTTAGTCGTGTGATTTTAAAATTACATCTGTATATCTTGTTATCATTTAAGCTCCAGCCCATCCAAAGCAACCTGTTTTTCTTTTCACCTCGTACTGCAATACTCAGTCCTTGAACTGCAACAGACAAGGTAATTAAACATAATCCCTTTTTTATTATTCTTTTCGTTCTTATCTAAAGTATACGTCAAAACATAAAGCAACAAATTACACCAACACCTAAAATGGTTTCAAGTTCAATTAGCGAAAACCTTGATATGATCATCTTGATGGAAAGTAGAAAATTAAAAACCAGATTAGTTTCTGTAAAACAAAATGGTAATTTGTAACAACTTGTGATCCTTAACCTTCAGAATGAGGTGTTGTTGATGGAAGGCGACTGTGTCAGGACGAGCGAGTTGAAAGATCGATAGAAGAATATAAACTATTCCGGCGTTAAGATTTCAATCACAATCCATCAAAACCCACTGTGACAGTTACAGATGTTCTTTTTTTTGCGATGGAAACATATCTTTTCTTTTTCGTAGGTTAATTTGTCCCGCGTGTGGGCTGAATGTTATACATACCGGTGCCGCGTGGGGAACAAATACTTTATCAAGTTATCTTAACGACAGACTTCTAGATTTGGATCTCGCCCATATGTAGAAGGGTGAAGATTGAAGGTAAAATCTCTTCGTCAAAGGAAATAATGTATTTCAGATTAATATTTAATTTTCGTTCATAATAATACAATCATTTAGCATGCTTTTTCTTTCTTTTTTTTTTTTTTTTTGGTGTTTAAAACGTCCTATTTTGCACTTAAAGCTAATGAAGACGGGACCTACAGTTTTACGTGGAATCCGAACCACACTCAACTCAGTTCAGCTAACGTAGATTTTTTGTAACCAGTAATTTATATGAAATATAGATCTATGCTAAATAAATAAATTTAATTATTCCTTATAAGTAACGATGTACTATAGATATGTTGGTAAGTTCTTGATATTCGTACCTGCTATACGTGTACTTTACTTACAATAGTATGTATGTAAACATACGTACCATTCTACCATTCATTTGTCTTCTTAATTTTTGTCGTATTTTTGAAGTGAAAACTTCTATAGGCGTACCTCGTCCAAAAATTAAAATAATTTTACTGGCGGTGAATCAAATTTTACCGTCACGTTCTATTCCGTCACGCATTTTCCGTCACGCTCTACTATATATAGTAAATATGTATATATAGCAGAGCATATAATATAGGCACTACCTCTGAAATGGAAATTGTGCTTCCTCATTTCATAAATTGTGTTAAAATAGTTTACTGTAATACCTCTGAAATTGACATTATGCTTACTCATTTTGTAAGTTGTGTTATTTTTATCTTTTTACATTTAAAATTGAAAACTAAAAAATGTTAAATAACATAAAGAAGATTGTCTACACTCATGGCAGTTTTCACTTCTGTCGGCAGTCCCACGACTGCTTTTTTATCTCAAAATAATTAAGATTACTTTTAAAGAACTATATCGTCCCAGAGAAAAAAAATCTCAGATAACCCAATGCCACGATTAGAGATTTTAATGGCCAAATCTGTGTTTTAACAGACATTATTCGCAGAAGAAAGGTATTCTAGAACTATGTCTAACCGGAATACTATGTTTTTATCAAGCGTCCAATATTGATACAAAAAGTATAAGACTCTTTTCTCCTAATTTCGTTCGTTAACTTGACAACAAATCTCAGTTTTAGTTACGTATTGCGCACGTATATTTGATAGAACTCTTTTTAACATCGAAGTGGTATTTCTCTGCGTTTCCGTTTTATGCCACTGAGAAATGTAGTCAAGTCAACCGACAAGACTATCTAGAATGCAATAATTCACTTCCCACTGGATAAGTCGTTCAACTTGGCAATACGTACTAAACTGTGTTTGCTCCAACGAGTTTCTTTTTATAAATCTAATCTATATTTGTAATAAACTTTCGAGTTCATTATTTTCGACAAAACACGGAAACATAATTAACCACAATTAAAACCTGCAGAGGTACCCACCAAAACATTCTGCTGGGGAAGTGAACAAAACAATTTGAGGGAAGTCGGTTCATATGAAAGAAGTTATTGTTGACGGGTGGCCTCGCATAGTGGCACGCTGGCAGACTCGATTCGAATATCATAACGTCATCTTTTTAAGTCGCCGTCAGTCTGTGCGGAAGTGACGTCACAAGGGCCACTGTTCGTCTGTGCCTTCAAGGAGCGGTCGGCCTCTTTCAGTCAGTATTCTCCGTTGCTGAAAACAGCTTATTATAAATATTCTGCTGCAAGCTGTTGTTTTAATTATGTTTGACATTTTCGAATATTAACGTTCGTGCCACTGTTGCTCTCGTTTACACAAGCGCATTTACAATGACAGGAATACGTTTGTAGTTATATAAAGTATCTACCATATTTTGCAGGTGACGTCCACGTATCACATTAAAAGCGTTTTAATAAACGTAGGGCTTTAAACTCATAAACCTCTCCTTTTCCTGGCAATCTGACATTTTGTATTTTTACTTTAAACACATTATAATGTTAAATTGAGGTAAATATTTTTTTTTGCAATAAGCGTTTACATATCGTTTTACAATACAAAAAACTAAAACTTTATTCATATATTTTCAAAGTGGGGTAAGATTAACATAATTAACTTCGAAAAGACAGAAAACTGTTAAGATGCAGGAAATGTACACGAGTAAAATATACTTCTATTTGATTTTTCTTGTTAAAAATTGTTCTCCTTGTAACTATTAATGTATACGGTTTATACTGATCGAAAGTACTTGCTTGAACTCTATTTTAATTTTTTAAACACAACGCACTATACGCACTATAATTACTAATATTCTACAAATTTATTTGATCCTTGTTGAACACGGTTTCGCCAGTTAAAAGGGGGCTGTTTTCACACTAACGGGTTTGACTGTACCCCGAACTATCAACAAATTAATATATGTTTCAAACTATAAGTTTTACTTAGGTGATTTCCGTCACAAGCCCATATTTTTTAGAAATAAATGATGTGTTGAAAATAAATAATAGGAAAAGAAGATTGTGTTAAGGTTGTAACAATACTGCCAAAAGAGACGACAATGTAATCATCTTTTTGTTTATACATTCTATCATTGAAAGGATAGATGATAATTTAATAGTTTAACAATAATTTTTTAGTTTAAATTTTTTGAATTACACGAAAAACTAAAGACCCCCACACATGCTCGCCGGACTTGACCTGACGTCGAACCCGAAAAGTTGGGTGTTGTCAACGCACAGTCGAACGTCAGATCGAGCAAGTTGGGTATATCATCAGTTGAACAATGGATTTTGAGTCAGCCCGTAGCTGTTTGTGCTGGTTTTTATGTTTAAGAAATATAAAGAAGAAAGGTCGACGCTTGTGATCTAAACAATGGTTTTTGGACAGAAGCAAGTTTAGCCACATGAATCTACTGACTGAACTTACCACCAGTGAGCCTGAAGACTTCAGAAACTATCTGAGGATAAGCAAGTAATGTTTTGAAGATTTACTTGGATGAGTTTAAAAGCTTATTGAAAAAAGAGGTTCGCATTTGACACAGTCAGTAACTGCTGAGAAAGCCTTTTTGCCACTCTTGAGTTTCTAGCCAGTGGGACAAGCATCGAGGACCTGATGTCTGAGCCGAGCTCCCAACCCAACAAAACCGTCGCGTATGTTGGGATGGAGCCCACACAATATCGAACATGTTTCACGAGCCGCTCGATCCCAACTTGCTCGACCAACATGCTCGATATTGTGTGAGGGCTTTAATCTTCAAAACAAAATTCACAACTAGTGGAGAGTGCTATAAATTATTAAGGTAAAAATTACATGCTTTAGACATTATAGCGCTGTTTTAGTTCAAAATAGTTTAAAATTGCATAACTATAACCATTGTGTTATTTATTTCAGTAAAGGCAGACTTTTAATGACTATACATGTAAACAATACATGTAGTGACTTTTTATTACTATTCAATATTAGTGCATTATGTATATTTGTACTATATTCCGACAGCACAGCTTTGCTGTCAAGAAAATTTTCACAAACAGCTGTAATCATTTAAAACATAAATAAAATCACCAATATTTGCTAAAACTACTAGAAAAACTTTACATTTGCCTCGAGGTCTACCGTTAGAATTAAACTGGGCAAATGCAATGTCGTATTTTTGGTCACGTATAATTCAGATATAGCATGACCTCTATGATGCGCTGGCGGGATGGACAAATTTAGGCAGAATGGTGGGGGGGGGAGGACACCACACTACTATCACTGTTGCTCAAGGGCATCCAGACCGAAGTATTATGTTCGGACCGCGGCAATAGACTGAGCCTCTGTGACCCCCCACCACTCGAATTAACTCGAGTCTACTGCGTATCTCGAGGCCACGGCACTTGCTAGACCTTCTCTAGTATACGCCACTGTCGCCAATGAGCTTATGGGTGCCGTTTATTGCAGAGGCAGTGGATGGCTCTACACGACATTTAGACGGAATTTGACTTGACCGGCAAACTTGAACGAGGCATGCTCTTTTCCCGCCATTAAATTAAATCCGCCGTACTTTTTAAACCGTAAGTGTGAAACGGGCGCAACATAAAGCCGTAACTGGCAAAACCTGGTCGATTAAGCATCAAACAAATTTGTAGAATTTTATCATACATTGTTACTTCTTTAAAATGAATATATTATTATTGAGAAGTATTCATTGCTTTAATAGATTGGAACGTTTTCACTATTATTTGTCGAAACTGTTTTTTTGTACCCTGATAACTCTACACTTTCATTAAATTTCTCACGTATCAGAACTGTATCAAAGACAACATCCTGAGGCAAACGTTTCGAAAATGACGTAAATTAGTCTCGTGTTTGTCACAATCAATCACATGTTGTCACAAAGTCACGGCGACAGAGACCAGATCCCTCTCGAGGTGAGACCTGTCGCCCCACTGCTGTAAACATCTGCATGCGCCGCATCAACCCTTCCCGCTGAGGGTGTTGCTTAATTTATAGCTAGTTTTGAATATTTGAAACAAAGATACAGTGTAATTTCGTCGTTATAAAAATTACACATTTTAAATTATGGGGTGATATTTCGGTTCCTGTCAAATCGAAATTCAAATTTTGTCTCTTCATATTTTCAATTTGTGTCGATTCGATATTTAAAAAAAAAAGCAATTCAAGGTTGAGTTTGAACAAAAATAAAATCTTGAGAACGATTCGTTTCTGAACCTTAATTCTACTACTAAAATTTAATTTAATTCAGCATTTTATAATGGAGCAAAATATGCGTGTAAAGTGTCAATATGTTTTTAATGTGGGACAGGAATTAATATATTTGACTCATTATGGTAAACATTCAGTTCCGAGAACCTAATACAGTTATGGTAATAACCCAGAAATTCCCTAATCTGATACAACAAGTGAGGCAGTACAGGTTTCGCAAATTGAAAATTGTAATCCTTTTCTATATAATTAATTTTAGTTGTAATACACTAATCTACAGAAGTAAGTGTAACAATGGGAGTCAAATTATTATTATTTATTTTACACAGTGAGTTGTATGTAATTTCGGGAGCTACGGCTGGTCAGTTACATTTAACAGTTCGAATCCAGCCATTGGCTTTGACTATTTTCGTGAGTTATTTCACTCCATGTCTTCAATATTGTATGCTTGTCTGCCTAGGATAAGGCGAAGACGTTAAGCAAAACCTTCAATGCTAACCTAAAATTAACAAAATCTAAATCTAAACTAACTTACAGTTGCCAGTCACAGTATGTTTTCAGTTTATAAACATAGGCTTGTATAGTGTATGTACCAACAATACATAAATTTCTCAAGAAAGAGTCATAGGCTACAAGTTAACAAGTTTTTATACTGTAACTTCATAAAAATAAAATATTAAACAACAACTAAAAATTTAGGTAATTTTTTAAAGTCGAAATTGAATTACGCCCATATTTATTCTGATAAGTAGGCTACTCTATCTAGTGGGTTTTAAAAGACGATTTCTTACGAAGGTTTTATATTGGGAACAATTAATTTGTTTTAACCACAGTCTTAGTTTAGCCAAGATACTGATTTGTTTTCTTCCTGCTATATTAATACGCCGGCGTTTGTAATACAGTAATTATGTGTCGGCCAGTTTCATCAAACTACTCAAAGTGGACGGTTAAGCTCATTTAGTACAGCTGATTACATCTTTAAAAACAGGATCTGTATAAACTGGCAGCCAATTTCAAATTAGAATTACGTTTTTATTACATTTTAAAAGCCTCATTTACCAACTCTATTATGAGTTAAACGAGTCGTTAAAATATCAAAAGTAAAACAGATTCAAACTTTGAAGCGAGTTTATTATAGCTTGTGTTAAATTCTTTAGAGTTGGACTGATAAAGCGTTTAATATAGCGCGACGGAGAGTTGTATTTATACAATTTGTGCCAGTTAAAAAGTGATTTCGATTTGTAAAATCTAAATTAACTTGGTTTATTGCGAATTTTGTATGGTTTAAAAATATTGCTTTATTACAACGAAGTTGTTTTTCTGCACTCTATATGTTTTACAATTTCACTAGCTACATTGTTTTCACTAATAAAATATGATTTATTCTTTGTACAAGATTTTCAGTTTTGTTAACATTTTTAAACTATCTATTATTACTAAAACATGAAGCTTGTGGGATAATTATGACGTACT
Organism: Philaenus spumarius; assembly: GCA_018207615.1. Lineage (NCBI taxonomy): Eukaryota > Metazoa > Arthropoda > Insecta > Hemiptera > Aphrophoridae > Philaenus > Philaenus spumarius. The sequence goes on along the minus strand of JAGFPH010000235.1, from coordinate 369,154 downwards.
TCGATCTTACGAATATTTCAATAACTAGAAAATACGCATAATCGATGCTTGGGCAAAAACAAAACACTGTGTCGTCGGTTTTGAAACCAAAATTTTTGCGCTTTAAACCCGACGATATAAATACAAATTCTGATAGTGGATGAGATTGAAAGATATAATTGAAAATTGATAGTACAGCTGTAAGTATAAAATTGTTTTTTTTTTTTTAAGTGTAAACGTCTATAGGCGCACCTAGTCTAAAAAAAAATGCGGGCGGTAAATCGGATTTTACCGTGACGCTTTTTTCGTCACGCTGGTGACCCTTCTATATAAAGTAGGATACATGTATATATAGCAGAGTATATAGTGTACTTGGTAATACCCCTGAAATGGACATTGTTCGTAACTTGTGTTAAAATAGTTTACTGAAATGGACGTTGTGCTTCCTGAATTCGTAAGTTGTGTTAAAATAGTTAGTGTTCGTAAGGGTAATACCTCTTAAATGAACATTGTGCTTCCTCATTTCGCAAGTTGAGTTAAAATAGTTAGTTTTCGTAATGGTAATACCTCTTAAATGAACATTGTGCTTCCTCATTTCGTAAGTTGTGATAAAATAGTTTACTTGTTAATTCCTGTGAAGTGGACATTGTGCTTCCTCATTTCATAAATTGTGTTTTTATTCAATATTTTCTATACTTTTGAAGTGTGTAAATCAGAATATCAGAAGATCGCCATAGAAGTTTACACTTCTCCCGTGTGATATTAAGCACACTTGAATTTTTTTAAATGTTATAAATAGAACGATTTAATCTGTAGTATTGTAGTTATTAATTTTATTTATAGAAGTACATTTCTTGGGGTAGGGAAGCAGCATGGAGCAGTGTTTAGCGTGGTTGTCTAACCTGCTACAGTTAGAACCTCTACCACAGTTTCTAACCTAGGATCTGACCTAGTTACTTAGTGCGTCAGTGCGCTTGACTGCTCCCCCGTCTTTATACGTATAAAGAAAACCGTTTAGAAGAATAAGAAAAAGTGTCGAGTTGTATAAAATCACGATCAGACCTATAAAAAGTTGTGGGTTTTAAGATTTTTTTTTAAATAGAAAACTCAAGCAAGATTATAAAACACCGGTGTGGCTTTTAAAAGAGTAAAGTGCCAAGTTATTTAAATCACTTATAAATGACAGAAACTACTTGCATTATTACTTGTATTGCCCACTTCTATTATAAAAAATAACTAATTAAGGAAACAAAGTTACAAACTGGTTAATATTAGATAAACTAATAGGTATTTGTTATTATTAATTACTAAGGAAAACCCCTGCGTGCTCCTATACACATAATCATGTTATGTTTTATGTATAATAATTCGACCACGCAGCTGAACCGCTGACGTGAGTTGAGCAAATTTCCAAAATTAAGTTTATATGCCTATGTTTTAGGGGTTTCAACCAAAAATTTGGGAAATAGGTCTACTCACGAAGGCGTTGAACAGCTGTCTGTGTGTACGCAATATATTAGTAGAATTTGTTTGCACCACTTGGCTTAGAACCGGGTTCTTCTATGCTATTTTACGTTTTCGTCGATTTTGGGAGAACTAAGCGAGCTAGAAGGTCGCGTAAAAAAACAAAATTTGCAGAATAACATCCTACATTTATATTGTTAGAAAAAACTGTAAACAAATTTCATTTTCGTAGTAAAAATGTAAAAAAATAGTTACTTCCGGTCAAAAAACGTACTTCCGGTTGTTGGATTTTTTTGGCTAACGAACTCGTCCGAGCGACGTAGACACCCAATATGTATACCAAATTTGAACCAAATCGGACTTAAAATGCGGCCGCTAGAGTGCGAACACATATATACATACATATATATATATGAATTTTAATGACACCCCAAAACGTGTTCTGGGGACCATGATCGGTGCTCATTTGCTACTCCCGACCTTGGGTCTTACCATAAGGGCCACTGCAATAGCTCATTTTTCCTATGGAAATTCGCTAATAAAGGTGTAGCCCCAAAGACTAATAATAACCCCAAAGCTAAGATTGTAAATAATGTTAAATGGTCAAATTAAATTATTTAGTATATTTTATAACAGCAGTTATAATAAAGGTTAAAAGAACTAGCAAGGCTCAGGTCTACACTATAACCCCATAGTCTACACAGTTTTTTTTTTTATAGATCCCTAACCTAAAAGTTAGAAATACAAATAATTGCTTCAAAGTTTGGAATTAGCTATGAATGGAAATATTAAAGCAAACAGCTGTTAAGAATATCTGTTATTTTATTCAATTGGTTGCTATGGTAATGACCGTAAATACATTCAAGAAATATGTTTATCAGTCTAGGCCTAACCTAAGAATTTTTCCGACTAAATTTACAAATATTGAAATAAAAAATGTATTTATCAAAATGAATTATAGCCTATGTAACTCAGGGATAGTGTAGCTTTTTCTTAGTAAAACTATTTTTTCAATCGGTTCTGTAGTTCTAGAGATTACCCCCTACACACAAACAAACAAATTTTACCTCTTTATAATATTATTATAGATTATTAAAAACAATATAGTTAGGCCTATTATTTAAACTCATTCTTAATTTTTTCAATTAATAAAAAATTGTCTGTAATTTCATTAATATCATTATTAAAAATCCTTAAACGAATATAACCTCTAAACCTTGCTCGGTTGAAGCAAGTAGCACCATCAAATACAAGAAGAAATAAAAGCGATTCGCCAAAACATAGCAACGCCCTTCTCAGTCCTTTATTATCCGGTAGCAACGTTCCATATTCATAAACATTAGCATTCACTCAAATTGGTTCCATTAGCCGCAGTAAATAGCGCAGAAGAGAAGAGAAGAGGTGTGTGAATTAATTACCTGGACACAGAGTGAAAGGGGGACTAAGCAAAGATATCTGCGCGGCTTTTCTTTAATCAAAGTCCGAAAATCAGATACTCGAAAGCAATCGGGTTAACCGACTGTGAGCGTTTTCTGACTGACTGGTTCTTCACAATTTACAGTTCAAAAAGTCACATCTATATTATACTGTTCTGAGTTTCAATTAGTCAAGCTCAGTGAGCTTTAGTTAGAAACTAAATATTTTTTCGACTGATTTATTTTTCTCGTTCTAATTCAACAAATCAGTAAACTTTTTAAAACATTAAATGCAATTAATTGTTATAAATAAAGCCTAATGTAAATTAATTACCTTATTTTTTCACCGTCCAAACAATCCTTGAATTGTCATTCAGATCATGTGAGAGAAAGACTAAACAATTTTGACATTTGAATTTAGTTTATTGTAACTTATATGTTTTATAATTTGAATTATATGTCTTGACAAGTAATACATTTTTACGCTTTTGTACTGCGAATAAATTAATAAGTACAGCAAATTATTGTCAATTGATGGTGACTTAGTTTCACCGAAACCTTTAATCAAATATTGTATTGACAAGGATTGTTTATTTAAATCGGCAATCCTGGTGGTTTACGCATAATGTTTAAATTAATTATTGATTGGGTTTGTATTCATCTTGTTTTGTACCTAAAAAATCTTACACGCTTGATTATATTATATACAAATTCATATATAAAATATTTAATGAAAATGTAATTAAAACTTGAAAAGTGACTAGTAGTGTGTCAAATATGTTTTGTCGTAAACATCGATTTAATTTTTTATATATAATGTAAGATGGGTCATAATCTTAAAACAGTTCTTCGGTTTTAAATTTCATCACACACCAACTCTCTGTGAGACTCGGCTCGCACAAATAATTGTGAAAAAATAATTAAACATATCCAATATTTTAGATACAAATTTTACTTATAAAAAAAACACAAATAATTTAGTATTACACACTAAACACTGCACAAGACATAGTTACTTTGAAAACAGTATTTTGGATATTCAATATAGTAGCTTATATTTGGCAAAACATACGTAAATATATTGGTATATTCGTTAGGCCTAAGAGCTATATGGATTTTTATTATTGTAAAATTTATCTTAACTGCCCGATCATAAAATGAAGTTAATAATTAACTAAACATATTTGTGGATCAAATCCTACTTTATAATATGTTTCGAAGTTTAATTTAAATCATACGTGGTAATCCAGGAAAGCCTTATCTAAAAATATTGTTTAACTTACAACTGGTAGCTAAAGTAATAAATATCATCGGCTTTTGTAAATCGTAGCTGAACAGTAGTTTAAAATTACTGAATTGTATTATTATTGAAGATTATTACTGAATTTGTATAGCATGTCTCGACATTGTGCAGAATTTCGTACATGTTGTACTAAAGTTGATTAGAAACAACTAACTGACCCGTGCGAATATTTCGCAAATTAGTAGTACTTGCCTGATTTAGTTGATTTAGTTTAGTTAATTACGTTTATTTATTTACATTGGTTTATAAATAACAGTTTATAACACTTGCATGTAGTATGTAAACAATCAAACTAACAGCTTTCATGTTAGTGAGACAGATTGTTAATAGATGACGCCTTTCTTTAGGAACCAAGTTTTTTAATCAATTTTTTGTAACTAAAACATGAATTTTAAGCTGATTGTCTATTTTTCGTCAACAGCGGGGAACATAAGCTTTAAAATGATACTTGAATCATTAATGTTTATGCAAAATTAAGGGAGTATCGCTTAGCGACAAAAACACCTTTGAGAAATAATATATAAGGATAGGTAATCGGCATTTATCATTTATTCTTGAAAAGGAACTTACAACTCAGAAATAATGGAAATTATTATTATTTTTAAATTAGATTTATTTGTTTTGATGTCTTCACGTGTTCTTTTTTTAGAAATAGAACTAAAAAAGGCGGGAGTGAAATTACTGGAAAATCCAACTGCAATATAAAACGTAGCTCTATCATTTCAGCTACGTGTAATAATATATAATATAATATAGTTCTTTAGTTTAAAACATAGGCTATTATGCGATAACAATTGTTATGTCTTTTGATGATAACTCATTTACTTGTGTAATAAAAATGTTAATAAAATCATCAACGATTATATTATTTAAATATCTGATATTAAACGTTCAACACAATCCTAACTTTTACATCTAACGTTGTTCTACTTTTAGAATTAAATTTTATTATTTTCATAAAATAATGATTTCAATTCATATTTGCTGTTTTAAAGTTCTAATTATTATTTTTGAAATAGTAGCAAATTTTCCAACTACAATTCAAAAATGTCGTTCCCCGGGAGACGGGAAAGGGCTATCAAATGCAGGTAAAGTTAACGCTGTTTCCATGGATCGCTTGTTCACCTTTACACTCACTTGTAATTAGCTCCGTTATGCTATACCTACGCTCTAACACTGCTCATCCGCGTAATTCCCTTTGACTTGACAAGGTTTTATTGGCAAATTAAGCTTAGAGTACAATATGTGTCGCCAAGTATAGCTTTCACGTGTTTGTAACAACTAAAAGTGTTGTTAGAATTCTCAATATCAAAGATACAACAAGAATTCCTTTCACAGCCATCTAGATAGATTGTACTTACAACTAATATTGTTTATATATGTTACTTATGTCATTGTGATACACTTTTGGACTAGTATAATATTATAACGTTAAAGAAGCTTTAACAAAACCATTGGAGGAAAATAATTTCGACTTTTTTTCACATGCTCATTAGTTTTTCTTATATATTTTTTATTTTAGTATACAAAAATACAAATTTGTATGGGAGGTCATGTAAAGCCTCTAAATATAATGTTAGTTACTATGGTAACGAATGATATTAATAAATAAATAGTTTATGATCGTTCCTTAAAATAAAATTATCAAAAATGTATAACTAAAAATAAATAACCTTTTGATTACAAGCGTTAGATTTTATTTTTCTTAATCTAAACCTTTAATTCATTAATTAAAAAAAAGAAACCTTTAAGAATGTATGCTGACTATACATTGTTTATAAAGGATCTAAACCTTTAATTCATTAATTTAAAAAAAGAAGCCTTTAAGAATGTATGCTGACTATACATTGTTTATAAAGGCCTAATAAATTAGATTAGCTAAGCTGTTTAACCAATCGGAGCACAATATATTTAAAACAATTCCTACATTTTGTGTACTTTTACTAAATAAATATACATTGCCCAAAGGACTATTTATAAATTATTAAACAAAATTATAGATAGAATTGCACATTATGTAATGTTTGTTTGTGTATTAAAAAAATCTACCTTAAATACAGGCAAAACTTTTTTAGCTCACATTTGTGTTCCTGGTTACTTTCCCGTTTCGCCAAAGTTTTGCCATCCTTTTTCAAGAAATCATTATTTTTTTTTAAATAAACTTAATTTCACTAAACGAAAATACACATTTTAAGTTTTGTCTACTACTGTATATTGTGTTGTCATGCTACCTTCTTCTAAACTACATTTTTGTTAGGCCTACCGGTATTAGGCCTACAAATATTTTTTTAAATTTGTTGGTTAAAGTTTAAAATGTTTTATAAATTAAGCTTGTTGTTCAATTACGACAATGGATGAAGCAACCTACCCCATTCAAAAGCATTGTTTAACGCTAAACCTTACCATTAAAAGTTTCATTAAAATCGGGTAGGCCTAAGTAATTTTTGAGGTCAATCTATATAAATAAAGAAAATACTTGCTTCGCTTTTTAAATTACCGCAATGTTACCAAGATGGGAAAGTTTAACTCGCCAGAAACAACAGTTTTATCAAAGTCGTTTAAGTAGTTTGTTGACATAAATCGTAATAAACATAAAAACATTTCCTCTTTATGGCGTAGTAATAGATACGAGTGGAAAATCTGAAAGGAAACACCAAGACAAGGAGGGTATTAATATACTCTGTTGTATTAAGTTCGCTGTCTATTTTGCAATTTGTTCTTAATTACTAGAATTTCACCGAATATCTTTAAATAAGCCTACTAATTACTCTTGGAAACTTATGAGATTAGAAAAACAAGCAACATAAAATAAAAAACATTAATTTGTCTTACTTCCTTAATTCATTTATAGTTATCCATTATTCAGTTGTATTTTCTTCTATCGTATGAAAACTGGTACTAATGGTCTCTAATAGTATAATTTTACTTATCTGTTGTAACATAATATATTGAATACTGAATTTACAATTCCAGAATGTCATTCATTTAATAACCATTCCCATCGGGCTACATCATAAATTTTACTGCTTGTAACCGTAAAAAAAAATCAAAACAAAAAAAGCAGAATGGTTACAATTCTCTTTGAGTTAATTCTGTAAAATAGTTGAACCTAATCCAACCAATCGGAACTAGTAAACTCTCTTTTCATTGGCTGGAATACATCCAATTGCTTTCACGAATGTGAGTGTATCCAGTGTCACTAGGGTGTATAGTAAAGTTATGTACAAGTGTTTGAGGCTGTGTACATATAAGTCTGCTTTCAGTTTGTAATGCCAATGAAATATCAAGAGACAAGTGTGAATTAGTACATTAAACAACCATAGTCTTGCCTCCTTCAAGTTCGAGTTGTCTTAGCCAAAATAGTTCAATAATAATTGTATTATATCAGAATGAACTATAAGTTTATTTGAATGGAGACTAGTAGTTATAAACATCTAGTAGCAAAGACAAAATCAAATTGTAAATATGTATTAAGTATACATTAACCGAAATATGTAGCGGAGGTAGGCCTACAACATGATACTTAATTTGTTACGTTGGTAATATATTGCAATTGATTAAAATTTAATTAAAGAAAACTGTATGAAACTCACATATAAAGGGTGGTCCAGTAAAACCTGACGGTTTTCATAATAAAATAACGTTATAGGAAATAATATTTACAATTTATTCAAATAGTTATAGAAAATAAAATTTACAATTTAATCAAATAGTAATAGGAAATAAAATTTACAATTTATTCAAATAGTTAACATATATGAACATAGTCAACATAGATATGCAATTTTCCTTTATGGAATGTAACATCAATTAGGTGAAAATTTGCCATTACTCGGCGTACCATGGCCATTGGTATTACAGCAACTTCATTTCGTATGCAATTCTTTAAATCGGCAATTGTGTGAGGTTTTGTGACAAAAACTTTGCTCTTAAGGTAGCCTTACAAAATAAAAACAATATAAATAGTTTATGAACGTTCCTTAAAGTAAAATTCTGCAAAACGTGATTTGGGCTTTGCAGAACAGATACACGCACTTTCAACATTGTCTGGAGTAGGTACATATCTAGGTCTACCAGTGTTTTTACTTTTAATGCAGATGCACCATTTCTGAAATTGTGTATCCATTATTTAAGAGTATCCCTACAAGGAACAGGGACCATGACGAGGAACATGGAAATTGTTCGAAATAACTGTTGCGTAGCAGTCACAGATTCGTTATTTTAAAAATAGCTTCGATAACAAAAGCACGATGTTGAACTGTCCACTGCTCCATGTTTATACTAAAACTAGGGGAGACCCCTGCGTGCTCAGCACGCCAACCCCCCACCCCCAACTCCCTGTTGGAACCCGGTGTGCGCCGTTGGAACCAGTTGTAGTCACCATGGCTCAGGTCTACACTTTAATAAAAATCTAACCTAAAAATTAGAAATACTAATAATTGATTTAAAATTTGAAATAAACTGTTAATGAAAATATTAGAGACTACAGCTGATTACTGAATCAACAATAAACGTTATTTATTTATTTTGGTTCAGTCTAAGCCTAACTTAAAATATACAGATAGTTGTTGCTCGTCGATACTCGGTGGATACAGCTCCATTCGTGGTGAGTGGAGCGCTAGGCAGATGGTGCGAAACATGTAGAAAATGTACTTTTTAAAATGCAATTTCCTTCCAATAATTTTTCTTGTAGAAAAGTTAACGAAGAAAAAATGCATTCGACAATCAGTGAATTTAACTAATATTTTATACACGTAATCTAAATTTTTGGGATATCAATACAGATTGGAAAGAAAGGAGAAAAAACCATTACCTTGCATAAATAATACTGTTGCCAACTACCATGAAAAATATTGCAATTTAAAAATGTAGGCATGTTTGTAAAATGTATTTATGTAGGCCTTATTATAATATCAAGATAAAGATATAAATGTTATATTTTAATTGGATTTTATTTCATATTGATTATCAAATGATTTACAAGTTATTAATATTATAATAAAGAAATTAATACTAGAATATATTTATATGTTATACAAAGATGTACGTATGTTTCCGAAGTTAAACTAATGGGTATCTTCCATAAATTTGTATGAATGAATAAATGCATTGTTAATAAAAGGTTGTATTTATATTCACTTTATAACCTCAAACCAAATCTTATAACGTATTATAGCCCACCTTAATTTTATAACTCACATTTAAAAAAAAAATCAACTTCAGAAGAATTACATTATTGATGAATTGTAATTGTTAACATAACTCCAAAATACTCCAGTATAAGTTGGAACACATGTGTAATAGTTGCAATTGAAGTTCTTGTTTATTCAAACAATGCAAGAGGAAAATCAGAGTGGGATTATTGTTTAGTAACCAGCTAAGAATAAACGTTTAGGTTTTAAGACTTGTTTGGGGGAAAATCCGGGCTTCTTCCAAACTTACCTACGCAACAAAAATTCCCCAAACACTATACTGTATTTAAATCATGATTAATTTACATGGTTGTTTAAAAAAAAGCCTGAACACCTAAATAACGAAAACAAATCAAATAATGATACAATGAAATTAATACATATGCAGCTGCCTTACTCTCCGAGACTCTGATGCACCTTCATCGCATTATATTTTAATATAAGGTTTAACTACGTTTTATTCTAAACTTAAACATATTCAGTTAACTATTATTCAATGTAACAACTTACAATGTATTTACTTAAACTTCTGAATTTAAATTATATTTATTGAATTTGTGAAACAACTGAATGAAATATCCTTGCTAAATTTAGTCTAACCAAATTCTTATCGGGCACGCGATATAATATTACTCCGTATGTTTTACAGATTCAGAAATCTTAACAGAAATTTCTGGTAGACATGATAAGAAATAAGAGATTAAGTGAAAATAAACTGAGACAAATTAAACTCCGATTTTCAACTGATTCAAATTATTTGTAAAGTTTTTCTTTTATATTTTCAAAACGTAGCCTATCGTTTGCCCCTATTCCGTTATATTTTGTATCGGAATAACGTGTTAGTGCTGTTTTCAAAGTTTTTTAATAGACTTTTATGTGCTTGAGTGTAAGGTCTATTTAAAATTTAAAATTTAAATTTAAATTCCATTTAAAATTTTAACTGAACGATTCCGATGTCGTTGGAGTACACGAAAAAATTTGTGCATCCTTACTCAAATAAAATGGTTTTAACGTCTCTTCTGGTCTTCTTTTGTCTTTATTATTAACACCTTTACTGTCTTAATAAAATGTGTTAAATAACTTAAAACGGGACTGTGATACATGGACTGAGAAGTCGAAGTAGTTAATTGGCGCGTTAAATGTTCTGCCGACACGAAATAAATTCGTTTTTAAAATGCCAGATATTATCCGTAGCTAAAAGTAATAAGACAGTTTTTTTTTCAATGATGCTCATTCGATCCTCTCTCGAACGTGTCAGAGCTGTAGCTAAGGTGTGACGTCCTGACTTGGAAGCTCAAGTTCACTGGTTCGAATTGGGGTGAAGCCTAGGATGTTTGTCTAGTAGGAGATAAAAATTGATCTCAGTTAATGATAGCCTGTCGGTGCGTTTTACCTTTAAAAATATGACAAAATGTAATTTAAATTTGTTTAAAAAATATTACTACCAACTATTCTCAACATGTCATATACTAAATAAATATATAACAAATTAAATAACAAACACCAATTCGGGAAAACTAATGAATACAGAACTTATAAGAAGTGCAACTCTTATGAACATGGAAAATAGTCAGCCCGGTTGGTTGCCGCCAAATCGAGCTTAGCGCTGCAGTGAAAATTTCCACCTGTCTGTGACCCATCAATCCTCCGCGCCAGGTGTGAGTGAGACAGAGAATGAGCTAGCCACTCACACTTACCGTATCGACGACAGTAGCTCTCCCGCTACCTAGCGGCTGCCGCGCTAAGCTTGACAGATTGAAATAAAACTAGGCTGAATCTTTAACATGGGCGTTGCGCTTCTTATAAATTCTGTATTAATTGGGAAAACATTATGGTAAATGGGACTAGTAAGACAGTGCGTCTGAACTACATCAATATAAAAAAAGTATTTGAATTATTACATTTTCAAAAAATATAGATTTACTTTACTGCACACTAGAAATATAAGTAGGCCTACTTACATGTAACACCAATTAAACGTTTTATCTACAGAAAATTCGGAAATAGTGAGCTTTTAATTACATTTTTAGGAATATTCTGAAAGTTACATACTTTTAAATTCCTAAAAAAATGCTCTTTCAAGCGATACCCTCTTATAATAAAATATTTTTATTTATGAATTTAATCTTTTGCTCCCAAAATGGGTTGTTATATATTTGTTTAGTTGCGATTGTTTGAAAAAAGATATTCGGGTTAGATAAATCCTATAAAGGTTTTTAAGGCACGGAAATAAAACAGAAAAGAGATTACTAGATCTCATATTATAGTTCACGTTGTCTGCATTCTGTATTCCAATATCAATCTGTATTATTTCAGTAACGAGCAATGTGTGTATTTTGTACGAAATAGAATCGTAAATAGTTTGTTTTGTATATATTAACATTAATTTGAATTAAAATAGTGATACAATTAAATAGCCAACAAAAAACACATCTTTAAATTTAAATTAACTTGTAACTTAAATTTTGCATTAAATTAAACAGCGTAAATACATTTTAACTGTTGGCCATAAATGAAACGCTAAAGTTTGAATAGATTGCACATTAAACATTTTCATTCTATCTGATAAGCTATCTTCTATTAGTTGAATTTGTTCATTTAATAAATTTATTTACGTTATTTGTTATTTACAAAGCAATTATAATTTGACAGTTTTATCAAAGAACATGTTCATGTATTGAATACTCATTTCTCCGCATCCAGGGTAGAACAACATGCAATTTCAAACTAAATGTGTTTAATGAACGAGATCATTTACATGGTTTTAATTAATATTAAGCCTTCTGTGCCTGTAATTGATCAGTTTTAGATAGTATTTAATTAATAATTTAATAACTCTTGACGCTGCGCATTAATTGAAGCATTTATTAATATTTGATGTGATAATACCACCAGTAAACATCAATGGTTGCAATATAGTTTAGTATATAAGAGATAAATTGAATAAGATAAAAATTAATTATCGGTATATTTCAGCATATGCAATTGTTTTAAAGAAACTACAACCATCAAATTAGAAATTTTGTTATAGTGATTGACATAGAAATTATATTGAAACTAAAGATATAACCAAATCCATTGCGTATCCATATTTTGTATTGCATATTAGAACATATGTATTTTTTCATATATTATTTTTAGGGAAATAATACAAGTGTAAGTACAAGAGTTTCTGAACTACCGAAGTTTCAGTTGATACAAATTGATAACATTGATTACGGTTTAATATAACATCTCTGTTTGAAGTTATCATTTATTTATTAAAGATAGATGTTCAATTTTATTATTAGTTATTTGGACATTCGCCATTAAAAAGAACTAAAATTAGACCGTGAGGTTTTAACTCGGTCGAGGGTTAGGAAACTAAACTTAAAGAACAATAGACCACTCCCCTAGCTGGCTGCCACTCCCTCGGCACTCGTCCAGTTGTTTGTCTGACTTCGGTCTGTAAACACGTAGTTTTCCTTTAGGTGTCTGTTTGTGCTTTTCTGTGTTTGTTTTATTGTGTTTTTTTTTTGACTTCTCAGTTTCAGCTCTGAGATGTACTATGCAGATGGTTAAGGTTTGTGATATATTTTAGCTTTACTTATTTCTTTACATAGGCCTAGATCTCTAGGTAGGCTGGAAAATGTCCGAATAACTTATAATAATATGTATATATCACTTACCTCACGCCACATAACTTTAAAGTCATTGCTTACTCAATGTACGTTAAAATCATAATTTTTAAGTCCAGTTATTTCCCTTTAAAGGGAATTATATAAAACTTAAATTTTGGACATAATTTCACTCGTATTGAAAAGGTCCAAACCAAATGGTAATATTAATTTGTTAACTGCCACTAAGCCAAATTGTAGCAATCATAAAGAAATTTAATGGATAGAGTTTTGCCCACCAATATGGTTAGGGTGGAATCAAACGTTTTATCACTCCATTTTTTCTTATCTACACAAAGTCTTTTGGAAGTTACCTCTCAATAGCTCTTATTAATTAAACATTTTAAATCCCCCCGTGCGCATGGTGCCATCTCAGAAGGTAACATTTTCTTCTAGAATTTAAATTGTAATTAGGCCTCGATGTTTCAAAACATTATAAAAGGACACCTTTAAGATGTTTCAATTGCCTTTTGGACTGTATTTATGATTAACAACCAAAAACACTCGAGTCGGAGATAAATGTGAATTCAGTCATTATTGAATTTGTTAAGCCATAATTGTAAGCTCATTTATTCTGCGCTGTCTTTATTATATTCCTACCGCCATGCCGATGTTTATTCAACTTAAAACTGTACGATGTAATAATCCAAATAAACTATTTAAGGACTATAAATATTTATTCAGTTATACAATCATGTTTTATTTTTAAAATTTGCCATAGAGTTATTAAGAGAATACGTTTGTGGTTGCAGGTGATGTCTTGAAGTACATTTCTTCGAGCAGATGCAAAATGAAGTTGGTTTTGACTCTAGTCATTCTGCTCAAAGTGGCATTGGCTCTCGATACATGTAAGTTTATCACGTTAATTACTACATTTATATGGACTGTACCTGATCACTCCAGCAAAAGGTTGCTCTTATAAGATTAAAATTACTAGTAAACGTAGTACAAAATATTTAATACAATGAATTACCTTATAAGGTCCGTCTTGTGACTTCAAATTGTTTTTTGTTCTTACTCGTACGACATGTTTCGAAGTATTTACAACTTAATCATCAGATACCTCTTGCTATTTTTTTCCATTCACTCGAGGAACTCGTCACACATTAAAATAGTTAAAACACAAACACTTGCACAACACAAAAAAACATTAAACAGTCTTGTCCGGCACCGGTGTGCACTCTAATAAATCCGGTGAAGCACACCGGAGGTATCTGAGAGGTATCTGATGATGAAGTTGTAAATGCTTCGAAACATGTCGTAACGAGTAAGAACAAAAAACAATTTGAAGTCACAAGACGGACCTTATAAGGTAATTCATTGTATTATTTAATTGTGACTTGGTACCGAAAAAATGCATACAAAATATTTGTTCGGAATAACGAAGTTCAGTTACTATATTTTGTACTGTTCTGATTGGTTTAATGGCAAATACTTATATAGAACGTAATTGGAATATTTCCTTATTTTCAATGTTTTTGGTTTAACTTAAATCACCAACATTAAAGTTTTTTAGGTTTATATTTTCTATTCCAAAACTAATAGTATTTTTTTGTAGTTTTACAAAATATAGTTTTTTATTTATTATTTGCATGTATTTTTATTTAAAATTTAAAATGTATTTATTATTAGCTTTTATAATTACAGAGTATTCATTACATGCAACTTCTTTTCTGTTTCCTTAGAAATAAACTGAAATTACTTTGAAATGAAATGAACTTTATATAATTGTTTTAGTCCATTGTAGTTACTTGCGTTTATTATAAATAAACAGTACTTTTGCCTTGTGCTTTGGAGCTCTTCAGTTGTTATGTTACATACAATGCATAACAGTTCTCTTCAGTTATTGTTGTTTCTGAAATAAAGACTTTTATTCAGTTAGTCTGCACGAAATAAAGACTATTCTATTCTATTTTATTTCACAAACTTAAACTCAATAATGCAATGTATTACGATTGTTACACAAACCCTCAGCTGTTCTTATCAATCAATTTTTTTGTAGTTTTGTGTAAACCCATGTGTGGGCTATTACTGGTGAAGTATAGGCCTGGTGATGGTAGGCTATACTAAAAAAACTAAATACAGTAATTGTAATTTACATCTAATAAATTATTTTCTCAAATAATTGTTATATTCTAAATACATTTACGGTGTGTTATAAACACAGGTAAGACTATTTTAAATTTCTTACTAATAATTTATTTTGTACTAATTCCAACCAAATTGTTTGAAATGTAGTGTTTAAAATTAAAAGTACAATGTAAAAACTTATATAGTATTAACAGTAAAACTAGTTTAGAAAATAATTGTATGCTACAAATTACTAATAAAAAGATTACAAATCTTAATATACTGAGTATGAATCCTTCTTTAATAAAAATTAAAAAAGACGAGCTAATAAAAAATCACGAAATTTTGTATATATTTATTTACATGTTCCTAAGTTTCGTACAAGCATAGTAATTTATGCCACCATCCAAAGATTTCAATAACAAATAAATTGTCTACTTTTCGAAGTTAGGTCCACAAATATTTTTAGTTGCAGGCAAACATCGAATAACACTAAATTTAAGAGGTAAACAGACCATTATGGCTTGCACCAGAATTCACATACATTTATCGCTTCTTTTGTTCCTACCTTAGACGGGAAGTTCCGAAACTTCACCTTATTTATGACACTTCTTCAAACTAATAGTGAATCCAATTGTTTTAAATTACACTTTAAAATGATTTTATGTTAAAAATTTTGCCATATTTCTTTCCGTCTAATATCTTTCGTAATATAAAACACGAGAGAATATTAATTTTTTGTGGAAAGGAATTTATAAACAAAATAATAATATATCCTTTTGGTTTTCTGTTAACCAAATCATACTTATTCAGAATAAAAGAGAAAAAATGTAAACGGGTGTAATGTATTAGTTTTTAATTCTTAAAATCTAATTATTGTGAATTATTCTTTTAAGGCAGAAATATCTTATATACAAAATAAAAAAGGCACCGTCACCAAAATAATACAATGGTTTAATTTCTCCGCTAATAAAACCCCCATTTATGTTTCAAAACGCCATAATAATTGAGGATAGTAAAAAAATTACATTGTTTAAATAAACATCTTTAATATTCATTATCTCCAGAAAGCTTCAACACAAAATTAAAGTTAGAGTACAGTTGTTGGAGTACATTATAGCCTTTATTTATTGTACTTACATTTGCAGAGTCCCCCTTAAAACTGCCTTTCTGAAATTAATTTTAAACTGTTAGTGGGAAAAGTGTCATGAAACAAAGTGTTTTGTGTTACGGTATATAAAAAAATTTCAGCAATCCGTTTTTAATACCCCTTTTAATTCTCAACTTAATATTAAATTAACATGTTGCTGTTTGTAATTTGATCGTGTTTTATGTATTCTTAAAATTGTCTTGTTATCACCAAATGTAAACAAATCGATGTATGGATTCTGTCTTGAAAAGAAAAATGATTGATTCAGAGATTGCGCAATATTTTTAGAAATTAAAAGCAACTTTAAATGAGTCGTATTTCCTATTTTCTAAAATTTGTTTCAAGATGGTTGCCTGAAATTCAAAATAAATGAAAGGTAACACTCCAACATCAACTTTGAAAATAATGTTTTGAAATATATTTTCCTTCGTAATCTCATATCCTTTTGGTGGCTGTTTCAGAGGGTTTCAATACTATTACGCTTTCTTTACTGTCACTTTCTCAATTCAAGATTTTTCGTTAAAAAAAGTAATTTTTGACTTTTTAACTAATGTTGTGAATCGATACTTCTAGAGTTATTTTTGTAAATACGGAGGCAATACAAGAAATGATCAATTAACTATTTTAATTGTAGAAAGATTATTTTATTGCCAACGAATTCAAGTAATTACTTAAGTTTAAGAAAATTAAAATCGAAAGATGTTTAGGTGGTTGTTGTACATTATTTAAGCAAGATTATTAAACAGTTAGTCTTGATTATGTAAATTAATTTAAATTCAAAACAGAAACACTAAAAAGTCATGGAAAGGAAACTTTTTTATCGACCTTGGAGTGTTCTTTACTTTATAACACTATAATAAACCTAATGACCCTAAAGTGAAAAGTATACGATGTATGAAAGTAGTATATTCAGCTGGAGCGATTCATTATAAATTCCGTTTCTGAACTACGCTCTGGATTCGTGTTGACTCTAACACTTTCCAATGCAAATGCACCAATGTTTTCTCCTCTTCTTCCTGAATAATAGAACGCTCGAGACCGGGACCCAATCGATTCCTTTCATTGTTTACACAGAGCTAATGTAGGTTGACAATCCTGGAGGATATTACAGAGGAAAACCAAACAATCAATATCCAACTTCTGGACTCGGAGAAAACGACAAACAAATTAATCAAGTTTCAGCTCATAGTGGTTTTATTTTGACATGCGAACATAACCTACTTAGCAACAAATCCGAGTTTAACTTAAACTTGGATAACAAGAAACTTTGACTCCAATATAAACTGGGTAGTAAACAACCTATTTACGAAAACATGTATTATATTACGAGTTTACGTTATTAATATACGGCTTAAAATTGTCAATAAAATTTGAAAATTTGAAGAATGCACTATTTATCAATAAATAGTATTCAATGCACCAATATATTAAAAACATCCTGCTTAAGGGTCTGCCGTAGTTGCGATCATCTTGGATTTGTATCACGTAAGAGCAATATTACATTTAAAACCATTTATTTCTTTTATTTTTTATCATACAATTGTTTGCAAGTCTCAATTTAACCGCAGTCACAATACGCATCCCTTTTGCGTTTCACATTCTTTTAAATCCAGTTAATTTGTCACATAATTGACATTTTTAAAGTACAGTACCAAGTGTTAACTTCTTTCCTTACACAATAAAAAATGTATAATTAAAAGTGAATCGCAAGCCGGATCCGCAATTGCATAAAGAGTATTCAGATTTTTTTTTCAGCACTCAAATTACAAAAGATGGATTTATAAAATTGTATGAAATGAGACGATGTCAAAGCGCTCAGCTGCAAGAAATTGCACTGTTTTGATAAAGCGATGGAGTTGCCTGTTGCTTTTCTCTTTTACTGGAGCAGACCCTTAAAGTAAAAAAAACTTACATCGCGTGAGTTCGAATGGTTCCGTTCCTCATAGTTTGTATGTCTATATGTCACAATCAAATTACTTGGAACTAATAAAGATATAAAGATGAGTTTTGACAAAGTTGCTTGCCAATAATTTCCAATAATGTAACTTAAACAAATATTATACTGCACATTTTGAAGGACCCAAAGTTTAGCACACAAAAAACGTAAATATTTGATGGTCCTACATCATGAGGATTTGCTTTGAAGGGCTTTGGTAAAGGATATACAAATTATTGAAAACAAATTTTGTTGGATGGTTCTCAAGACAATCAAGAAATGTTGTTAAAATCCCATAAACCCTATTCCATTTTAGATACAATATTGAAAACTTTATGGTGTTAGAGATAATTATATACTCTCTGAAAGAACTATTATTATAGTGGATCTAAATTTTTGTAAGAAAACATGCGCAGCGCACACTACTTGGTTTCAAGCGTTTTATTTCATAAATAATTCATATTTTGAATGGCACAGTTATCTTGTGGTGTACCTTAGTGTGAAAGTATTTATGGAGTCGATTAACAACCTCTCTCTCTCTCTCTCTCTCTCTAGCGCCTGGCCCATTGTGGGGAGAGTGGTTCCTATGGTCAATTGTGGGAACTACGTTATCTCTGAAGATAGAGAAAAATTAAAAACAGGATTTTGTTACGAAAAAAATCGGCTATCATAATTTTTGGTTCTCTCTCCAAAATTTTTAGTTTTTATTTTAGCGGTTTTATAGCTTTTTGGTCCATTATAGCGATATAACGGTCGCATAAGAGAGAACTTTTGTGGGGAGGTGAGAAATATTTTTGTGGGGATATAAGAGAGAGGAATTGTGAGGATATAAGAGAGTGGAATTGTGAGGATATAAGAGAGTAGAATTGTGAGGATATAAGAGAGTGGAATTGTGAGGATATGAGAGAGAGAAATTGTGAGGATATATTTAATGTGACTTTCTAATGGAGTATATATCCTAATACTGTAATTCAATTCCCACTTGTGAAATGGAGTCAGCCAACCCAAGAATCACAATATTGTAGCTTATATGAGTTAGGTAATTTATTCTTATAAACAAGAAATATGTGTTATGCTGCCCTTATAAAGCAAAGATTAAGAAGCCTAATAATAACACATATAACACAAATATTATAAATTGTATACAAATACTTTTTTTACATGTAGTCACCCAAAAACACCGCTAAAAAGGGCCTGCCTTCAAAATTTATCACTTGAAGTAGCTAGCAAAAACACTAAATTACCATGAGCAAAGAGGCTTATAGTTGTTTGTCATTCGCATCAAGCCCTCCTGATCAGGGCCGCCGAGAGCAACGGCGGGTCCAGGGGAAAAAGTATTTCTCGGGCCCCCTACATTGTCGGGTAAAAGTCTTACCGGGGGGGGGGGGGGGGG
>JAGFPH010000235.1:297284-335780 GCA_018207615.1 Philaenus spumarius | reverse complement strand
ATTAAGAGTACAGTACGTGTGTTTAGACCTAAATTAAGAGTACAATACGTCTGTTTAGACCTAAATTAAGAGTGTAATACGTGTGTTTAGGCCTAAATTAAGAGTACAATATGTACAATACGTCTGTTTAAGCCTAAATTAAGATTAAAATGCGTGTTTTTAGGCCTAAATTAAGATTACAATACTTATGTTTAGACTAAAATTAAGAGTAGCCTACATCTCGTGCGTTTAGGTCTAAATTAAGAGTACAATAGGACTGTTTAGACCTAATTTAAGAGTACAATACGTGTGTTTAGATCTAAATTAAGAATACAATACTCGTGTTTAGCCCAAAATAAGAATATAATTCGTGTGAGTAAACTGAAATAAAGCTAAAATAAAAATAGAATAAGATATTAAGATTCAAAGAAGAAGGTTGCAATACGTTTTAAAAATTTATATTAACAATAAGGAACTGTTACTTATTAACAAACTATTTATTTATAAAATTAAAATAAAACATCTATATATTTACCATATATATGCATATTAAACAACCAATATTTCAAAATTAGTATTTTTTTAGAAGTAAACCGTCTGGACTAAAGCAATGAAAATTAAGGAAAGTGTTTGTTAATTTTTGTATTTATTACCTCTGATTAACTAGTCCTTTCCACGCTACAAGCTAAGTTTATAATGGAATATAAATGAGAAAATAATGTATGTCTGAAATTAAAAAAGCGAATATGCGGGACGTGTAATAGATGCCTAGTGTTATCAGACGGAGTACACGCACCCTCGTTCTGCCGTACAGCAACTCCTGTCCTCATTTTCAAGCCCATTTCACACGATAAGACCTCCCAGACAGCTCCTCTACATAACTCCTTTTTATAAAAATGCTACGATCTTGGTGAAAATGTAAAACAGAATTATGGTATAATTTGAAAGACTGTTTTATTAAAGTGAGACTTGCAGTAATTAGCAACAGTAACAGCCAATTTTAATGTTAACAATACTATTTTTAAGGAAACAGTTGAAAAAATAAAAACAAAAACAAGTCAATTCAATTTACAAAGGAATATCTAGTATTCTCTACTCTATGTAGTCTTATACTTCCACATAAATTCACTTAAATAAATGAAATGTGGTAACAATTAAAATATGTTGAATTCAATTTTATTTGGGAAAATAAAATAACTTAATAGGTGGTTAAAATGCCTGCTTTCGCGTTTTAACACGGCTGCGAAATTAGTAGTTATTGTATTTTGTCATTATGAAGAATATTCTAAACTTTGTTTGTTTACCTTTATTTGAAGTCCTAGTTTGTATAAAACAAATTGCGTTGACGAAATTGTTTCCAAAACTACCAATATAAATGCACACAAAAACATAAAAGCATACAAAAACGTAAAAGGACACAAAAACGTAAAAGCACACACAAACGGAACTTTAATAAATAAATAAGTTACGTCGGTCATATTTAGAATCTGTTGTGTTAAATATTTTAATGTAAGTTTTTGCATAAACAAATCGAGACTTCCTCGTAAACCCTACGCAAGGGTGTTATGTATAACGTTTGGGCAAAATTAGGTCTTTCGATTAATTTAGTCTTAAAGTTGATACAGGTATACAATTTGATACAAGGTTCACTTAGAAGACCCTTTTTAACCTTTGTACCGCCCCTAGGCCAACTCAAGGCCTGCCGCCGCCTCGATAAGAACGAAGAAGCACTTCTAGATATTGTCTGGCGGGGTCTTACGGATTTTGAAGGATTACGTACTCCTCCGCTAACGCACGCACACCACCACATCTACACCTCACCAGAGGTGGCAACCAAAAACCCGACCTACATTTTGTTCACGGGGAAAGAGTAGGCTTACATGAAGCTAATAAATTTCTAAGTCACCAAATTAAGCAGAACTAAAAGTTAAAAGGAGTTACCATTTATTTTTTTTAATAGCTCTTATTGATTTCAAGAGAATCAGCTGGCACACATATCAATAACCATGTATGTTTGTAGTAGTGAGATTTACATAATTCATCAGAGACAATAGCTGACCTGCCAAAATATAGGCGCATGAGATAGTATCACTAAGTAAAACAATAAATGAGTTATTGAGTTACACAAAACTAATTTCTAACATACTTTCTAACGCAACTCGAAATAGTGTGTGCTTCCTAGCATGAAATAGACCTGATTCTAGCCGCTTAGGCTTACAAAACTTAAAGGTTATTTACTGTTTCTTACAATAAAAATATCACTGCAAGTACAGTTTTTTTTTATTTTTATTGAGTTTCTCTGGAAATGTTTCGCCCCTACAAATTGACCGCCCTAGGCCGCAGCCTACTTGGACTATTTAGAAAATGGCTTAGCCCACATACCAAATTTTATTGATCTAGATCGGATAAATTTACAACCAGAAATAATGTTTAAAATTTTTTCCAAACGTGATATAAAAGTTTATATTTTATCAAAGCTCAAGGTCAAATTTATTGACGATAACTATACTACCTTTTTTAACTGAATATATACTGAAGAAACTCACAACATGTGTTCGATTTGTATTCATTTGGCAAAACGACCATACAACATGTATAAATAAATAAGAAATATGTTAATCATTTTGGCTCGAAATGTGCATACGACATGCATAATTTACGTTTTCAAAATACACGGGCACATTTTCATACAGACAATTACCTGTAATATTTATGCTCAATATTTCCCTCCCTCTAGTTATTGTTCTAAAACAAACAATCTGAGTAATAAAACATCTTCAACGGTTTCCGATTAGCAAATACGTATAATCAACGGTTTAAAGTTTGAAAGCATCCGACGAATCATTTGCTTACAATGAACCTCTCAATTCCAAGCCGGAGCAACTGGTAATTAATTCCGTTGCTAAACCATATTGAATAATTAATTAGTTGACTGTCCAAATCCGAACACTTCTTTCTGTATAAATTAACCAAACCTGACAAACTGAGCAATAATAAAATAGCCTACTCTTATTACTTTCTCCGAACAATGAATTCTGTGTTACCCTTTTTGTTTTTTCCTCGATAAGTGTATAAATCGTCAACAAGTTATTGCTATAATTTCCTCGTCGTATTGACTACTGATGTAATTGTAATTAAATAGGGTCGCCCTGCAGATATATTGGATTTATTTCTACAATAATATTTTATAACAAGCTTGTAATAAACCGCTTACTTATATTTACGCAAACAGAATATGCGGATATTTCATCTTCACAAATATTCACAAAATTAAACATTTACTCTTATTTTTTATTTATGAAGTAAAGCATTCAATTGTATTTGGTTCATTTAAAGTATATATTTTAATTTTGAAAAGGAAAACCACGTTTATAGAAATGTGTTGTAACTTTGGTGCACACAAATTGCTTCACTTAGCCTTTCCAAAACAATAGAATGGTCTGCATCATTACCTACTCTGTGTTCAGTAAGTAGTCAACAGTTAATCACATTCTCTCTTTGAAGTTATCATTTATTAATGATGGATGTTCAATTTTATTATTAGTTATTCCGACATTCGCCATAATTTGTGTGTTAAAAAAATCAATACACAACGTTTCGGGACTCCCGTTTTCAAGTGCCTATTAAGTTAAAGGAAGTTGTTTGTCTGACTCCGGTCTGTAAACACGTGGTTTGCCTGCAGGTGTGTGTTTTTGCTTTTCTTTGTTTGTATTATTGTGTTTTTTTGACATCTTAGTTTCAGCTCTGAGATCTACTATGTAGATGGTTAAGGCTAGTGGTATATTTTAGCTTTACTTGTTTTCTTTACATAGGCTTAGATCTCTAGGTTTATGTTCCCTTAGTTGTTAGTCAGTTGGTAACGGGAGTTTATTTATATTCCCGAAACGTTGTGTCTTGATTTTTTAACACACAAATGATGGCAAATGTCCGATAAACTAATAACAAAAAAGTGAATAAAATATTCAGACCAAACAGATTTATTAAAAATACTTTTTTTAATTATCTTCTAACTAGGCATACAAACACTTAAACTCTTATGTAGACCTAAACATGCTTATAGTACCTTTTTAGTTTTAAACACTTATTGACATTTCATTATGGTCTAAACACATTTATTGTAACTTTATTTAGAAATAAACCAGGTTATTGTATCCCACATTAGACCTAATCTCAACCGTTAAAACCGTTATTTAAACCGTTTCTAACCCAAATCACTCTTAGGTTTACTCAATTTAATATATAATAACTTTATAGACTGTTTAATATTTATACTTTTTAATAATAACTGTCTTGGTAAACTGCTGTTCTGCTTAACAGCCTAACCATTGGATCAATTTAATCCACATCTCTTGTGATTGAACAAACTACGTTTGTATCTAAATGTATGAAGTTAATACCTTTACATAACTTTATAATTAATTCCTTCTCATTTTCAATGACAAAGTATCAAGAAATAATATTTAAATATATTTTAACACGAGAAATATTGATTTTGTATCTAAATGTATAAAGTTAATACCTTTACATAACTTTATAATTAATTCCTTCTCATTTTCAATGACAAAGTATTAAGAAATAATATTTAAATATATTTTAACTCGAGAAATATTGATTTTTAAATTACAATAGCTTTATTAAAAGTCACTGATTTTGCCCCAGAAGTTTAATAACCATACCGTATCTGCACCGATTTACAAATTCAACGTAAAACTTTGTTAATCTTTTATCTCGAACATGACATTATCATGTTAAGATGTTTTATCGACCTGGTAACATTTACTCTTGGCAAATTAACCGTACGAAATGTCAAATCCTTAGTACCAACAATAGCCGCTAGGGGATGAATAGTCGCTGATAATGGATTTAACTAATCGACACTTTTTTGTTCGGCAAATTTTGTCCCGACCTTACTATTGTTACTGGAAGGGTAAGGCCGAGGTCTGCATAATTCATGGACGTTTTCACGTTACCCTGGAAACCGAAAGTAGGCTTAAAAAGACCACACGTACTCTGAAATAACAAACATTACGTATATGGCGAGAACAAGGGAACTACAAGGGTGATACGGAGGAGGAAACAATGGGCGGCACGACTTTAATATACATAAACTTATTTAGGTAAATAAGCTAAAGCGAGACTCTAGTCAGCTGTTCCTCAGGTCGTTTACTGTATTTAATTTGCATTCAATATATTGTTAAATCTAATTTATTCTGATGAAAAGTTTGGTTTTATTTACATTCTTATCTTTATAATGTTTAAAACACATATAAATATATTTTAGAAGAGTCCGCCTATTTTTAGTATTAGGCTAATTGCAAACTTAATTTCAATTTCTAAAAAAAAATATAAATTTGATTTCTTAATTATGCAGATATAGCAATAATATGTTAAAATTGTTTAAATTTTATTAAGTTCGTTAAATTTAAGATTTTGTTTACTACTTTAAGTACGTAGCAATCAATATCTTTGGCCTAATACCTTTTGGTGTACTAATTTAGTTTACTTCGAACGACATTTGAATATGTTTAAAACGAAAGAAATAAGTAACTTTTTTTCTGTTTAACATAATATTTTTTTAACTGTGAATGGCCGCCATCATTCGAAATATTAATATGAAATTTGCCATCAGTTGTAAATTTAAAAGCACATGACGTTTGGAGACTTTGCGAGGGACTTGTAGCCTATTATAGAAACATAAAACTAGGGTGTTTTGTCTATTTTGAACGAAAATCACTCTGTACTAAAACTTAACTATAACTCTAAAAACTAACGCTAAAGGGTTACATTTCCGAAGTAAATATCGACTCAAATAAAAGAAGTAAATAAAAAAAAATACGTCAAGCTCAGAGGACACCATATTTAAGTATTAATACAAATACATACATAACGACAAATGTCAGAATAATTCATGTTATTACAATGATTAATCTTTCCAATTAAGGGTGTGCTCTAGTAAACGAGAAAGCAACCAGAAACGCAAGCGCTTCTCTCTATAACCGTATCTAAACAGTGCAATTTCTTGCAGCTGAACGCATTTTGACATTGCCTCTTTCAAACCATTTTATAAATCCATCTTTTGTAATTGAGTGCTGAAAAATAAAACTGAATGTTCTGTATACAATTTCGGAACCGGCTTGCAAATTACTTTTAATTATAAATTTTGTATTGTGTTAAGAAAAAAATTCAAACTTTGTACTTACAAAATGTCAATTACATAACAAAAGAAAAGCATTTTAAAAACATCGAAAATGCAAAACGGATGCGTATTGTAATTGTGCTTAAAGTGAGACCTTGCAAACAATTTTATGTTAAAAAACAAACGAAATAAATAGTTTGAATTTTAACATTGCTCTTATGGGATAAAAATCCAAGATGATCGCCACTACAGCAGACCCTTAAAATCATTAAAAAAAACATAATCATCGTGTCTTCACGGAAGTCGTTTAAATCACATTATCTAGAAAGAATTTAATTATTAAAAGTGTAAACTATTAAAAGTACCTTTATGATATATCTATAAATTGCCAATAAAGAAATGCATTTTCTTTGCAATTTTTAGATGCAAATGTTAACAAAATCCCTTATTTTGTACACACAGCGTAATGCAACCCTTTCAACTGTTGCACAGATTTCAATTAGAGAACAGAGATATTCAAAGTTGACATAAGCAAGACGTGTTGTTGCTCAACAGACACCCCTCGCCCTCTACCTTGGAATGGCCTATGAAACGAGCTTTTGCATGTAAATCAGTCGTACACTGGACGCATAAGGGAGTTCTAAATATTGCACTCACGTCGCTCGGCCCTCACTCCCTCCCCCCCATACATTGTACATATTGCTCAGTGAAGATATTTCATCGTATTCAATCAGAACCAGAACGTCTACTAGGACAACAAATCTCGGCTCCATTTCTGGATCGGTTTCTTTTATTTAAAAGTAAACGGAGGCGAACTAAATCAAATACTTTAAAACTAAATACTTTACTACATTCTTTACTCTTAGTAATCAAATTCAGCTGACTTAAATTACATTTTTATTTATAGGGTGTAAAACACATATATTTCAAAACTTTCCCTTGCACAATTGCTCTGGCGATGGTAATTCGTCGGTTCGGTTCAATTTTTAAAAAGTACTGCCGTCAATTTTAAGTTTCTAAGTTACCTTTTAATAAAATAAACACTATGAATTTCCTAACAGTTGAATAAAAGACATCTAATTGATGTTTGTTCACCCATTAGCACACAATTAATTTTGTAATAGAATTTCGCTTATAAACACTAATTTAGCATTTCCCTTTGTGTATTGGATAAAAATGTATGGTAATTTTCATCTTTAAGTGACCACATTCCAACTAAAAATCGTAATTTCACAATTTATAAATTTTCCTTTTTATTTTACAATTCTATGTAATAAAGAAGAACACGACTCAATGACATTAGTTTTTCATTAGTAAATTGGTCATAACTTTAAGCGCCGATATATTTATTTGACCTATAAAACCCAATCGCATTACCACAGTTTACTGCGTAATATAACAGGGAAGCAGTCTGTTAACCACTAAAACGATAGTAATTTTGTAATAAATCAACAAAAATAAAAAGATTGTACTTTAACATTTTGCATGTGAATATTTTATTCGTATTTCCATCTTATAAATAACTTAATTGTCTCGCCCTGATTCAAATTTACTGATTTTCGTTAGTTAATAAACGTATTAGATGTGAGATTTTGTGTTCTAAGTTTATTCTATCAAGTATTTTAAAAGTTTTCATGACTGGTTTCCACCATTTTGTACTATCTGAAAATTTTCTCTACGTTTTAATTTGAATTAAATAGCAACATTATTACTAAATTTCATAGTTCTTCATTACGTGCTGCGGAGATGTTGCAGTAGCTTTTCCAGAGTATTTTCCGCCATGTTACGGTGAGAAATACAGACAAATTAGTATAATGAATAACTATTGAGCTTGACTTGTGAGAAAGTAACTAGATAAAATAAAACATGATTACAAAATCTCACAACAAATAGGTTTACTAACTTCAAACTATTATACCTGTAACTTATAAGAAGCGCAACACCCATGTTAAAGATTCTGCCTAGTTTTATTTGAATCTGGCAAACTTAGCGCGGCAACCGCTAGGTAGCGAGAGCGCTACTGTCGTCGGTACGGCAAGTGTGAGTGAGACGGAGAGTGAGCCAGCCATTCTCTATCTCACTCACTCCAGGCGCGGAGGATTGATGAGTCACAGACGGGTGGAAAAGTTACAGCCAGCGCTGCCTAACTGCTACCGCGCTAAGCTCGATTTGGCGGCAACCAACTGTTCTATTCCATATAAGCTATTTTTCTTATAAGTTCTGTATTAATTTTGTATACATAGTTTGATTACTGTAGCCAGTGCATCACTGAGGATGGCGACATTGTCGTTGAAACGCGTTTGAAGTTAGTAAACGCGTATTTGTTGTGAGATTTTTCAGGTTTAATTTTATCTAATGCTATAATGGGTTTGTCATTGAGTATATAAACCTCTTAATCAATTTTATCGTCACAGGGTTCAGTGATTTGGTAAATATGAATCAGACGTGGGTCAAGTAGTTGCTTTTTTATTTATAGACATATCCAACATTTGAATTGTTGTTATTATGTTGTTGTTTTCTGTAAATAAGACTTTTCAATGTTAATTTGGTTTTAAAAGAGGGCCCACTAAAATAATAAAATACAATGATTACCTTCTAAGGTCCGTCTTGCGATTTCAAATTGTTTTTGTTCTAATTAAGTTTATGACATGTTTCGAAGTCTTCACAACTTCAACATCAGATACTTCTTGTTTTCTTCATTCACTAGAGGAACTCGTCACAGATTAAAATTGTTAATCAATAATGACATTTTGTATATATTTTTATAACACACAAACACAAAAACATTAAACAGTACTGTCCAGCACCGGTGTGCACTCTGTTAAGTCCGGTGAAGCACTGTCGGTAGGAGCTAAACTAATAATTTGAAAGCTTCTATTTAAATTTAAATAACAAACATAAATTGGTGGAATTCGTTTCGACAAAAGTCAATATCTGCACCTCTAGAATACTCAAGGAACAGCAGTAGTATATTCTGTTTACTTACAAGACTAGTGAAATAAATATTATTGCTAGCAAATACTTTGAATAGTAGTAAGTAGTTTTACAAAATATATAACATTACTTATCTATACTAATATTATAAAGAGGTAAATATTCTTTTATTGTTTTTATTTTTTATTTGTATGTAGGAGGTAACCTCTGGAACTATTAAACCGATTGAAAAAATAGTTTTACTAATAAAAAGTTACACTATCCCTGAGTGACATAGGCTATAATTAATTTTGATAAAAACATTTTTTATTCAAATATTTGTTAATATAGTCGGAAAAATTTCTTAGGTTATGCCTAGACTGATGAACCAACACATATTTCTTGAATGTAATTACATTAATTACCATAGCAACCAATGGATTCAAGATTCAAATAACAGATAAAACAGCTGTTTGCTCTAATATTTCCATTACCAAATGATTTCAAACCTTGAAGCAATTATTTGTATTTTTAACCTTTTGGTTTTTATTAAAGTGTAGACCTGAGTCTTGCTGGATCTTTTAACCTTTATTATAACTGCTTTATTATACAAAATAATTTGATTTGCACATATAACATTATTTATTATCTTAGCTTTTATTATTAATCCTACACCTTTATTATAAAGAAAATACAACATAATTATGTTTATAGATGATTCCAAAGGGGTTGTCGTGCTGAGCACGCAAGGGTTTTCCTTAGTTATGAATAAAAGCCTTAATTAATAATTGTAAGACGCATTACAAACAAACTCTTTGTTAACAATGAATGTCTAAATCAATCTCACTAAATGGAAATAAAAAGTTTTATTATGATAGAGGGTTACTGTTAATTTTATTGACAATGTCATTAAAACATATATTTTATAAAATTGCTTTAAAATATTGGGCACATCTAATTTTGTGTAACATGCTATTTTATTTTTGATTAAACATAGTTAATTTAACATGACTATAATTTGGCTACATGTTCTTTAAACAGACTGAAAACCATATAAATATTTGATCTATAGTTGTCGAGTACTAAGCACTCAGATTTGTTTATTTAAATAAAGTTTGTTATACTCAACTGAAAATCCGCTACAAAAGTTGAACTCTTAAGCAATATTATTTTTTACGTTAGGAAGGTGAGAACGAACTGCCACCTACGCTCTCGGTTTCGTTAGAACTTGTGTGATTGGTCGTGACAGATGTGTGAAGGCCGAAACCCGAATTGGCAGGAGTTCATAACGTGCGGAGACTGGATTAATTACCGTAACGAATTAAAAGCATATTAACAAATAAAATAGTTGAATGTCCGTTGTTTTGTACGCATATATAAATATTTAATTGTGATTAGTAATTCTAATTTTAGAAGAACCAGATGTGCTGGTTTGTTGGGTGAATGTCTAGCGGGCTAAATACGTTGCTGAAGGAGAAACTTGAATGAATGAACCTAAATGTGGTTAAATTCGTGGCTGCACCGCCATTTTGAATTTATTCGAAAAAATGAACAAAGCTAAACTTAAACTAAATTTTAAGAACACGCAATTTTTTTTCCCCAGTTAGAATATTACCATATTATACAAGAAATAAAATCCACATTTGTAAGCCATAAATAAGTAGTTCTATGAATGATGTATTAATACAACTGACAATATTATAAATTTTTAAGATAATATTTTGCTAATATATTAGAGTTTTCACAAAAACTATATTATAAAACACACATCTACTTACTGCCTAAATATGTGGCAGTTATTTAAGTCTAATAATTATGAAAATAAAAAATTGGACAAATAAATAATTAAATTAAGTAAAAGAGAAAACATGCATTACAAATATACCAAACAAAAATAATAATGCTGACAAATTGAATAAATACTTTGTGTGTGTTTTTTATCCAAACTAATATTATAAAGAGGTAAAATTTGTTCGTTTTTATGTAGGGGGTAATCTCTGGAACTACTGAACCATTGTAAAAAATAATATTACTAATAAAAAGCTAAACTATTTCTGAGTAACCTAGACTAGAATTCATTTTGATAAAAACATTTTTTATTCTCTATATTTGTAAATTTAGTGGGAACAAAATTCACAGGATTAAGTTGGGCGTTAAACCCACAGCGTCTAACAGCTGTAGTACTAATAAATAAGCAACAATATGAAAAACTAAAAAACGACAATTGAAAGATGAAACTTATCTCATTCAATACGTACTGTGCCAAAGATGTGCACAAAAACATAAATTATGTGTGTTTATTGCCGTTAAGGCAGGTAAAATAAATATAACATAATTTTAGGTTAGGCCTAGACTGATGAACCAACACATTTCTTGAATGAAATACATTCATTAACATATAATCTGCCGTTTGCTTTAATATTTCCATAAACAGCTGATTTCAAACTTTGAAAAAATGATTTTTGTATTTCTAACTTTTAGGTTAGGCTTTCGTAAACAATGCTAACAATCTGTGTTGAACTTAAAAATAACACACACTAATTGTTTGGTTTATGTTTTGATTAAGTGTATACCTGAGCCTTGCTGGTTCTTTTATAACCTTTATTATAACTGCTGTTATAAAATATACGAAATTATTTTATTTGATGCATGAGAGTCCCCTAGTGATGTATAACCTTTTACTATATGCAATAAAGATTACAAAATATATTAAACTGCTTCTGGTGGTATTCTAATAGTAATGGCTTTTGTGAAATTCTATCCTTTATAGTAAAGTTTGTAAGTTGTAATTTAGCTAATTACATGGTCAGTCTAGCCTGATGGCATGTCCTTGTTTCTGAAGGGTTATTACGTCCAAGCTTAGTCGAGTGAAAGGAAACAATATGTTCTGACACCTCTTAGAAGTGATCACTTCATTTGCTGATAGTGTGTAAATGTATCTATTTTATCTCGAAATGCTTGTAAAGCAAAGCAATTTAAAAAAATATATTTAAATGCACTTAAATAATAAATATTTTCATCTTTTTATTTACTCAAAACTTTAAATTCAACAAAACCTATAATGAATAAATTTTTCCAGTATCCAGAGCACTAATAATATATATAAAATAAAGTAGAAGTACCATAGTTACTTGGACTTTGGCAGCAACTTCAAACCAATTAAGATTTGCATTAAAGGCAAATATTTTATTAACGCCGTAGAAGAATTTGAAATCTACAAGGCTTTTCAAATATTAAACTTAAATAATGAACACCGATTATTAAACGACCAACTGAATTATGATTGAAGTAGCTATATCAATTCAGAATCCCAGCAGCATATTGTAGTTTTTTGTGTGTTGATTGACAACCAGTCGATATCCGGGAGTAGTAAGATGCGCATCTATATACTGTGTTTTTAAATGTGTGGTGTGTTACGTGTTTGTGTCTGTGTAACGTTTCGACGACCTCCATGCATAGAGGGATTTTCTGAGGATGAGATAAATATCTCGAAACGCATCAAAAGTTTTACAAAATAAATTCACTGACGGAAAATAAAAGGTATTTGTACTTTATTATAAATAACCTATCACGTCATGTTGCAAAACGGGTTTTATGTTGGATTATACATTAGATAAACATAAAAAAATCTTTTAATAAAGGTTAAACATAAAATGCATTAAAATTAAGTCGCGTCAAAATGATTTTAAAGCTATAATAATTGAATAATAGTTGCCTTAGTGTGTGCGTAATAATAAATGAGAATAAAACATGCGCACTTTGTTTATATGCAATTATTGTGTTGTTGCTTTCTTCTTTTCTTAAAAGTCTTGCTTGACTTTGTCAAGAGAAAAATAGTGTTTTATTGTTAACGGTAACACACTAGCATTTTAACAGATTCAATACACTGAACTAACCAATAACAATAACCATAACCTGATTTAATTATACTTATATTGGCGATGATAGAAGGTGATCAAAAACAGTAACTCACTCGACAGTATCATTAAATATAATCTGTCTATATAATAAATAAGTAAATGTCCGTTTTTTCAAAATCTAATATCTTCGAAAGTTCTCCGCCGTTTGCTTTGACATTTTGACCCAACATTGCATTCGAATCCAAGAGTGTTTTCATATACTTTTTGAAAAACAGCCCTATGTCGGATTTAAATATATAGGCCTATACATTATTTCCTATAAATTGCTTATCTTTACACTATATTTCAGAGAGTTTTAATTATATTGCAAATGTAATAATTTTAAAATATAAATTATAAAATAATAACTATTTTATTTTAAACATCGTATGCGTGTTTAAAGTAATTAATTATAATTATTCGATAATACGACGTAACTGTAGAAAAATACAGAAGTAATAACACGTTATACTAAATCAGATCTCTACTTTACACCGAACGACGTAAGCGCTGGTTTTATGCCTGTCTGCAGCCACTAACACGTTTTGCTCAATAACGGCAAATTTCTAATAAAGTTAATGCATGTTCAATGTCGTCATCAACTCTTCCGAATGTTATACCCACTTCATCCCTCTGGGACCATATTGACTCTACCAAACAAACTTCTGACGGCTCATTTCATTTATTAATACCGGACTTGCGTAATTGCGGAATTATGAGGGTCGAGTTCATCCAACTTTTTTTATATACTTGTTATTAGTGTTTGCGTGGCTCTAATTTAATTCCATCGTAAATACGGCAGCCATTTTGTTAATTAATTAAACGAGTATTAATATAACAACGTCTACACTTTATAAATAGCTGAGAGTTCTTTTGTTTGTTCGCTTATAACTCAAACACGACTTGTTAGATTTGAGTGCAGTTTTGATAATCAAAGCCAAACATTAGATTTGTCACCGAAACATAAGCAGATATAGAGAATCTTTTTGAACGTCTCCTATTGTTTGAACTACTGAAAGTCGAACAATCGCGTTTTCTGTATTTAAACCTAAAATTCACAAAAATGTGTGCGGTCGTGGGTCCCCCGTCAGGAACGAAGTTCATTAAGCCTTTTCTTTAAATCCTAATGTAATTTAAATTTAGGTTAGGCCTAGATTGATGGACCAAAATTTTATTTTTATTGAATATATTTACAATGAATGGACGTTTAACTGTGTTTACTATTTTAGCTTTGAGGATATAATTTAATTCTACACATTTATTATAATAACATTAAAATAAGTTATTTAAAACAAAACAACCACTATTCTAAAGAGACCCACTTACGATCAACTTGGTCGCCAACCTCGTTGACAACAATGTTGAGCGTCTGTGAGCAGTTTGGTGGTTGGAAACCACGTTGTCGACAATGTTGAGGTAAGATAAATATGTTGGCAACTTCGATGTCAACCACACGTGTCGTCTCTTGCATCAACCGACAACATGGTTGACAAAAAGGTTGGCGACCGAGTTGATCGTCTGTGGGCCCTATTAAGGTAAATCCGCTGTTTAATTAAACATTAATTACGTTAATTACAAAAACAACTCTAAAAGTAAACATCCTAAACTTATAACTAAATACTGTAACGACAAACTGTAAAGTTAAATAACAACACAAAAATACAAGAGAAAAATAAAATATTATTAAGTACAAACAAAAACTCTATAATTTCATGGAATCAAAGAGTTTTGCACTCTACTATCTTTAAGAGTCCTTAACAATGGTGAATTTGTTAATAATTGTAATGCATTTGTGCGAATGTGTTTGCTTAGAAGTTGGATATTTGTTTCACTCGGGAGATCGAGAGGGACACACACTCGTCATTTATACATTAAAATAAACAGAACAAAAGATAGTTAAATAAGGTGTTGAAGGTATGAAGGTGTATGAACCAATAGAGGACAAGCGCCGTAATAGAGGTTTATATAGAAAAAATAATCTACGATAAAATAAAATAATTAAACATTAAAAACCAATGTTTATGTATTTAAAAAGATTCACGCATCAAACCTGCAAAGGCTAACAGTTTTAAGATTTTAGACCACAATGCAAATACACAACCACATTGATCGCTCAAAACATAATCACATCATTTATGCAATACCGGCCAATTAGTCCTGTTTTCAATTACCGGCGATCACCTCATCAAATAATTCCATAAAGGGGGACAGCAAAGCCAACGCAAATCTGATTATTCATAATGCAAGCTGCCGTTTGCCGCCGTCAGAGGTTATTGTCCGCGGAAAACAAAACAATTTCACCGTTGTAAATGCAGCCATCACGGGCCAGGGAATAGGGGTTGTTACGTCTTAATGAAACTATATTACAGGGGTTCCTCAAGGAATAGCTAAGTATTGTTTCTCCTCCTAGTCCAGCTGGTGTTCCCGCAGATCGATTTGTTTGTTACGAGGGTGGTCTTTGGGGTTTCAATCTTACCAGCACTTTGGGTAAACACACCCCTTAGCGTCGGCTAAATAAAATATAAGGGATGGTACTATATAAAAGATGGTCGTATACATATTGCTTTTCATTTTCCAAAGGCAGGAGCAATATGCTGACTAAATCTTTTATTTTGTTATTTCAGTTCGAGCTATTTATTGGTAGCGTGGTGTTCTGTCTAATCTAACGGAGACAGATGGCTTAAGCGTTTCAGTTATTTATAGTATATTATAAAAAGAAACATTTCTTTATTTGTCTGTACAAAAGAGAACTAAAAATTACTCAAAATAATTTCCATTTTGTACAAAATGAGTTTTATTTTTACTTTCCAAAACTCTGAACTTCAATAGCATAGATTATAATAGTACGGAAAGCTATTAGTTTTGTCTTTTTAATATGACCAAAGAAGAATGATCGTATTTGGAAATGCTGTAATACTTACTTCAAGTAGGTTGAACAATTGAGGCTATTGTGATATTAAAATAAAGGGAAAATTTCTGAAGTTTTTTATAACCTTATATTAGTGGTTTGATGAGTGGCGGCCTCGGCGATAAAAATAGCGCGTCTAGCCTAAAATTAGACCATGTATCAAAAATTTCAGTATGTTTTTTTTTGGTTCTCTAAATTCAAATCAATGTAGGCCTACTTGTCGCGATGCACGATATTATAGCCGGATTAAATTTGCAATGCATTTCAACGGCAATATCATTATTTCGACTATCATTATTTGTGATACAACTCATTATACTGCACTATTTTATAAGTTGTATTTATTACACCTTCATACGCTTGGCCTTCCTATTGCATATAGCAACAAGGGAGAGTATAGAGTACAAAATAAAATAAAGACAAAGACAATTATAATATTGTAATTGTCGCCGAGGATAACAATATTTCTTTGAAACGCGTCTGGCAAATAGGCCTACAATTATATTTTTGTGATAATTATTAATTATGTTAAAGTTCATTCTCACAAGTCAAACTCATGTTTCCTAAATGTTGGCCGATCCTACATATACTTACATTTGTGACGTAACTAAGATTAGGCGGATGTAAATATAGTTATATATACAGTGTTCATACAGTCCCTTTAACCCCTCATTATTTTTGTTGCTGAAAATAAGTTAAATAAAACTTTGTATGTAGGCCTATCTTATGTTGCACAACAGGAAACATTTTTGTTAAATATCTGATGCTCTATGATTGGGGGGGGGGGGGGGGGGATTTTAAATATAAAGGTAGGTCATGTAATACAACATAAAAAGCTTTTTAAAAGTGATACATAATGGAGCAAACTAGAGCTTAATACGTCGTTTCAAAGTAATGGACAAAGTTCTGGAAAATAATATTTTTATTATAACTCCAAAGCAGATTCTTGTCCGTAAAAAAATCATTTCAACCTTGTCTTCATTTGAGAGATTCATTTCTAAAAAGGCGAAACTGAGTGCTATCACAACAAATATCAGGAACAAGATGCGTGAGGTACTGTTATCCCATCAATACATGAAAAGTGAAGTGGTGCTTATCAGTTCATACAAGAAAGTCAGGATCAAAAGTCAAGGGTTGTAATCCCGGTTCCATTTCCATTTATTCCCCAAAGTTTTTCAAGTACACATAGAAACTCATATAACTTAGCGGTACCGTACTACATTTATTTACAGTTTATATTTTTTAAATGTGTTACATTTAACCTTAACGAACCACTTACTTATTCCTAATATTAACAAATTATTTACCTGCTTTGATGTTATGATAAAAATATCATTTTCCATAACTTTGATTGTCCATTACTTTGAAATTAAGCGAGATACTAAGTTCTAGTTTGCGCCATTTTGTTTCTCTTTCAATACGTTTTTCAATTGTGTATTACATGACCTACCTTTACATTTGAAATTGTTAACCCCCTCAAGCCCACCAAAATCATAAAGGTTCAGATATGTCAAACACTTTGTACTGTTGTGTAACATAAGATATATACGAAGTTTTGTTAACTTATTTTCAGTAACAAAAACAACAAAGGGGTTAAAGGGACTTAATGAACACTCTGTAAGCCTATATTTACAAGCAAATAGCTAAAGAATAGGAATAATAGCTCTGGCAACGTTTACTAATACATA
Source organism: Philaenus spumarius (assembly GCA_018207615.1). NCBI lineage: Eukaryota > Metazoa > Arthropoda > Insecta > Hemiptera > Aphrophoridae > Philaenus > Philaenus spumarius. The sequence continues at coordinate 318,257 of JAGFPH010000235.1, read as the reverse complement.
TATTGCAATAATAAATAGGCCTATTCTATATTATATAGCACTACATTCTGCCACCCTTAAGTATATATAATATTTGTGCACAACAGTTTATAGAATATACAAAAATCCAAAAATGTATTGTTAAAAATATAAATGTACTATCTGATTACATGATTACATTACGTTATTCAATACGAGTCAGAACTCCGATTGTTAAAACATGTTTTATGATAACCGTATTCGTTTATTTTCCTCACAATACAACTTTCCCTCTCTTGCTGATTACGTAACTGGGTATGTATGTAAATGTAAGATTAAAATTGGTAAATGCAATGGAAATCCGGAAGAATTTCAGAAGAATTCCTAAATAACCAAATGAGCCTTTTTTCTAATGTATACATACAAGGGGAATATCAAATTGAAATCAAGACCGAGGGAACCGGAGATTCTCCCTTGGATTGATGCGTGTTCCGATGATCCATAAACTGATAAGTGCTTCACATAGAACCGTCTTGGAATTGAAAACAGGTTTTACTACTTTAATTTATTCCCTTATAGAACTGATTGTTTAAAATCATGACAGTGTTGAATCTGTGATAGTAATGCAGAGGGAATAACAACTTTATTGCACGCGCACAAAAAGATATTGCAGTTATTTGTTTAAAACAAACCCACTTTCTCTTTCGCTAGTTAAGGGAGATGTACGTCCCATATCAACCCATGTTAAATTTATCATCTTTATGCACTTTTTTTCTCAGAAAGTATTTGACACAGCATTATGAAATTTCTACTACATATGAAGCACATGTTTGTAAAAATTCCAAACTAGAATTATTAATTAAAACTTTACATTATATACGGCTTTCTTACTAAAACTTCAAATGTAACCATATTTATCTTACTAAATATTTTTTCTCACATAATTATAGGCGTACAATTAATTATAATTATACTTTAATCTATGTACAACAATTTGCTAGATATGTGGTACAAATTTCAAGAGGATCTATTTAGTATTTTCTGAGAAAATGGACATAAGTAAAATAAAAAGTTAATTTTGGGAAAACGTAAAAACTAACCAACGTTCGAATTTCAGCTAGACCAGGTAACTTTTCATATCTGTGGTTTGAGGTTAGGAGCAAACGGGTAATAAAGTAACGGTGGTTGGCACGCTTCCGAGCTGACGGGAAATGACTGGTTACCTGGTCTCCGGCTTGGAATTTTTTTTGCTTATTTTTACTAAGACATTTGCGTATATTTTTTTAAACCACAAACAAATTGTTTTTTTAGACAGAACCTAAAAAGTCTAGTAAGAATGAACATACCAAAACATAGAGCTACGTCTTATTTTTCGAAAAACATGCCTAACTGAAAATGTCATTATGTATGAAGCGATTCAATTTATGTAAATTGAGTGAAAGTCAAGTTTTTGTCGTTGAGTCCCACAAATCCACGTAGACTTCAGTGCAAGCATCTTTTGAAAAATTTTTATCTTGGGTAAAAAAAGCCTAAACTTGCGTGTTTTATATATTGTTATATTTGGAAAATTATGTACTAGAATTTAAAAAAAATGACGTACCCTTGAACAACAAAACATATTTAAAAAAGAAAAATAGATAAAAATAGAATTTCTTAACGCTATTTCTAATCGTATTACGAAATAAATCTGAAATCATTGAACTTCAAGAGATTGTCTCCAATATATTACAAACTGACTGTCATTACCCGTAACATTTATGATTAAGCTGTAATTTTGTAATTATAGTAGATATGCAATCTCGTACAGTTGATTTGCCAACAGTCAATATATTTCTCATGTTAATTGGCACGGAACCGATTCAGCCCAGGCAGAAAACCACCGGAGCGTTGCATTTCTCGAATGTTCAGAAGCTGAATCGATTGCATCTAATTTACACTAAACTAGGTAACTGATCTCGTAAGAAATGTAATGTACGGTCTGCAACCGCCTGGAACGAGATCGTTTTCCTATATGCATTGATAACTGATCTCGCATAACTTTACGATATCCTTGAAATGTCATCTAAACTTTAAAAGGAAGGTCTTATTTATGGTCGTAAGGTGGGTTTGCAGTTGACAAAACGTTTGAATCGGCTCAAAGAGTGGATTGAATTAAATTCACTGTGGTGGATAATTTAACGTATCTGTTGGTTATTCACACAGGTTTGACTTTGGTCATCGGTTTGGATTTTGTGCCGAGACTATTCGTACACATTGAACGTATTTTTAGCTGCTTCGTTGGTTTTATACGGTGTTGCGGTTGTTCACCGATTGAAATAAAAAAAAAATACCTTCTGGTCAAATTTGTTAAACACTTTTACATCAATATTTAAACTTTCTTTGAGTTTATATTTGTAAAAATACGAAAGAATTTATCAATATTTCTAGGTTCAATAAAATTATTGTATGTAAGCTACTATGAAAACTAAATATACCTCTATTCTGCAACCACAAATAGTACTATTTTGTATTATTTTTTAAGGTATAATGAAAAATTAAATACTAAATGATGTTACTCTTTTACAATTATTACTATAAAATTTAGCGATGTTCATTTCTATAATATCATTATAAAGAGGTAAAATTTGTTTGTTCGTTTGTTTTTTTTATGTAGGGGGTAATCTTTGAAACTACTGAATCTATTGAAAAAATAGTTTTACTAATTAAAAGCTACAATATCCCCGAGTAACATAGACTATAATTAATTTTGATAAAACATTTTTTATTTCTATATTTGTAAATTTAGTCGGAAAAATTCTTAGCTTAGGCCTAGATTGATGAACCGTCATATTTCTTGAATGTATTTACATTCATTACCATAGCAACCAATTGAATAAAATAAGAGATAAAACAGCTGATTTTCATTAAAAGCTGATTCAAACTTTTAAGCGATTATTTGTAGTTCTTACTTTTCGGTTAGGTTTTTATTAAAGTGTAGACCTGAGCCTTGCTGGTTCTTTTGACTTCTATTATAGCTGCTGTTATAAAATATACGAAATTATTTTATTTGGACATTTAAAATTATTTACCATCTAAGTTTTAAGGTTATTATTAATCGTACACCTTTCTTATAAAGAAAACACAACATATGTGTATAGAAGGTCCCAACGGGGTTGCTTGCGGAGCACACAGGGGTTTCCCCCTTGTTAAATATAAAATTTGTATTTTATTTCCCATCCCACCAATTACAAAGATTACAAATACATATATGCCGGGTGTCCCACCTCCTAACTTTTGAACTACATATAAGTATTACAGAGTAGGCAACTTTAAATGGGGAACATTCCTTTCTGGGAACCACCATGTTCGAATATGGCGGACAAGTTAGAAATTTGTTATGGAACACCCTGTATTTTATGTTTTTTCATGTGTAAAACAATGTTTTAAGAATGTTCTTAGAACATGGCGGCAATTTTTTACATTTCACAAAATGGATTTTAAAATTTCATTGAAAAGAAAGTAAGGTTTCCCATTTAAAGTAGCCTACCCTGTAATATTTATTGATAAAAAGTTAGCTATTTTAACATTTTAATTGGGACACCCGGTATGTATGTACAGGAACATTCAAATGTAAACTTACGTAAATAAAACTCCCAAGCTTGGGAATCAACAATCACTCGCTTGAATAAACTCACACCCATAAATATTCAGACTTGTACAAACTCGTTTCATCTATGTAACTAAACAACGCTCGAATTTTATACACTAACTTAATTTATTATTTATATTCGCTGTATTTAGAACATTGGTTTAGAATTGTTTGATTACTTTTCAAATCTAGTTGCTGGCTTTAGGTTTGTCTGCCTAGGCCTACGCTGCACTTCCATGCTCATAAGTGCCATAGAGTAAAGATTTTAAGAAAACACACGTTATTTTCACATGAAAGTCTGATCGATAAGCTAAAGAACGCATTGCCTACATTTTATTCCCTGATAAAGCTGCCGGACATGAAAGTGCTACACTTCTTACAGGGAAAAAAACATTCAGGAAATCGTGTCAGCGCGACAATTGGTGCATAACAGACTGAATTTGTCTTATTGAATATAAAGGAGAGACTAAGCGAGACAGTATCACCTCGTTACTAGGTAACAAAGTTTTTATCGCATTTTTAGATGAACAAAAGCTTCGGAGACGCGAAGACTTGATAGACAAAGAATTCCTTACGTTTCCTTATCATAATGTTTCTGTTTCGTCGCGCGTAAAGCAATATATAACCTCTGGCAATTAATCAATTTGATTCATCAAACGTGGGTTGAACCGATGGGTTGAATATCTTTTTAATCTTAAAATCATAATAATACAGATTAGGAAATGAAAAAATCGAAAAAAAAGAAAATATTTGAATATTATTAACACTTTAATTAATTTATAATAAATACATATTTTTAAAAAATATTAACTTAAAAGATTGAGGGGTGAGAAGAAGAAACATTGTTGAACAGGGAGTAAGAAGAATGTGTTGGCCAGGATATGTATTCTGTCATCAACCTTGGTAGAGTCCAGTTCAATTTGAGTATAGCTCTGAAAAAAAAAAAAAAATGTTATATTTAAATAAAATTAAAGTAAGCATCAAGAGAACAAGTTATCACATATTGAACATTTATATAAGTACCACCAGAAAACTACCATAGGACTACCTAGTGCTGGTAAATTATTAAATACACCTTCATTTGTTTTTCTTCACACCAGACCTTTATATCATTCGTCAAATTGAAGTTTCCAAATTATTAACTTATCAATCCTCATTCACTTCTTCAGTTATCCAGCGACCAAGGGCATTATTTAGTTAAACATCATATTTTAGACCAAAGTTTAAAATTTGTTAACCATCTCAATCTATTAAACAAATAAAAGAGCACTGTGGCGACAAAATCACACTGATTTAAATAAAAACCCGAACCACAAAACAAGGAATAAAAACAATAACTAAACAACCAAATTGTAAGTTATGTTTAAGACGTTATTCTATGTTCATTTCGATGACATTGTCATCATCCTCAGAGAGTTTTAACACTACTAAAGTATACATACAATATTACAGAGCTATATATATATATATATACCCGCCCTCCACCCACTCCTCCCCATACCGGTTAATCCAAGACCGACCTGGTGGGGGAATGGGAGGAGCCACATTAAATCTACTACAAGTATCTATTATTATCTATTATTGTTTGTTAATTGGAAATAGTACATGCGATGAAATGTCATATTGTACGTACTTCTGCTTACTTCACTAACTAATTAATATACGCCCTCTTTTACTTTCTCACTATACTATAGTATAGAGAAAGTACAGTGATCGCAAAAAATATCCGTTTTGGGACCCTCTGAGTCCAAAAAAGTGATTTTTACAAAATGTCTGTCTGTATGTCTGTATGCATGTATGTATGTCTGTATGTATATATGTATGTATGTATGCCTGTATGTATACAAAGCTAGAGCGAAAACTATTCCATCGATTTCAAACAAATTTGCACCAGACATGTCAAGTAGACCTGTATAGATGCACGAAAAACGGTTTTGAAACATTTTGAAAAACAACCCCCTTTTTGGCAAAAAAACGGCTCTAACTATTTTGATAAAATTTTGCTTATTTGTAGCCTTTAATATACCCTACCATATGTAAAAAAACAGCATCTTTCTAAAAATTCTCGTTAATAATCATAATAATAACTGATTTTGGGGGGGTTTTTTGGCCATAAAGGGGGTTGTTTTTCAAAAATTTTCAAAACTTTTTTTCGTGCATCTATACAGGCCTAATTGACGTGTTTGGTTCAAATTTGTTCGAAATCGTAGAATAGTTTTCTCTCTAGATAATAATAATTATATTTATTAGTTAATCTCCTAGTTTAATAAATCACCTCTCCTACCCCACCTGCAATTATGAAGTCACCAGTGAATCTGTTTGATAATTAATTTAAATGTGTTTGTGATAAAGTATGTGCCAGTTTCTGGTACCGTTTATTTTTATTTTATTTGTCAGTAACTAATCTAATGCCAGTAACTAGTCCTGAACCTGCGCAAATGTATTGGGAGCTTCTAACTGGACGACCACGTCAACCACTGCGCCAATCACTTTACCAAATACCAAACCAAAATATTTTGATCACTCTTTAAAAGATTAAACAGCGTGTACTGTATTTATTTTACTATGTGTGTCTTACTATGTGTGTCTGAATGTCTCTGAAATTTATCTTACTATACACCATCGTTGCTCCCACCCCTTCTGAAAAATCTTGATCGTTCTGAAGATATTTATAAACTCGACAAAACGTTTTATCTGAATCGGGTATGTGTTATAAAGTTGAAACGTTACAAAACGTTGTAACAATTATAAAAACAAAACTTTTAAAAATGTAATTATTGAATAGCGAACAAGCCACTTTATATAAGTTATATGCTAAACCAACTGTAGCCACATATATATCGAGACCTAGTGTAAACACATAAACATGCCATATCTCACCAGCCCACGACTAGTAATGCTAACCTAATTGTTACATTTTGCTTTATTTCATTACGTTTTAAACTGAAATAAAGTTTATGTTTTGATTGCAGCTTTACCTGCGAAGAATTTCATTTCACTTCATTCTTAGCCTATTTGCCTGCAGCTACGAAACATTAAATTACTTTGTGTGCTGTTATAGAATGCATTATTTTCAATGCTAGATTTATATGTTGTAAATAGTGAGACATTTACGGTTTGAGGATCGTAAAAACCAAACAGGAGTTTATTTTAGGTGTTACACTATCTGACTCACTAAATAATTAATTTAAAAAATAACTATAAAAGGGTTTCTCAGTAGGATAAAAAGTAGGAAACTTTTTATTTCATTTCGTAATATAAATTTATTATAATTTCGACAAAATTCTTCTTTCTATAATAAATGTTCTCTCCCAATGCAAACATAAACATTAATGGTTCCTGGCCTTACAATTACAAACAACATAGCCTACGGATCGAATTGATCACCTCCTCCTTTTTCATAAAGTCGGTTAAAAAATCTCAAGAAGTTTGTTAGATGTTGATCTTATTTATTTTGTACAGCAGTAGACCTGTACTTGCCAATACATTTTTTTTTTATTTTTTTTTTTTTAAGCGTAAACACGTAAAGGCGAACCGTGTCCAAAAATGTTTGCGGGCGGTGAATCAGATTTTACCGTCACTCATTTTTCTGTCACGCTCTAACATATATAGTAGGCCCTACACATTGTATATAGGAGAGTATATAGTTTACTTGGTAATACCTCTGAAATGGACATTGTGCTTCCTCATTTTGTAAGTTGTGTTAACCTCTGAAATGGACATTGTGCTTCCTCGTTTTGTGTGTTAAAATTGTGTGTTTACTTGGTAGTGTTAAAATAATCAAATTTCAGATTAAACCAATATGACCAACGATTTATATTTAATACAGTTTTCACTTCCGTCGTCAGTCCCTCGACCGCTTTATTATTATTATTTTTTTTTTTTTTTTTTGTGAAGTGTTTACTCAATTACAAACACTATATTAGCTAGCATTAATTTTCATTATATTTAGCAATATCACCAATAATAATTTCAATAGAACTTTTTATGGAGTAATTATGCTACATCGCAGAATTTCTTCTTAAGATTTTACGTGACACTTGATTTCATATAATTTTATTTAAAATATTTATAAACTAGGCGTGGTATAGGTGTGTACAGTTAAGAGCTGGCATGGGGTTGGGAGGGGTAAGGAGGGTGTTCACAGACACTAATGATATACAAACAAGCTCTTTGTGTTCTTGATTAGACAAGGGTTGTTTCAAGTGTAAGTCCTTCTGTTTCCACAATGATAATTGTATTCTTTTTCCCCAAAAGTAATCTATTCATAAATCAGATTTTTGGTGTGCCAAATATTTTTTGAATGTTTACCTAAATTTAACGTTTATGTAATGCTAGGGAAAACAACTGCGTGCACTGCACAATTATTGTAAAATAAATAAACTTAGTTTATACTTTAGGTAGAATGTTTAATTTTTACATGAACGCGAATAATTTACTTATTATATCATTAATAATCTGCATTTGATTTCGTTTAATTGTTCGTGAAGATATCTTTAAACAATGTATATTTATCAAAAGTAACAAAATTGTAGTTATTTCATTAAGTAGGCTATTTAATTTAGGACTTTCATCGGTCTATGATTAGATAGACCTAACCTAAATCCCTTTTTTAATTTAAGATGTCTTTGATGAAATACATAAATTTATGTTTTAAGTTAAAACGAAATTGAATCATCTCAACAAACGTATATAATAGCCTATATCTAAGTTTAGATTTCTAGGTTATAAGCAATGAATACAGAACATAAGAAACGCAACACCCATGTTAAAGATTCGGCCTAGTTTTATTTGAATCCGGCAAGCTTAGCGCGGCAGCCGCTAGGTAGCGAGAGCGTTACTGTCGTCGGTAAGGAGAGTATTAGTGAGACAGCGAATGATCCAGCCACCTGACGCGGGGAATTGATGCATCACAGATGGGTGGACATTTTCAGCCAGCTCTGGCTAACGGCTGCCGCGTTAAGCTCGATTTGACGGAACCCAACCGGGCTAACTATTCTCCATAAGATTTGCGCTTCTTATAAGTTCTGAATTAATTGTTATAGGCCACAAAAGACAAGTGTTCGCCTTTGTAATTATTTTGTTATACTGTTACGCCCAGTCAGCTGTGTACATATAAACATTAATTAGTTGCCATGGGAACTGCAATGAAATTTGTACGGTATGAGCCAAAATAACCAGTACTGAAATCAAAGTACCTGTAGTTGGTTTGTAGAACATTGTTCATTGTTGTTACGCCACAGTGTTTATTATTATTATTATTATTTTCCTGTTCGATGTTAGTTTCTAATTGTTCTTACCACTCCTGAGAAATTTTTATCATTGAGGATTATTTTCGCTCATTCGGAGCATTTCGATCTGGTGGCCCAAGTTTGATGGGTACTGCTGTAGAGTTTCAAGATCTCTTTCACAAACAGTTGCCAAGAAACGCGTAACGATAAGTTTTGGCGACAGGTTCTATAGCACGGTTGTGTTTCCTCAGCGTAAAGAATATGTAGGCCGTCGAAAACCGATCACTACAAATTAAAACCACGGTAGACTTCTTAAGCAAGTTTTGTTTGTAGTCTCCGAAATGAAGCCGCAACTTTGAAAATTATCATTAGTAATACGTCTTTGATAAAGGTATTATCAACACCTCATAAATATCCAAGAAAAATTGCTGTTTATAATGTTAGTCACGGTTTAAGAAATATTACGACACATCAAATTCTGGTATTTATACAGGGTGTTCAGAAAAAGGGTTCCAAGAATTCAGGATGATTCCTCATATTAAAATAAGATGAAACGTTCCAAGAAACAAAGGTCCAAAAATGCTCCATTTTCTGACTAGTCGCCATTTTGTTTAAAAAAATAATTCATATCTAGAGAAATATTTGCCTAGTTGAGTTTAAACTTGCCATGAAGTTTAACCTAACATAGATCCATCTCAAGAAAAATAAACGATCATATCCATTCATGCGTTTCAAAAAGGTGTCTGTTTGAAAATTAAATTTCAAACCTAAATTACTCAAAAACCGTACATTTTAACAAAAAATAGACACCTTTTTTGTAGCCCTTTTAATTCCCTATCGGATCGTGTAACTGTCAAAACAATCGGATGAAGGATAATAGCTAAGTTAAAGATAACTAGCAAATTAATTATGTATAGATAACAGAATATGTTCATACAATTCATTGTGCTTACTGTGTTGGTATAGGATACCGGGTTGAACAAACCGATTATTACACATAACTTAACTATTATACTTTAACCGATTGTTTTGACTGTGTTACCATCCGATAGGGAATCAAAAGGGCTACAAAAAAGGTGTCAACATTTTGTATTAAAATGTACGGTTTCTGGTAATTTAGGTTTGACATTTAATTTTCAAACCATATTTTGGGTTGCCATTTTGAAACGCATATTTGGATTTAATCGCTTATTTTTCTTGAGCTATATTTTTGTTAGGTTAAACTTCATGCCTAGGTTGAACTCAGTCAAACATTTCTCTAGATATGGATTATTTTGCCCAAAAAACAAAATAGCTGCTAGACAGAAAACGAAGCATTTGGACCTATGTTTATTGGAACTTTTCATCTCATTTTTATGTGGGGAATCACGCTCTGTATTCTTGGAACTCTTTTTCTGAACACCCTGTAGGCAATCAGTTCTAGCTAGTTCGTCCATCACTAAATATGACGGTATTATCATTGAAACGTGTTTTTTTTTTTTTTTTAAGTAATCATTATATTAATTTGTAAGAACTAGTGTTGAAATTTTTAATCTGTTATATCACAAGTCAAACTAATATTGGCTTAGTTAAACTAATATGTCTCCTTTGATTAAACACTTAACAATAATAGCAACTGGATTGTATTTCAATACAGATTTTAAAATTGATTGAAATCATTTAAATTATTCCAACCAACTAAATTGAATTTCCTTACACAATCATAATCAGCTGCCCCAATCAATCCGTTTAGAATTCATTGTTTTAATGTGATTCGTATAAAGTTAAATACACAAAAGTTTAATTAAAAACAATTGATATTCAAAACCAGATTTATTTTCAAATAGAAAATCCACGTTTCAGCATTTGTTTATAAAACATTGATAACGTACTATTGTACACCGTGTTCATATCTGTTAGATAATAGATCTCGTACATCCCTCTCTCACAACTACCCCTAGAGATTGATCAATAGCAAGGACTATCATTTATTTTTATACGACAGTTTGAAAGGAAACGCACCAAAATGGAAGTCGGGCGACTAACGCTAATTGCTCTTGTCGTTGATGCTTGTCCTTACATTTCTCCGCCGTCTGGAATGTTTTAGGAATGTGCCCGTTATATCAGACGGAGCACCATAGCACCTGCCCGTGGCATTTATTGATTAACTATACTACGCTCCCATTTTTGTTAAATATTACATTTTTGATGCAGGGATTTTTTTAAAGTAACCTGTTTTACTTAGATTTTTACAAAGCCTTTACTGTTGAATTAAATCACAAAATACTGTTATAGGCTAGAAGGGGATTTGTAGGCTTACTCTTTAAAATTAATCGACATAATGTTTATATATTTAATAATCAGTCAAATACATTCAATAAAAAGAAACTACATAAACAGGTTTTTAAAATAGTCTTAAAGCTTAATAAAAGTTAATATAATTTAAAATACCTCTTCTTATATTACTTGAAATTAAAAGTATATTGAATAAAGGATAAAACTAGCCGTTATATTACATTATTTTTTCAATATTTGCATTGCTCTTTTGGGGTAGTTGAAAGCAAACAAGATAAATAAACGGAGAATATAAAGCCGAAAATGTGCGGAATGGAGTTTTTCAGTGACACAGAATTAAAGAGCGCACCCTCTCTGAGCCTCAGGTGTTCGATTACCGGCACATCAGTCAAGATCGTACCGTGCGTATCGGCAGAGCGTGGAGGGGAAGGGTTGATGCCATTTCGATATTCTCAAAAAAAATTCCATTCTCAACCACTTTTGTAAACAACACGAGTTAAACCTGTTTTATTATTGATTGTATTCTAACATTTTGCTTCCTGACATCAAAGCTAAAACACTTTCCTAAGATAAAATTTACCTAAGGATTCCTAAAGTAAATAGTTTTAGGAGTGGTTGCCTCTTACAGGAAGTAGTAATAGGTACAAAATAATAACGCAGTAATAATATTCTGCTATGTCTTTTAAAAATATGTGTGTTGAATGTTTGCAAAATTTTGGAACATGATTTTAAACCTGTCTTCTAACAAATTGTTTTATGTTACAGCTCAGTGTATCGGGCCTTTAGGCATGGAGTCCGTTGGGATCCCCGATGAGGACATCACGGCCAGTTCCTCTTTTGACAGCAGCAATGTAGGACCTCAACATGGCCGGTAAGTACAAGAAGAGATTAAGAGAAAGTTTGGTGCCTAGACATTGCAAGTTGGGGGAATAAGAATTATATGTCTCACATAGGGGAACAGAATCTATTTATTGACCTTGCCTCACCCTTAATCTACCCCGGTTCACGTAGTGGCTAAAGAATAAATAAAGGAAGTCTTGGGGGAGTATTCGCTATTTATATGGAAAATTAATATAATATATCGGTTCATGTCTCCTTTATGAAACATTGATTATTTGGTTGTCTAGGCTTTTTCGTCATGGTCGAATAGTTCGGTGTACAGTTAAATATGAGATGTGTTCTATGAACTGTAGTTTTCTTATAATATTGTATATTTTTGAAAAAAATTTCTCTCATAGATGGTCTGTAGGCAGCGAGACATTAATTTCTTTTTCCTCCTTCTGTAATAAAATAGTTTAGCTATTAAAGTCTCCGTAGTCTAAGTTTCTTATGTTACGTTACAAAAGATATTTTTGTGCATTTCCATCAGATGAGTTTTATAATGTATAGTTTTCTTAAATATTTTACATTTCTAATAAAATAAGGCAGTTCTCTATAATATGGTCTCCAGTTATTCATTTCTTCGATCTCCTTCATATGTCCGGATTTTTTAAATTAAGTCTTTGTCCTCTAAATTTTATACCTATTATTATTAGGATCATGCCTATAAGTCAGATGCATTCTATAATAAGCTGATATTTTTTACAATAGGTTATATTTTTAATAAAATATTTGTTTCCTATATAACTTCATTAATATGGGTTTCAGGCACAAAATCGTCAATTTAGTCATTCAAATCTCCGTAGTAAAGTATAAAGTTTCATATTAAATGTTATATCAGAGAAATTTAGTTATATTATACCTTCAGATGAGATGAGTTTTAAAACCACAGAATTCTAAAAATATTTAATATTTTTAATAATAACATGTATTCCTTTATAACTTAATATGGGTTTCAGGCACGAAATAGTTTATTTAGCCATTTAAATTCCATTGTTAAGAATAAAGTTTCATCTGTTTTATCAGAAAAAGTTAGTTTTATTATGCCTATGGATGAATTGAGTTTTATATACTATAGAATACCTAAACTATTGTATATTTTCAAAACTACTTTCTCTATAATATGATATCCATGCAGAAAGTAATTTTAAAGTTATTCAATCTCAGATAAATCAACCTCTACAGTTTTATTGAATACAAAATACTCACTTTTTCAATTATGTATACAAATTTAGTAACAACTCGGTAATATATTCTGAAAGTACTTTATCAGTGAAGTTATTACGGTTAAAAGTAAGTTCATTGCTTTTTAATTCTGGTTGGAAACTTATGATCTTGTTAATCGTAGCAAAGCTGTTTCACTGAAGCTTGGTCACTCACGCTCCCGTTCGTTAGTTTCCACTTAATGATTTCCTGTTTTCATTGTTTACGTAGTGCTGCAAAGTAGCATTTTAATAATTTTTGAAACAAGACTTTAGAAAAAAGTTAAAATTAGATGCTTTCTCGTCATGATTTACTACAAGTCTGAAATGATTTTTAGGAACGTTACTGTTTATTTCTAAAGTCGACTTGTATGTACGTTTATAAGTACTTGTAAAATAATGAAATCTACAATTTATATTCTGTAATAACCAAAATGCTGTCCTACCTAAAGTAAGCAAGATATTTTCTGAATAACGTTATAGTTAGATATGAAACTGAAAAACTGAAGTATGTTATCAATGGAAGTTACGCATAATTCCTAAATAAAGATGTATACAATATAAAATTAGGTTAGTTTTTTTTTAACAGAAATATTTTACTTATTATATTCAATATATCCATGAACAAAGTTTATGTTTTTATTTTGTCAGTTTTTGATTAAATAGTTCTGTATAATAGGCTATTTAATTCTATCAAAAGCATGAGGCAACGAATTAAAGTCTATACACATTGTATCCAATAGGTTAAAGATTTCACAAATTGAATAATGGTATTTTGGAAGAAGGTAGAAAGTAGGGCGTTGATCAAGCCTACGCGACGTAATTACTTTAGACCTGTGCGTGATCCGGTCCAATTACACGTGGGGAGAGGGGGGTAGAGGTGGCTCAACAGCCATTATCGACTGTTTTCTTGTTGTTTTACTCACGAATTATTTCTTATTGTGGAAGATTTGTGTTTCCTTGTCGTTAAATAAGTCGATCAGTTGTTCCGGGCTAATCTTACTACCTTTACGCAAACTATTAACTGCAGGAAGAGATATTTTGGAAGAATTTATAAAATTGGATATCGTAATAACTGCGTCATTTGATTGTATTTATAATGTATGAGAAAGATTTCGCAGTTCCTTAATACGTAATATTGTGTAAAGTTGTAAAAAGAATATTTCATAAATCATTTATTGACTTACAGTGGTAATTTTTAACTGGTATTTAAATAAATACTCTAGCACATAAACACAAAATATGAAATTATTCTGTTTTATATCTTGTAAAAAGCAAACCAAGTGAAATTACGAAATCCGAATTTACGACTGCGTGAACCACAATAGACCATTCAATAGCGATTTGTTTACGCTAAAAATGTGTACAGTAAACCGATTGCGTTATAACTTGAGGAAGAGTTTGTAGAAGAAAATACCATCTTCGGAAACAATGATTTTAATTGTGGAATTATAGAAACAACAAAATCCATGAAAATTCTACTTTTTTTTGGTTTTTACTTATATTTTGTAAATGAAACGCTGCATGAAACGATATACTCTCGAAGAACATGTGTTAGTAAATTAAAAATCATTTATTATTAGATTTTGTAAGTCTTGATTAGTGCATTTTTGACAGAGAAAAATTGGAAAAACTATGGAAAATTTATAATTGGTGTTAAATATATAATTTTGTCATTTTAAAAGTTAAAGCTTCGGAATTGTGTAAAATGACAGTTAGTGGCATGTAGATAAATTATGCACAAGTTTGGCCCTGTCGGAAGTATTGATTTTACATCGTAACTGTTTAAATAATTTAGAGTTATGTTTAAAATTGAATAAATGAATTGTTACGCCGATTAACATATTTCAAACGGATTTTAAAAGTAGACTAGACATCATGAGCTTCAAAACGTATATTTCACATGTATGTAAAAATGCTGAGAAGTTATAGACTCCGACAAATGAACACAGAACTTTTAAGAAGCGCAATGCTTAAGGTGGTCAGCCCGGTTGGTTGCCGCCAAATCGAGCTTTGCGCGGCAGCCGTAAAGCAGCGCTGGCTGAAAATGTACACCCGTCTATGACTCATCAATCATCCGCTCCAGGTGTGAGTGAGACAGAGACTGGCTGGCTCATTCTTTGTCTCACTCGCACTCGCCTTACCGACGACAATAGCGCTCTTGCTACCTAGCGGCTGCCGCGCTAAGCTTGCCAGATTCAAATAAAACTAGGCTGAATCTATAACATGGACGTTGCGCTGCTAATACGTTCTGTATTCATAGCTCCGACCGATTGCTCGTGCGTTCAGGACCACTTTTAACCAACTGCTTTCAATAATTCCACAATAAAAAGCCATTGTTTCTGATGGTGGTATTTTCATCTACAAGTTATAACGCTGTAAGGTTTGCTGCACAAACTTTGTACAAATGCTGCCTTTTTGTTTGCTCTAACACCAACTACTATCAAGTCTTGTTGCGGCTTGAACCGCGTCCTAACAAGACCTTTTTGTAACCAAAAGCAATTATTTTATTAAAAGCAATAATACATGTACTGAATTTCTAAATTTAATTTTTAATTCATTTCAACTTTGTTTTATGTTATGACAATTTTGTAGACGTAAACGAAGTTTGATTAAACCAAACATTTCCCTCCTGCTTGAGATTAAGTTCCTGTGCTCAATTTCCCTTCTTGTTAAAGTTGGCATACTTTTCTACTTCAGTTTCAAGATGTGACTGTTTACGAAATAAGATGTCGTTAAACTGCAAGAAAGTTATGGCACTTGGTGTTGATCTTTATTTAAGAGGATGTAACATTTATGTTGTGACGTTTAATATCGTTCACAGTTTAAAAGTAAGACTATAAAACATTTTGACTAATTGCGACTTGTCGCTTCTGAAATATAAAAAGGAAAAATTGTCCCAAGTGTAAAACTCAAGCGGTTACAAATGTCTCATCTTGATAGCCACAAGTATGACACCAGCCATCAAATAGAAAAAAAAACTCGTGGAAGTAGTAAAAGTATTTCAGATGCGATTAAACGTATTTATTCTAGCACGCATATTATGTACAATAAAGTCATTCAACCATGTCATTGTTTTTTAACTGAACTACACACATTAAATTATTACCTTAACATTGGCAGTTAAGAGTTCCAACACTTTTATGTATAATTACTTCAGTAAAGAAAAATTAAGAATATCTAAGTCATGTAACCTTATATAATTATTTTAAATATACTCAAAAAACCTATTGCAACACCAAATTTATTAAAAAACATCCCAGTAGAACTCTAAAAAAAAAAATTCACTACATATAAAACCCTATCTATTGATAAAAAAATCTATGAAGTTCTTTATGGTTTTGTTTTGACTGTAATGACCGTGGCACTAATAGAACGATATATTAATGACTACTTATTAAAAAATAATAATATTAAGAGAAATTATCACACACATAAGTTTTAATAAACAAACGCGTTTCAACGAAATAGTCATCATCCACAATGATACATTAATTTTATCTTAAATAATTCCTTCTCTTTCGTAAATCTTAAAGTTTATTTATTAACTGTATGACTACTTATGCTTTTGTACAATATTAAATGAATACTGTTCTGATTTTATAAACATAATATTCATAAAAAATAAAAGATTATTAGTTTATTAGAAGACTAGGGGAGACCCCGTAGGACCCTTCTATACACATATGTTATATTTTTTTACAATAAAGATTAGGATTAATATAATAATCTGAAAGCTAAGATGGCAAATATTGTTAAAAGTCCAAATCAAATTATTTCGTATATTTTATACCATCAGTTATAATAAAGGTTAAAAAAACCAGCAATGCTCAGGTCTACACTATAAACAAAACTCTACCTAAAAGTTAGAAATAAAAATAATTGTTTCAAATTTGGAATCTCCTGTTAATGGAAATATTTGAGCAAACAGGTGATTGCTGTATCAACACTAAACATGTTTAATAATTATTTATTATGGCGCTCTCTTTCTATACAATATATAGTACATTTTGTGTTGTTTTTACGTAAAACATATCCTGTTTTTTGTGATGTGTAATTTTTAAAATATTGTAAAAATTGTTGTTCAAACAAAATGTGTAGCCTACCTCTAGTTCTGAAAGCAGTCATGGCGCTTTTACAAAAACCTAACCTAAAAGTTAAAAATACAAGTAATTGTTTCAAAGTTTGAAATCAGGTGTAATGGAAATATTATAGCAAACAGCTGTTAACTATTATTATTAAGCTTATAGTCAATAAACATATTTAATGGCGCTTACATTTTTGTTAAATATGTAGTATATGTTATGTTGTTTTTATGTTCAATGCTGTTTTAAAAAAAATGTATATACAAACAGGTTTGTATTCGAATGTAATATTGTGTAACAATTTCAAAGTAATCTGTAAAGAACTTTCGGAGATCAGAGATTTTGAACAAACAAACATTTACGTTTTTATTTATGTATATTAGGCCTAAACAAGAGTGAAACATTTTGAAAATAGTTTGAAAAGTAATGTTAACGTAATTTTAACAATATATTATGAAGGCTATGGTAAGTATTAATCATGAGTTTAGTAAAGTGTCTAACCCCAAATTGTGCCTCTTGTCATGTTTTCCAAATCATTTTTATAATTAAAACTTGTGTATGATTCTCTAACATTCAAAATGGTGGACTATTGTAAAAGGAAGCATTTTAGTATGGAAAGAAATACAGGCCTACATAATCGTTTTTGTTTCTCTTGCTATACTCCTTTATATCCCGACTGTTGTCGAAACATCTGCCGACAAAAAACTGCAATAAATGAACTATTTTAATTATGTGTCTTAGTTTTGTATAAACTAGCAATTTTTATGTGATATGGAGGACAAAACTTAGTGTAATAAAGGAAACTCCTTTCGAAACTAATAGTTGGACATGTTTGAAAAGAAATTAGTTTTAAATAGGCTACACCCACAAATTATATAATGTGAACTTGCATAATATCAATTAAACATGAATTGTAGGACTACATCTTATGTAAAAAACGAAGCAACCATTACAGAAATGACATTTAGTCACAGTTAATTGAACATATCTATTTTTAAAATGGAATTTGCACATTAGCAACAATGTTGGTCAAGTTCGCAAAACAATACATACATTTTAACTAAAAGTTTTTAAATAAAACTCAACGTTTTGTTTCAAGTAGACAACAATAAATAAATTCCTTGTTTAATTGCCTAGTTGGCACTGATCAGGAATTCTGCGTAACCGCTTAGCGTAGTATTTTAAGTAAAACATCTTAAAGACTGAATAATAAATTGCGAGCAGCTTTTCAAATGCAATCGTTCTTCGCTTACATAAAGTTTTAATATTTATTTAAAAACAAGTTTATTTTGATCGCAATATAACAATTACGAAATTTTGAAATTTATAAACACGTTTACTTCACATCGCTCTTTGAATACACCTCGAGTGTTTAAGAAGCTTATATTTACTTTAAAAGTTCCCCTGAACTCTAAACGTATATGTTTGTTTTACCTTTCAGTCACAAAGTATAAGCCCTGTTGCCATAGCTTTTAACATGACACATACTATTTCCCTAGGGAACGCCATTCCGCACGCAGTCCTTGGTATAGGGCGTTAACAAATTCAACTTAACGCGCCCTCATTTTAAAAATATTTATGCACTTTCCGTTATAAAAACATTCATTCAGGATATGTGTATACATATATTGGCCTCCACGTAAGTGTATGTAAAGTATATTCAATACCCACTCATTAAACCATCGTTGAAGGACTAAACAATATTAATGTTCTATTGAAATACTTAAAATATAAACATTGTACAATTTTTGTACTTTTGCAATATAGGCAGAGAACAGTCATTAAATTGCAAAAGTCTCACATGTTTTATAGAAATGATCTGACGCAATGAAAACAATACCCGTCGTATCAATTTCAGCGTTAACTTGAACCTAACTTTAACCGAAACAAAACAAATACAATTTTACAGTAAAGTTATAAATTAATGTTTAGTGTTTGATTACCGCGTACTCTTAGCGATAAGGCTTAGATATGTTTTAACAATAGTAACAATAGAAAACTCTTTGATAATTATTTATCTAGGTTATTTGTTTTTCGCTTCTATTGTTATATGTTTACCTATATCATACTGTACCACCGGATGTTTAAAGGTATTCATTCACTAGACCCAAGACTAGAACGTATATTTAAAGATGATTAGACAGTTAAAATTATATTATAACTTATTTATAATGTTTGTGTTTAACATTGTCCTATATTTGCTCGTTAATTTAAACAATAGTTGGAAGTTTTTAGGTCATAATTTGATATAGATTTTTTGCTACTTTGTATTTAGTTTTTTAATGCATGTTCTGCTATTTAAAATATCAATATTTTCTTTGTATATTTAATACTATAGCATGAATTAAAGCTTAATATAATAGTATGTAGAGATTTTTTTTGAAGTTTTTAATACTATTAATGCTCACGAAAACGTATTTCAACGGGATTATACTTCTTATAACCACATTGCATTGATTAACCACGTTTAACCACACATGGTTTATCCTTATTAAACTTCTTTCAATCTAGTTTAAGAATGTTAGGTTTTAACCTCGTTTAACCACGTTAAAATTAAACACTCTTTAAACTGCGTTTAAGCATGTTACAAATAAATTTCTTTAACCATCATGAAGCAATTTAATCATATGAAGGGCTCAGGGGAAGAAGGGGGTAAGTCAATTTTTTTTATTTTTTTGTTTTCCATTCCAGCAGATAGGTCTGAGGGGTAGCTACCTCGTGTTAAAACTACACAGGGGAATAAGGAGTCTAGTCAGTATAAAATCACATTCTAAAATTTCCCATGCAGGCTATAAAGGAGGTAAGTCTGAGCGCTTGCAGCTAAGAAGGGGGCAAGTCAGCCGGAGGAATAAACAAGAAATCGTCTGCTGTCATTTCGTGTTGTTTTTTTTCAGTCTTGATGAGTCAGTTAGATGATATGTGTCTGTAGTTTGTTTGGGGTTATGTTTTAATGTTCTGTTGTGATAATAATAGTGTTCGCTACAGTTTTAATAGTCTTTAGTGGTGAATGAGGGAAAGTGAAAGTGAGATTGAAGAGCATGGTGCAGTGAATCAAGTGAAAAATACAAAGAAGAGAAAGAAATTTGGACGTTTAAGTGACGCTAATAAGAAATTGAATCTTCAAAGCCATACTCCAGGGCCTGATTGCCAATGTAAACATCCTAAATGTTTCGAAAATGTCCCACAGAAATGCAGGGCAAGTATTATGTTGGATTTTAATTTAATGAATTCTGTTGATGAACAAAATACTTACCTTTGTTGGCTTATTACAGTGCAACAAATACAAAACTGGCGTCCTCGTTTAGACGAAGATGGTGCTAGTTTTCGCAATGCAGCCTATTCTTATAGAGTTAGATTTATGCGTGATGAAACTGTAAATGAAGTACAGGTTTGCCAACAAGCATTCCGGTCAATTCATAGAATTGGCAAGAAAAAATTACAAATTCTTCAAAGAGGTCTTAAAAAAGAAGGCAAGGTGCCCCGAGACGGTAGAGGTAAGCACAATGTAAGGCCAAATAAACTTTCAGCAGAGACCAAAAGTGCTATCATAGAACATATAGGGTCTTTCAAGGGTAGAAATGGGCACTACAACCTAGCAGAGTCAACAAAAACATATTTGCCAGAAGAATTAAATATTAAAAAAATGTTTGAAATGTTTTGTAGTAAGTATGACAGTATAAAGGTGTCTTATGAAACTTACCGTACAGTTTTCTCCA